>WNGS01161107.1:4411761-4430662 GCA_020271785.1 Procambarus virginalis
GACGGGGTTAAGAACTGGTAAAAGGATTGCAACCGGGAAATAATCTTGACCTACCACGGGTCCTGCAGTTTCTCCGAGACACAATCCAGGTTTTTACACACAATTCCCACATGAATTGGGAAAATGTACGTAACCCAAGATACAAGGTCATTAAATATAACTATTAAATAAAATAATAATCAGTCAATCTTAATACTAATCCGATTCTAACTAGTAAAAATAATTGTGGGGATTGGGAAGGTTATAATAGACGGAGCTGCCTCGTAGATGGGCCAATAGGCCTTTCTGCAGTTACCGTTTATTCTTTAGGTTAATATAACAGCACCACAACAGAAAGCTGGAAAAAGTTGCCTTGATCAACACTGTTAGTTTATGGACACCTGTAAAGGTGGCATTTTTGACGGTGAAATTGTTTTACCACAATAATGGGATCCAGATTTATCGCGTCCTTTTAACCCACCTCCCCCCATTGTTTCTGCTGCCTGCTCTTAAAATACCTTTTTTTGGGCTTCCCACCCCCTTTGTTCCCAGCTTCCATCAACTGCCTCGTTAACGCGACCGACGCCGGGACATTGTTTGACCCGGGCCTGTCATCACGACTCTCGCTAATATAAAAACCCCGTAAAAAAACACACTACACACAAAGGAACGCAAAGTCTTCAAACCAAAGACTAAGAGCCAGACTCGGGGTCCCAAGTCAGCGGCTAATTTAAAGACTTTTGGTTTAAAATCTGAATTTCTGAACTTTAAAAAAAAAAGGTTAAAATGGTCATTTAGTCCATTGACCAATTTAAGATCATAACGATTAGTTCTTAGTGCCTTAGGTGCGCTCGCCTTAGGGGCCGGCCTGACATCTGTGTGGACAGCGCTTTAGATTCGTAGTCCCTGAGGTTCCGAGGTTCGATCCCCGGTGGAGGCGGAGACAAATTCTGTCAAAAATATTTTCTGTCACCCTGATGCCTCCTGTCACCCAAGCATGTAAACTGAGGTACCTGTGGGAGTTAGGCGGCTGCTTCCTGAGGGTGGAAGGCCTGGTCGAGGAAGGCGGCCGCGGGGACACTTAAGCCCGAAATCATCTCAAGATAACCCAAGACCAGTGGGAGCACTGTGGGTGATGCTTTGGAGGGTCGGGGGGGGGGTGGAGTAGTTTGTAGGTCTTTCACTCCCTTCTCTCCACCCTTCCTCTCCTCTCTTCCCATCTCGTTCAAACCATCTACCCTCCACATGGACCCCTTCGGTTCCCCAGTCACCTTGGTCTCGGGCACTCTTCATACTCCCCTCCCCTTGTCTTTCCCCATTCACCCCATTTTCCCAATTCTCTCTAAGCAATTATATAAGAAGCAGTGAAACACTGCTTGTGTTCAGGAAATAATATATTCAATCACTAACATATATCTTGAGAATTCCCCGACCAAAATATTTACACACTAGTGGCACCAAGTAAAATCGCATAGGGGAAGGGGGAGAGTGGTGAGGTCTCTATAATTACCAATTATGACCTAAAATATTTAACTTAGACTCTACACCAAAACCAGCCTATGTCCGTTCCGTACCACACGGACCATCCCACTGCAAAGTTGGGGAGACTAGCCCAACGCGTCTGGCCATCAACTTTAGTCAAAAATCATCACAGACATTCACCTTGATAAAATTTTAACAGACATCTGATTAATGACATACGTTACAGGTGCAAGAGTTCCCGAGATCTTGGAACTTTACAAGAACATGAGTCAGTAGATTTAAACTAGCTAAACACAAGATGCCGAAGAAATATCTTTATCGAAAATTCACTTTCGCATAACAGAGTGGTAGACGTGTTGGAACAAGTTAGGTAGGTAGAATGGTGGTGGAGGCCAAGACCGTCAGTAGTTTCAAAGCGTTATATGACAAAGAGTTGTGGGAAGACGGGACGATCCACGAGCGTATGCTCTCATCCTGTTAAACTACACTTAGGTAATAAAAAAAACACACTTAGGGTAATGATATGAGGGACTGGGCCCTCGGTAAGGATGTGCCGGTCGTCAGTGTTATAGAGGATTAAGTCGCCACCGAAGACCAGTGGAACTGTGAAGATATATCTTAAAGTAATTATAGGGAAGATTTATAGTTGTAAACTACAGACGGAATAAACAAAAATTATAAACAAAGAGGGAGGACAAGAGACACTACACACAGGACAAACACAAAGAAACGACATAGAAGAGTATGAGCGAGACAAAAAAGACACAAAACAGCAGACCCAACCTTCCTGCACAAAGATATAACAAACCAGTGAAATTGTTCCCTCCGTGAAAAACTGTCCCGATTGAACTTGTGTGATTGTGTTTCCGGAAGGTAATTGGTACGTTCCGTTGTGAAGGTCAAAAGCGGACAGCGGCGCCTGGCGCAGCCCGGCAGGCCTCGTGCCCGCGTCCCAGGGACACAAAGAGGAAACAAGGCAATAAATGTAACAGAGAAATGAAATAATGGAACCAGCGGCTCGCCATTTTCACACCAACTATCGGACGAGGCTGTTCGCGCTGCCCCTCTAACTCAGAAGCAACTGTACACAACTGAAGTGAAGGAACACTATAGCCTCCCTCCATCTTTTATCAACGTTTTCTTTTAAGTTCCCATTTCTTCTAGATTAGCGATTTTTATTCGATTTTTTTTTCAAGTCTGCACTTTGCTTGAGTTGTGAAGTTTTATTTTCATTTTCTTCAAATGTTTTCTTACATTCATCCTGTCAGTTTGTGGTCGGGCGTAGTTAATAGTCAGTATATGTACTGCTGACTGTCGCTCAGTGTGCAGTGGACTTGTGGGACTTTTTAACTGATATGTTTGCCCTCGATGGTAAGTTTCTTTTGGCTCTCATTTGGTTTACGGCTTCTACATATTTCTTTCAACTGTATTTTATTTTGCCTGCATTTTCTGCACTTGGTCTGCGCATGTGACCATGCCCAATTGAAATTGAAATAAGTTTATTGAGGTAAAATACACACAAAGGGATGAGATAGCTCAAGCTCTCCTCACCCCCGATTGCAAGTACATCGTGTTAATGCATATGAGGTTATCTTGAGATGATTGCGGGGCTTTAATGTCCCCGCGGCCCGGTCCTCGACCAGGCCTCCACCCCCAGAAAGCAGTCCGTGAAGCTGCTAACACCCAGGTCCTATTTTACTCTAGGTAACAGGGGCATAGGGTTGAAAGAAACGTCTGCCCATTGTTTCTCGGCGCGCCTGGGATCGAACCCAGGCCACAGGATACAAGTCCAGCGTGCTGTCCGCTCGGCCGACCGGCTCCAATTACAAATACATACATAGCACTCACAGACAATAACATTTACCGAATATTCTGAGATAAACATACCACACTTTCCTACCATCGCCCAAGACGTGGTTGAATAGCAAATCTCCTTCGTTCCCCTGCACTACTGAAAAATCCTGAATTATCGTAGAAATTATCGTATAGAATAGATTCAGATCTGAAATTATCCTGTATGTCCTAGTTCCCGTGGACAGTGGTTAGACACTCGCCCGGCGCTGTCGCCAAGTGCTTTGGCCTGGGTTCGTATCCTGGCCGGGGAGGATTGACTGGGCGCCAATCCTTAATTGAGTTTCACGCGTAGACTGGTGAACCTTGGTGTTTCTGGACATTAGGACGCGAACTACGTGTTGGCTTAAATAAAACTTGTATAAAAAAGAATAACCTTCCACAGAACATTCCACACAAGGACACTTCCCTCCGGCCTTACCCTACCAACTCTCCAAGAGACTTACCATCACACGAGCATACAAGGACCCACAGGACATAACCCAAGAGAATCCTAGGACTCACCTAAGAGCCTTAACCCCAAGAGACTTATACAATAACCTTATCTACGGAACACACCTCGGATTATCATGGACTCACACACAGAAACACTTCACTAAGGAAACCCACCTAGGAAACATTCACCGACCTTACCCATCACGAACTACTCCGGAAACATTACCAGACCTCCATCCCGGAACTTACATCACAGGAAACTTCCCAGGACACTACATCAAGAAACATCCCATCGATTCCATCACGAAAACCTCACCATCGAAATCCATCAGAATACCATAGAAACATCCCCAAAGAAACTACATACAACATTCACCACACAGAAAACCTCAACGAAACACTTATCACAGGAAAACACTTCACCCATCCAACTCACCACCAGGAAACCTACACCAGAAAACACTTACCTCACCAGGACACTTCACCACACAGGAAAACACTTCACCCATCACCAACACCCACCAGAAAAATAATCACCAAGAAAACTTCACCTCAGAAACACTTCACCCATCACCAGAAACCTCCCCTCCCGAACCTTACGGAAATCACCTACGGACATCACCCATCACCAGGAAACCTTACCCGAAAACACTCCCACCCGGAAACATCACCATCCGAAAACCTCACCCATCACCAGACCCACACAGGAAAAATCCTCCAGACTTCACCATCCGGAAACTCACCCATCACCAAACATCCATCCAGAACTTACCCAAGAACACTTCACCCATCACCAAGACTCACCAGACCTTCACACACGACACTTCACTTCACCGGAACATTCACCCACACGAACTATCTAGAACACTTCACCACACCAGACCTCACCCTCCAGAGACACATAGACCTTCACTACCTTCACCCATCACAGGATTCACCCACACCAGAACACTCCAGAAACTTCACCACACCAAACACTTCACCCATCCCAAACTTCACCCATCCAGAACATCACCAGAACACTTCACCCATCACTAACACTCTCAGAGAACACTTCACATCCAGACTCACCACCGAGAACACTTATCAAGAATCACCCATCACCAGGAAACACTCATACCAGAACACCCAACAGAACACACCTCACCACACACACATCACCAGAACCCATCCGACACACTTCACCCATCCACCAGGAACACTTCACCTCACCAACACTCACCCTAGGAGAACACTTCACCCATCACCACGAGAACCTTCACCCATCACCAGAATACTACACCCATCATCACAAAGCAAAAATCAAGTTACCTCGATTCATATCATGAAAATATTTTCTAACCACATCAGATCACCATATTAAACCTAAATATTTTATAACTTAACGAGATCATCTCTTAACCCATTTCTCGGGCTCTAGTTTCCTTGATTACTAACAAGACCTTGTAGACCCTGGCTGTCTGGGGAGGCCGCATGTGGTTAGCAGTTTGATTCAGACTACTTACAATATATGACGTGCCTTGCACCATGTTGAGAGCTGAGGCGTGCAAGGAGGCGTGAGTCCACACTAAGACGTTGGCTCCTCCTTGCAGACTGCACAGTTACTCCAGCCTGCAGGAAGCTGTTCAAGATGTGATACACGAAGATAAGAGGTTATGACAACGTCTCGACAGCGATTTTAATATTATGTAGGATTGACAAGAGCTTAAAACCCTGGAAAATGGACTAACAGGTTTCAACAGCAAGGAGATCATGCAGCCCGTCCCTCCCCTTAAGGTTTCCCAACGTCAGGAAAGTTCATTAAGTGTCTCCTTAACCTACCAGAGGACCTAAACAGAACACGGGGACAGTACGTCACTATCGCGAGCCGGCTTCAGTTCTTGTACGACAATTTTGGCTCTTATGTAACCATACGAAAGAAAAGCGACGTACTTTGAGGAGGACAGGTTGACAGACCTGTCCCACCACCACCACTTACAGGACTTGTGAGCAATGCGTTGCTGGGACTGCACAAAGTACAGGTACTACAGTACAGACTACAGCTGTGGTGAACGAGCGTAGCGTTGAACCTCCTATACACCATGATTCTTGCTAATGCAAAAATAATAATATTTATACAAAACTATTATATAAATAACAAACAAAGGGTCAAATCTCACACATACGACAAACAATAAAACATTGGTATCCAAAAATATGGAATCTATAAGCATAAAAATTAAAGAAAAAGAAGAATGCACAAGAAAAACTTAATAAAAATAGAGACGAAGAAAACACTGAACACAGGACTTGGGAGAGTTTACGAGAAAAATGGGAGAAGCAAGAATGGAGCGTAAATTTAATGAAAAGACAGACTTAGCTAAATAAAGTAAAGTAATTTTTTTGTTGGGGGGGGTGGAGGGGACCAGAAACTGTGAAGAAAATATTGTGCATGCGCCGTGTGTGAGGAACTCGACAAGAGATTCCTGGAGGTCTTCACAAGAGAGCATGAAGAATTTCCTGTGCTGAGTGAAGAGACAGTAAACCAAGTACTCTTGGAGGAACTGGAGCCTACCAGAGATAGTTAGGCTCGACATGATGGACTATGTCCCCAAAAGTGTCAGGAGGCAGTAAACAGTTTATCCCGGCCCAAAAGGAAAAATCTGAGAAGCAAAAGATCCCATGGTTTTTTGGGCATGTATGGAAGCAAAGGAACTGAACAAAAGGGCGTGGAGGAACTTCCCCCGATGACTCTGAGTCCTCGAGTCCCCGTTCTTAAAGCATTTGTCAATTTTATGTAATGTTACAATCGCTGTCAACACCTCTCTTCATCCTTGTGTATCACATCTTATACAGCTTCCTGCAGGCTGGAGTAACTGTGCAAGTTCTTGCAGGGAGGAGTCAACGTCTTAGTGTGGACGAACGCCTCCATGCACGCCTCAGGCCCTCAACATGGTGCAAGGCACGTCATAGATTGTAAGTATTTAATCAAACTGCTAAACACATGCAGCCTCCCCAGACAGCCAGGGTCTCCAAAGGTCTCGTTAGTAAGTCAGGGAAACGAGACCCGATAATTGACCTACAATATTCACATGTTCCAGTGCGAATGCCAACAATGTTTATTAAAACATACAAGTAATGAATGAGAATTACCTTATTCATTTTCGATAACTCAATTATCTCGCACACGCACACACTCGCACAAGCAAGCACCAGCACACACACACAAACTCGCACACACGCACACCCACAACTAGGTGAATACACACACGCAACCAGCACACACTCGAACATGCACGACCAGCACACAACACGCAAACCACACACTCGCAACAACCACACACACACACACACACACACACACACCACACACACACACACACACACACACTCGCCTCTACAAACAAACTCGCGCACACAGTGTGCGAGTTTGTTTGCCTTCCAAAAGCGTCAGGAGGCAGTAAACAGGTTTATCCAGGACCAAAAGGAAAAATACGAGACGCAAAAAAAGAATCCATGGTTTAAAAGGGCGTGTATGGAAAGGGGAATTGTGAGCAGTATACCGCTCACCAAGAAGGGGACATGAGAAGGAACAGAAGAAAGCGAGTCT
Source organism: Procambarus virginalis (assembly GCA_020271785.1). Classification (NCBI taxonomy): domain Eukaryota; kingdom Metazoa; phylum Arthropoda; class Malacostraca; order Decapoda; family Cambaridae; genus Procambarus; species Procambarus virginalis. The sequence goes on from WNGS01161107.1 coordinate 4,419,098, forward strand.
CAAGGCAATGTACACTAACAAGATAGGATTACAAATACAAGTGAACTTGGAGAATGGGCACTAGAAGAAACCCCAGACTCTCAGAAACAGAAACACTCACAGAAACAAAGCAAACAAAACCATAACAAATGCAGTGTTTCCACAGGACTATTATGTAGTGAGGAAAGAGAAAAAAGGCAGAGGTGGAGGTGGTGTAGCTCTGCTGGTAAGAAAATGTTGGAGTTTTGGGGAGATGGTTATTCAGAACTGTGAAGGTTTCAGTGACTACGTAACAGGTACCATAGCAATTGAAGGACAACAAATTATAGTCGTAGTCATATATAACCCACCACCAAATGATTGAAGACCCAGACAGGAATATTACAGAAACAACAAGCCACCATTAACATAAGAGAGAGAGCGCAGCTTCTGTCGCTAGCAGGAATGGATCTGTACTACTAATCATGTGAGACTTCAACCATGGGAAGATAGATTGGGAGAACAGAGACCCGCATGGAGGATCAGACACATGGAAAGCTAAGCTGGGTGGACGCAGCAATAAGAAACTTTCTAAACCAACATATCAAGAGACCGACAAGAATGAGAAGGGAAAATGAACCAGCTATGCTTGATCTGATATTTACCCTCAATGAGTGGGATATAAGGGAAGTTAAAATGGAAGCACCCTTGGGAATGAGTGATCACAGTGTATTGATCTTTGAATACCTGGTAGAGCAAGGATTTATCCTTCCCCAAAAAAGATCTAGGAAACAAAAGGCTGGTGTACCGAAAGGGAAATTAAGAGGAGGAGAAAAAGTTTTCTAAGAGATATACCACGGGAAACATAATTCAGAGCCAAGTCTGTACAAGACATGATGGACTGTCACCCAAAAGAGTCAGGAGGCAGTACACAGGTATATCCCGGCCCAAAAGGAAAAATCCGAGAAGCAAAAGAAGAATCCATGGTTTAATAGGGCATGTATGAAAGCAAAGGAACTGAACAAAAGGGCGTGGAGGAACTTCCGAAATAAAAGAACACGGGAAAGCAGAGATAGATACCAGAGAACCAGGAATGAGTATATTAGTGTGAGATGGGAAGCAGAGAATGATTATGAAAATTATATACCAAACAAAACCAAGACCGAACCAAAGTTACTCCACAGTCACATCAGGAGGAAAACAACAGTGAAAGAACAGGTGATGAACCTTAGAACGGGTGAGGACAGGTATACAGAGAATGACAAGGAGGTGTGTGAATAACTAAACAAGAGGTTCCAGAAGGTCTTCACAAAAGAACGAAGTCAGGTCACTGCACTAGGAGAGGTAGCAGTAAACCAGGCGGCCTTGGAAGAGTTCGAAATTACAAGAGATGAGGTCAAGAGACAACTGTTGGAGTTAGATGTGAGAAAGGCTGTTGGTCCAGACGGGATCTCACCATGGGTATTGAAAGAGTGTGCAGAGGCACTTTGCTTGCCACTCTCCATAGTGTATAGTAGGTCACTGGAGATGGAAGACCTACCAGAAATATGAAAGAAGGCTAATGTGGTCCCAATATACAAAAAGGGCGACAGGCAAGAGGCACTGAGCTACAGGCCAGTGTCCTTGACTTGTATACCATGCAAGGTGATGGAAAAGATCGTGAGAAAAAACTAGTAACACATCTGGAGAGAAGAGACTTTCGTGACAAATCGCCAACATGGGTTCAGGGAGGGTAAATCTCGCCTTACTAGCTTAATAGAATTTTACGACCAGGTGACAAAGACTAAGCAAGAAAGCGAAGGCTGGGCGGACTGCATTTTCTTGTACTGTCAGAAAACCTTTGACACAGTACCCCGTAAGAGGCTGGTACATAAGCTGGACAGACAAGCAGGAATAACTTGTAAGGTGCTCCAGTGGACAAGGGAGTACCTAAGCAATAGGAAGCACAGAGTTACAGTGAGGGGTGAGACCTCAGATTGGCGTGAAGTCGCCAGTGGAGTTACACAGGGCTCTGTACTCGGACCTATTCTGTTTCTGATATACGTAAATGATCTCCGAGAGGGTATAGACTCATTCCTCTCGATGTTTGCTGACGATGCCAAAATTATGAGAAGGATTAAGACAGAGGAGGACAGCTTGAGGCTTCAAGAAGACCTGGACAAACTGAAGGAATGGTCGAACAAATGGCTGTTAGAGTTTAGCCCAAACAAATGTAATGTAATGAAGATAGGTGTAGGGAGCAGGAGACCAGATACAAGGTATCATTTGGGAGATGAAATTCTTCATGAGTCAGAGAGAGAGAGACTTGGGGATTGATATCACGCCAGACCTGTCCCCTGCAGCCCATATCAAGAGGATAACATCAGTGGTATATGCCAGGTTGGCCAACATAAGAACGGCCTTTAGAAACTTGTGTAAGGAATCATTCAGAACTTTGTATACCACATATGTCAGACCAATCCTGGAGTATGCAGCTCCAGCAGGGAGTCCATATTTAGTCAAGTATAAGACTAAATTGGAAAAGGTTCAAAGGTTTGCCACCAGACTAGTACCCGAACTGAGAGGTATGAGCTACGAGGAGCGACTACAGGAATTAAAATTCACATCGCTGAAAGACACAAGAGTTAAGGGGGACATGATCACCACATACAAGATTTTCAAAGGAACTGATAGAGTAGATAAAGACAGGCTATTTAACACAAGGGACCCACGCACTAGGGACACATGTGGAAGTTGAGTGCCCAAATGAGCCACAGAGATATTAGAAAGAACTTTTTTTTAGTGTCAGAGTGGTTGACAAATGGAATGCATTAGGATGTGATGTGGTGGAGGCTGACTCCATACACAGTTTCAAGTGTAGATATGATAGAGCCCAATAGGCTCAGGAATCTGTACACCAGTTGATTGACAGTTTGGAGGCGGGACCAAAGAGCCAGAGCTCAACCCCCGCAAGCACAACTAGGTGAGTACAACTTGGTGAGTACGCACCAGCACACACACAACACACACACACACACACACACACACACCACACACACACACACATCTAATTTACGTAAATGACATGTTTACAGGAGTGGAGTCATACATGTCAATGTTTGCGGATGACGCAAAATTAATGAGAAGAGTTGTGACAGACGAGGATTGTAGGATCCTCCAAGAGGACTTAAACAGGTTGCAGAGATGGTCAGGGAAATGGCTACTGGAGTTTAACACCAGTAAATGTAAAGTTATGGAAATGGGATCAGGTGATAGGAGACCAAAGGGACAGTACACAATGAAGGGGAACAGCCTACCTGTAACGATTCGAGAAAGAGATCTGGGAGTGGATGTGACACCTAATCTAACTCCTGAGGCACATATAAATAGGATAACGACAGCAGCGTACTCTACACTGGCGAAAATTAGAACTTCATTCAGAAACCTAAATGAGGAGGCTTTTAGGGCGCTTTACACTGCATACGTGAGACCCGTCTTAGAGTATGCCGCGCCATCATGGAGCCCCCACCTGAAGAAACACATAAGGAAACTGGAGAAGGTTCAGAGGTTTGCGACGAGGCTTGTCCCAGAGTTACGAGGGAAGGGATATGAAGAGCGACTGAAGGAACTGAACCTTACGACACTAGAGAAAAGAAGGGAGAGAGGAGATATGATAGGGACATATAAAATACTCAGGGGAATTGACAAAGTGGAAATAGATGAAATGTTCACACGTAATAATAACAGAACGAGGGGACATGGGTGGAAACTGGAAACTCAGATGAGTCACAGAGATGTTAGGAAGTTTTCTTTTAGCGTGAGAGTAGTGGAAAAATGGAATGCACTTGGGGAACAGGTTGTGGAAGCAAATACTATTCATACTTTTAAGACTAGGTATGATAGGGAAATGGGACAGGAGTCATTGCTGTAACAACCGATAGCTGGAAAGGCGGGATCCAAGAGTCAATGCTCGATCCTGCAAGCACAGATAGGTAAGTACAGATAGGTAAGTACACACACACACCCACACACACACACACATTAGAAAGAACTTTTTCAGTGTCAGAGTAGTTAGTAAATGGAATGCACTAGGAAGTGATGTGGTGGAGGCTGACACCATACACAGTTTGAAATGTAGATATGATAGAGCCCAGTAGGCTCAGGAATCTGTACACCAGTTGATTGACAGTTGAGAGGTGGGACCAAAGAGCCAAAGCTCAACCCCGCAAGCACAAATAGGTGAGTACACACACACACACACACACACACACACACACACACACACACACACACCACACACACACACCCTCCAGACCTGTGGGTACGGTTGGTTGCAGCATTGACTAGGTCAGGAAGGGCGTCTAGGTCCAGCAGTATTATGATTGATGAGGATAGGCTTGTGGAGAGGATGATAGGGAAATTTGTACAGAAGTAGGATGTTTTGGATAGAGGATCTAATCCAAGGGATTAAAAGTGAGGTCTATAATAAAATACAGGACGAGGTTCAGAGACAACAACATGAGCTTATGGACTATCTTCAAGAAGAAATCAGAAAGGGCAGAGTAGCATGGGAAAGCGAAATAACTAGGCTTGCAAGTGAATTTGGCAGGAATGAGGGAAGCATGGCAAGGGAAGTGGGGAGTAGTGGGGGATGAAGTAGCAAGTGTGGGAGGGATGGGGAGTGTCCAGGGGAGGAGCGACCTGCATGACAGCGCCTCACTGAAGAGGAGGTCATTCATACTTCATGGATTACTGTTAGCCAAGGCATCATCGAGGCAGGAAAGGATGGAGATTGAAGATTTTGAGTTACAGGGGATCTTAAGAGATATTAGAGCTGAGATGGCAGGGAATGAGGTGGAAATCCACCGCCGCATTGGGCCATACAACTGTAACAAGAAACGACCTGTCCTGGTACAGTTCTCTAACGAAGAGGCAGTGGATTACATACTGCAACACAAACATTTACCGAGAGTTAGCGAAAACTATTACAACATACATATAGACAGATTCATGACAAAAGATGAACAGATAGCCCACAGGGCAAGCTGACCTGCATGACACACCTCTTCCCATTCTGGTGTAGTTACCCACCCCACCCATGTTAAGCAGCCCACACATGCTTCCCAAGTCACACCTTCCTCAAATCAGCCCTCCAATCTCCTGCCCATGCTTATCTCCCAACACCCTCCCCTGACCCCCCCTCCTCATCCCCTCAACCCCCAAAACCCACCCAGCCCTCACCCCTCCTCTGCCCCTCTCCTTCCATGTGACCCCCTCCCTGTGCAAGGGGGTCACATGGACCCCCCGTTGGGGATGGGGGGGGGGACATCCCACACCTCTTCCTCCATTTCCCTCTTCCCCCCTCAGCCCCAATGCCCACACCTACCCCTGAGTTCCCCCTGACTAATACAACTTCTCTCCCACTCTCACTATCCATGCTCCATCCTCCCCTCTTCCCCCCCACCCCCTCTAGCCTTATCCCCCAAATTCTCAACCTTTATCTGACTCTCAACCTCATGCTTCCTCTGAACCCCCCCCCCCATGTCTATCAGACTCTCCCTAATCTTCAGACCCAGTTTGCCCTTCCTTCTCCAGACCTACCTACCCAGGCCCTACCCCAGACCTTCCTACCTATCTTCCTAGATGCCCAGCCCCCATGCACCCCTCCAGACCCCAGACACCCCCGGAACCCTCCAGCCCTCATTCACCCCCCCCCAGACACCCCCCCCTCCCCCCAGAGAAAGGGTGAACTTTGGTGCCAGAGTTTCCATGCAGAATCTCAAGGTTTGGTACACCAATGCTGATGGGGTATCTAATAAAGCAGAAGAGATAAAAGAGTTAGTGAGGCAGATCCTAACATAGTTGCAATAGTGAAAACTAAAATAAATGGCATGATCTCGGATGCAATCTTTTCAGAGGGCTACCAGGTGATAAGAAAAAGAGAGGACACAGAGACAGGGAGGGGAAGTGGCACTCCTAATAAAGCGGAAATAGAAGTTTGAAGAGCAGGGAAATCGGGTTTCCAATGAGAGCACAAGCTCCATACATGGAACTCTGACAGCAGATGGGAGGATTTACCAAGATTGTGATCTTGGTAATCTACAATCCCCCACCAAACAGTAGAAGACCCAGGCAGGAGTAAAATGACAACAACAAGGCATGTATAGATGAACTGCAGAGGGCAGCAACATTAGCTTACAAAATGAGAGCGAAACTGCTGGTCATGGGGGCGGACCTAAATCATGGAGAGATAATCTGGGAATCAAGGAATCCCCATGGAGGGGATGAAACGTGGGAAGCAAAGTTAGTAGATGTTATTGACAGGAATTTCCTAACATCATGTGAAGGAAGACATAAGGAAAAGAGGAGGAGATGCACTGAGCCTATTAGACCTGATTTTCACCCAGAACGTACATGACATCGAGAATTTGGAACATAAAATACCTCTAGGGGCCAGCGACCAATGTGTCCTAGTCCTTGACTACATGATGGAATTCAAACTTGTGACCAAGGAACGAGAGGTCTGGGAAATGAGAGTTGACTACAGGAAAGGGGGCTACAGGAGGATAAGGGACTATCTGGGAGAAGTGCAGTGGGAGAAAGAAATTAGAGGAAAAACGGTTAAAGATATGATGCACCTAGTCATACGGAAATGCCAGGAGGCCGTAGAGAGATTTATACCAACAGTAAAGAAAAAAAAGTAAGAGGGAATATAAACCCATGGTTTAATAGACAATGTCAGGAAGCTAAAATGGCCAGCAGGCAGGAGTGGAGGAAATACAGAAGACAAAGGACAGAGGACAACAGGATCAGATGCAACAGAGCTAGGAACGATTACATTAACATAGGAAGAACATCGGAAGGAAACTATGAGAACGATATTGCAATCAAAGCGAAAAAACAACCTAAGTTACTACACAGCCATATAAGAAGAAAAATGTCGGTGAACGACCAAGTGACAAGATTAAGGAAAACAGAAATGGCATATACTGAAAGTGACAAGGAAATCTGCGAACCACTGAATGCCAGTTTCCATGGAGTGTTCACAACCGAGCCTGAGCAACTCCTATTGTTAGAAAAGATTACCCTAGATGAAAGACTATCAGATATAGAGGTGACAACAGAGGAGGTAATGAAACAGTTGAAAACACTAGATGCAACTAAAGCAGTTGGATCAGACAAAGTATCACCGTGGATACTAAAAGAGGCAGCGCAGATCCTCAGTGTACCTCTGGCAAGGATCTTTAGTGAATCACTTATGTCGGGGAAATTGCCCAATTGCTGGAAGAGGGCAAATGTTGTACCGATTTTCAAGAAAGGTGATAGGGAGGAGGCACTTAACTATAGACCCGTATCACTGACAAGCATCCCCTGTAAAATACTTGAAAGAAAAATTACGCTATGACTTGTTGTACACCTGGAGAACGTTAGGTTTGTAAACAAACATCAACATGGGTTCTGGAAAGGGAAATCGTGCCTAACAAACCTTTTGGAATTCTATGATAAAATAAGAAGGACAAGGCAGGACAGAGAAGGTTGGGCAGACTGCATATTTCTGGACTGCTAAAAAGCCTTTGATACAGTACCGCACATGAGACTGCTGTTCAAACTCGAGAGGCAGGCGGGGGTGGGAGGAAAGGCCCTAGCATGGATAAGGAACTACCTAACAGGAAGAAGCCAAAGAGTTACGGTAAGGGGCGAGAAGACGGACTGGCGAACAGTAACGAGTGGAGTACCTCAAGGATCGGTGCTGAGACCAATTCTATTTCTGATATACGTAAATGTTCTAATATACGTAAAGGACATGTTTACAGGAGTGGAGTCCTACATGTCAATGTTTGCGGATAACACAAAGTTGATGAGAAGAGTTGTGACAGATGAGGCTTGCAGGATCCTCCAAGAGGACTTGAACAGGTTCCAGAGCTGGTCAGAGAAATGCCTACTGGAGTTCAACACGAGCAAATGTAAAGTTATGGAAATGGGACTAGGTAATAGGAGACCAAAGGGACAGTACACAATGAAGGGGAACAGCCTATCTGTGACGACACGAGAAAGAGACCTGGGCGTGGACGTAACACCTAATATATCTCCTGAGGCACATATAAATAGGATAACGACAGCAGCGTACTCTACACTGGCAAAAGTTAGTAATTAATAATCATTCAGAAACCAAAGTAAGGAGGCATTTAGGGCGCTTTACACTACCTACGTGAGGCCAGTCTTAGAGCATGCCACCTCATCATGGAGTCCCCATCTAAAGAAGGACATAAGGAAACTTTAAAAGGTTTAGAAGTTTGCAACGAAACTCGTCCCAGAGTTACGAGGGATGGGGGATGGGGAATGAAGAGCGCCTGAAGGAACTGTGACTTACGACACTACAAAAAACACGGGAGAGGGGGAATATGATAGGAACGTATAAAATACTCAGGGGGATTGACAGAGTGGACAGAGACGAAATGTTCACACGGAATAGTAACAGAACGAGGGGACATGGGTGGAAGCTAGAAACTCAGATGAGTCACAGAGATGTTAGGAAGTTTTCTTTTAGCGTGAGAGTAGTGGAAAAATGGAATGCACATAAGGAGCAGGTTGTGGAAGCAAATTCTATTCATAATTTTAAAACTAGATATGATAGGAAAATAGGGCCAGAATCATTGCTGTAAACAACCGATGCTCGAAAGGCGGGATCCAAGAGTCAATGCTCTATCCTGCAAATACAAATAGGTGAGTACAAATAGGTTAGTACACTGACAGGGACTGACAAGGGTTGACAGGCGGCCGCGCAGAAACCTGCAGACACACAGCTGACATATATGAATGAGTTTGAATGGATATAGATAAAGGAGTTACTTAGTTTAGGCCAAATGACTTTCAGTTTCCTTAATTCTAATGTTATTACCAGAGAACCTAATGGGACAGAAATCAAAGAATTACATTATCCATTATTAATCTCTCCCACTCATGCTCGCCATCCCATTTGGATTTCCTGCTCTCACTCCCTCACCCCCCCCCCTCGCTCTCCTCACACCCCCCCCACACTCTCTCCCCCCACACTCTCTCCCACACTCACTCTCCCACACTCACTCACTCTCCCTCCTCACTCCCCTCCCCTCCCTCACTCACTCTCCCACNGGACAGATCTCTCAACTGAGCAAAACATCCACCATGCTGGCGTGTTTCTGGACATAAACTTGAGGCATTTTCCCCGCCAGGACAAAAACCCACCAAACCGTCATAAAAGCAGCGGTCCTCCAACGTTTTGAAGACTTATAAAAACTTTTTGTTACATTCCATTGCAAATGTGGAGGTAAAACGAGATCTATGAGGAAGGCAGAGATATGAACCGCCCCCCGGAAACTCGCAACACAGAGGGAGAGGGCTTTTAAAAAATGCCGTGCGACATGTTTAACACTGTTGATATACCAACACGTCTGGCAGCGGTATTACCTTCTGTACCAGGCTGAATGATGGGACTGTACCAGCCTACATGTTGGGACTGTACCAGCCTACTTGTTGGGACTGTACCACCCTACATGATGGGACTGTACCAGCCTACATGATGGGACTGTACCAGCCTACATGATGGGACTGTACCAGCCTACATGATGGGACTGTACCACCTACATGAGGGGACTGTACCAGCCTACATGAGGGGACTGTACCACCCTACATGAGGGGACTGTACCACCCTACACGAGGGGGACTGTACCACCCTACATGAGGGGACTGTACCACCCTACATGAGGGGACTGTACCACCCTACATGAGGGGACTGTACCACCCTACATGAGGGGACTGTACCACCCTACATGAGGGGACTGTACCACCCTACATGAGGGGACTGTACCACCCTACATGAGGGGACTGTACCACCCTACATGAGGGGACTGTACCACCCTACATGAGGGGACTGTACCACCCTACATGAGGGGACTGTACCACCCTACATGTACAGTGGAGCGAGAGTCAGGTGAAGGGGAGGGGTGAGGGGAAAGAGGTTCTGGAGAAAGGGGAAGTTTTATTGGGAGAAAATGGGTTAGAGTAGGTAAATTAGATAAGAGGGAGATAGAAAGGGTAGAAGAGTAGAAAGTAGTAGAAGTGCTAGATGGAAGAGAGAAAAAAGAAGGAAGTAGAAAGAGGTAGACAGTGCTGCCACCATCCACTCAATAACAATTTATAAGGCAAGGAATGGATCTTGTCTGTATCACAATATTAACTGTCTGTTCAAGTAAAAACTGTACTCGTGTACATCATATAGTCAAGAAACTCTAAGTCATAATGTTTACCCAGTAAACTTCAGAGTGCTCTCCACTCTAGCCTTCAATGTATCATAAGGCAAGACATGAATTCAAGATCTAGGAATCAGAATTAAGGACAATTTAAAAGTTAATCAATTAGATATTTATTATTACATACATTCACTCCTATGGTATCATAATTCAACCATTTCACTTGAAGTTGTTATTTAAACAAAAGAATTTGTTCAAATATCAACATTATTTCAGAGTCGCCACACAAGAAATTGAGAGCAACTACGGCTGACTGCCCCTGAAAATCACACAACAGTTAAATATGAAAACATCAAATATATGTCAACCTTACACTCTCACTCATCAAAGTCTCACCAAAGATTATAAAATGGTTAGTAAGGAGGGGTGATATGGGGGGCTGATAGTCCCCCCACCAGTCTGGGACAGGTCGGTGTAGAGGTAGCGAGGCTCCTCTCTCCCTGTCTCTCTCTCTAATTTACCGTTCCACGGGTATTTGAGAGGGAACCGGAGCTAAACTCCGCCGACCAGGAGATAAGCCTCTAGCTAGCGTCCTACTACACCTAGACAGCGGCTTATCTCATGGAAACAACACAGCCACAAGACTGTAATTATCAGCTTAGCAGAGAGCGAGGTCACGTGTCTCGACCTGACCTCTACAACCTACGACAACATAGGAAATGTAGATGTTTATCTCTCATGATGTTTGGTAATATGTTTATTGTTTGTGATGTGTTTATATGTATATATTAACACGATGTACTGAACGGGGTGAGAATAGCTTGAGCTACCTCATCCCTTTGTGTGTATTTTACCTCAAACTTATTTCAATTTCAATTTCAACGACAACACGCGAAAGGTGTGGCGAGAGATGCTAGGGGCCGACAGTCTGGCGCCGCCAGCCTCCTGTGTGACTGACTCAGTGACTACTTGTATGAAATATTTAATACAGCCATTTGTGATGCTACAGCCTGAATACAGTGAGGGAACCCACACTCTACAGTTAAGGTTCCAGCACCTTATCTGATGAACTTGTGGAACTTGATAAACTGTAACAACTACTTTGTACCTTGAACATATCCACAAGGGCCGTGACGAGGGTTCGAACCTACGTCCGAAAGGATCCCAGACGGTGCCTTAATCGACTGAGCTACGACATGGTTAAAGAATTGCAACCGGGAAATCATCTTGACCTACCACGGGTCCTGCAGTTTCTCCGAGACACAACCAGGTTTTTCAACAATTCCCCATGAATTGGGAAATGTACGTAAATTATTTTTACTGTTATAATATTAGTATTATATTTACTGATTATTTATTTACTATAAGTAGTTATATTTAATGACCTTGTATCTTGGGT
>WNGS01161107.1:4463246-4481299 GCA_020271785.1 Procambarus virginalis
GGTAATAAGTTAGGTGGTTAAGGTTAGGTGGTTAAGGGTAAGTTACAGACTTGAGGTAAATGAAGCCCAACAGCTACCAGACCATCGACAAACACCACTTTGATCAAAGTCAGAAGAAGGAGACTATCGCCGACCCAAGACACCACCACCAGCTGTGGTCCCAGTACCGACCCAAGACACCACCACCAGCTGTGGTCCCAGTACTGACCCAAGACACCACCAGCTGTGGTCCCAGTACCGACCCAAGACACCACCAGCTGTGGTCCCAGTACTGACCCAAGACACCACCACCACCAGCTGTGGTCCCAGTACTGACCCAAGACACCACCACCACCAGCTGTGGTCCCAGTACTGACCCAAGACACCACCACCACCAGCTGTGGTCCCAGTACTGACCCAAGACACCACCACCACCAGCTGTGGTCCCAGTACTGACCCAAGACACCACCACCACCAGCTGTGGTCCCAGTACTGACCCAAGACACCACCACCAGCTGTGGTCCCAGTACCGACCCAAGACACCACCAGCTGTGGTCCCAGGACTGACCCAAGACACCACCACCACCAGCTGTGGTCCCAGTACTGACCCAAGACACCACCACCACCAGCTGTGGTCCCAGTACCGACCCAAGACACCACCAGCTGTGGTCCCAGTACTGACCCAAGACACCACCAGCTGTGGTCCCAGTACCGACCCAAGACACCACCAGCTGTGGTCCCAGTACTGACCCAAGACACCACCAGCTGTGGTCCCAGTACCGACCCAAGACACCACCAGCTGTGGTCCCAGTACTGACCCAAGACACCACCAGCTGTGGTCCCAGTACTGACCCAAGACACCACCAGCTGTGGTCCCAGTACCGACCCAAGACACCACCAGCTGTGGCCAACGAGGGGACACTTCAAGGCCCGGACAGCCTTAGTGGCGGTGAAGAAGTTGCAGAAAAATGTCTAAGATGGGAGAGAAGTGTGTGTGTGTACTGGAGGGAAGAGGAGGGAAGTGTCTTTGTGTACTGGAGGGAAGAGGAGGGAAGTGTCTCTGTGTACTGGAGGGAAGAGGAGGGAAGTGTCTAAGTGTCACTAATAGAGAAGACAAACTTCTATGGATAATTCTCCTTTTTTGTTTGAAACTTTCAACTTTAAAACTCTTGAACTTCTAATTTTTTTAAATTTTGCTCCGAGGGGCGAGTTTATTGGGCAGCGCCACTCATCCTGTGAGTGGACATACCGCCATGGTGACAGTATTGGGCAGCGCCACTCATCCTGTGAGTGGACATACCGCCATAGTGACAGTATTGGGCAGCGCCACTCATCCTGTGAGTGGACATACCGCCATAGTGACAGTATTGGGCAGCGCCACTCATCCTGTGAGTGGACATGCCGCCATAGTGACAGTATTGGGCAGCGCCACTCATCCTGTGAGTGGACATACCGCCATAGTGACAGTATTGGGCAGCGCCACTCATCCTGTGAGTGGACACACCACCATAGCAACATGTATAACACTCCCCAATAGGAAGAAAACCCGCTGGGTTGTTCATCCTGTCACTTGTACCCAGACACAGCTGGGACTTGCTTAACTGTCTCAAGTGAACAGCTTATCAAACAAGAAGATTAACATCTGTCAACTCTTAAAATTTTACGTTATCTTGCAGGTGCAAAATGGGAGAATCTTTTAAGAACTATCATTATATGACAAATAATGTTTTCCTAACTCAAACAATGTGGGGTTTATTATTCTACACATATTTCTAATGTCTCTCTGGTGTTCACATTCACGTAGATAGTGGTTAAGGCGGTGACCATCACTCTCATCACAGATTCTGCAACTTTGCTAATCAACTGTTGTTTTTCTTCCGAATTTCCAATGATATTTGTATCCAAGACGGATTCTCGCTATTACTGATTCTCTCCCGAGGCCACCTCCTCTTCGTCCATAATGATTGAGATTGCCAGCTGCAACCATGTTGTACCATCGTACAGATTCACTGGTTTGTGCTTCTATCCTCCTTTCCTCAGTTACCTTGTCACGGTGATGTTGCCTGACAATTCCCCTAATTTGTAGAAGAGTCTTGGGTATGAAGTATTCAACATGGTCTCCTTCAGCGCCTTCAGCAGCCAGCACATCTGCTCGTTCATTCCCACATATTCCAACATGGGAGGGGATCCACAGAAACTTGATGACTCTTCCCTGATTGGTAAGTACTCTCACAACTCTCTTAATTTCAGCGACAATTGCAAGATTTTCTGCCCGATTTTTACTTGGGCTTTGCAGTGCTGCTTTTGAATCAGTGCAAATCACTGTACCATTAGTGTTCCGTTCAAGAAACCTTAACGCCATAACAATGGCAGTTAGCTCTTCTTGCGTTGAAGAGGCATAGTTCTCAATACGCGCTTTTTCTTCATTTCTGCGTTGGAAAGCATTATCCTTAATTACCGTGTATGCTGCACCAGCCCTGCCATTGACAGGATTAGATGACCCGTCAGTGTAGATTTGATCTAGTTCATCTGCGGCTTCTTTATAAATTTCCTCGAGATACTTGTGCATCATTTCTTGTGGTATCATGTTGGATACTTTCGTTGCCATCTCATTGATGATAATCCTTCATGGGTCATTCACTCAAGGAGGTTGTCGGAAATCCGACACACATGATGACATAAGTTACCCACATAAAGGAAAAGAGAATGGGTGATTCCGTGATGTCATCGACGCCACGTATTTATATCAACTCTAATTTCTTTTAAACAACAGTCTAGTGTTTATAATTAATAAAATAGTGTTCACTAGGACTGAACATAATTAAATACTACAGGAATATAGCTTAACACTATTCCTTAATCATAATTATTACCACTACAAGTTCAAGTATGTTTATTGAGATAAGAAAGAAATACATCTCAAAGGGATAGAGTAGCTTAGGTTATTTCTACCCCCCTAGCCACTACATATTTTGGACGTCTCCCCCTAGGGCGTCGTCACGTACACCAGAATCGTAACAATAACAACACGAAACGAGTGCAGCCGAGAGTTATGATACTAATCTCGCACGATAGACTTACTCTATCCCAAGAGATCTACAACAGCAACACCTCTGCTACGAACAGCAGCACTTGAGAATCCGACTACCTCGTATTCCGTTTTATTTGATGCATCATTTAATATGGATGGAGTGGCCGGTTATTAGCATGAGAAAACCCACAACCAAGTACGATTACTCAGCTCTACACACACACATATTCCATGTCATACCTGTACTTATATGTTTAGGGAACCATTATTAATTCCTTACATCCCAAACAGGTAATTGTGAGGAAGTTAGTGAAGCAGGAAGCTGGCTCCCACATAATTATACAAATTTGTTACCCTGCTGTAAAACAATCCTTCCAGGCCTCCAGATAGCCGCTATTACGTGGCACTCCGAGGCACAGGGCCACACCCAATTCTGATGCTACAATTACACAGCCTTAGGCTGTGTAATTGTAGCATCAGAATCCTGCCCACAGAATCCCGCATCAGTAATTGTATCCCAGCCCGCCTTTTGTGTTTATACTGTAGACATAGTATTAGTAGTTATTAATTTAATTTGCTGTAATAATAGTAGATTAGAGCACCATATGTGGTATGATTAATAATTGTTGTAATTATAACAATAAGGTAAACAAATACTGCTTGTACCATTTTCATAAGGTGGTACAAGTTGCATTTGTCCCTCCCACTGTGTGTGATAAGTTCTAGCAGCTGAATCAAAATATACAGTCCACTTACTACTAAGAATTAACTCAGAAGAAAAATAATCAAACAAAAATAATATATTAAAGTCAATTAAAAACTAAATAAAATATTCCAATATTCACAGAACAAGAAACTCTCTACAGGCAGGAGCTCACGGCCTTGCTCAAGCAGATGAAGTTCTTCGAAATTTTTAAATTTTAAATTTTGCCTTCAGGGTAGCAGACTGATCTGTGATGCCAGTTTTTGCTTTTCATGTTTCCACCTGTAAGCAACACGGAACTCAGTTTTTTCTTAGCAATATCATTGTAATGGGGATCTCTGACTATCCTAATTGCAAGCTTAGCATTCAGCTCCTTAATTCTGCTTTTAACACTGGAGAGGGTCAACTCCTCTCGTAGATTGGACGTTTTGGCAGTTCTTCGGGCGCCAAGAATGATTGTCATGGCTTCATTTTGAATGCCTTCAAGCCTTTTCATTTCGCTTTGTGAGTAGGTGCATAAAATTGGTGCGGCATAGTCTATGACGGAGCGCACATAGGCTGTGTACATCATTTTAAGCACGGCAATAGAGGCCCCATGCCCATTCCAGGTCATAGCTTTCATTGCCCTGAGTCGACTTTTGCATGTTCCTATGAGTTGGCTGAGCTCCTCTTTCTTCCCCTTGTTAGAGCCGATAGTGGTCAACCCATTCCAGTGTTACACCATTAATTTGTAGCTCTTAATTTTCTCCCCGCTTGTGATGGGAGTATGCTTTTGTCTTGTTTGTGGAGAAAGAACTACTAAGTCGGTGTTCCACGATTATAACTTGAATTTTGTTGAAGATAACCACCGCGAGAACAAACAAACACAATCGCTCTAATCAGTCAATGGGGGGGGGGGATTAAATGTCCTTAAGTAATTAACTATACAATTACAGAACATGACAGACAAAAATCACTTCTTTGTCTCCCAATTTACACAAAGCCTTGTTTTTCTTGTTTATTTTTTGTAGTTGTATTATTGTTGTTTTGTTTTTTGTGTTGTGTTGGTTGTGGTGTTGAGTGATTAATGGCGAGATAGAGCTTGCGGGGCCAGCATTAGTTCCCGCCATCCAGCCTACACTAACACTACATTAATCAGTGGTGGGACGAGGCCCCACTCTCCACACTGCTGCTGCTGCCCGCCAACACTGCTGCTGCACGCCAACACTCCTGCTGCCCGCCAACACTGCTGCTGCACGCCAACACTCCTGCTGCCCGCCAACACTGCTGCTGCACGCCAACACTCCTGCTGCCCGCCAACACTCCTGCTGCACGCCAACACTCCTGCTGCCCGCCAACACTCCTGCTGCCCGCCAACACTCCTGCTGCCCGCCAACACTCCTGCTGCCCGCCAACACTCCTGCTGCCCGCCAACACTCCTGCTGCCCGCCAACACTCCTGCTGCCCGCCAACACTCCTGCTGCCCGCCAACACTCCTGCTGCCCGCCAACACTTCTGCTGCCCGCCAACACTCCTGCTGCCCGCCAACACTCCTGCTGCCCGCCAACACTCCTGCTGCCCGCCAACACTCCTGCTGCCCGCCAACACTCCTGCTGCCCGCCAACACTCCTGCTGCCCGCCAACACTCCTGCTGCCCGCCAACACTCCTGCTGCCCGCCAACACTCCTGCTGCCCGCCAACACTCCTGCTGCCCGCCAACACTCCTGCTGCCCGCCAACACTGATGCCGCCCGCCAACACTGATGCCGCCCGCCAACACTGATGCCGCCCGCCAACACTGATGCCGCCCGCCAACACTGATGCCGCCCGCCAACACTGATGCCGCCCGCCAACACTGATGCCGCCCGCCAACACTGATGCCGCCCGCCAACACTGATGCCGCCCGCCAACACTGATGCCGCCCGCCAACACTGATGCCGCCCGCCAACACTCCTGCTGCCCGCCAACACTCCTGCTGCCCGCCAACACTGATGCTGCCCGCCAACACTGCTGCTGCCCGCCAACACTGATGCCGCCCGCCAACACTGCTGCTGCCCACCAGCACTCCTGCTGCCCGCCAACACTGATGCCGCCCGCCAACACTGATGCCGCCCGCCAACACTGATGCCGCCCGCCAACACTGATGCCGCCCGCCAACACTGATGCCGCCCGCCAACACTGATGCCGCCCGCCAACACTCCTGCTGCCCGCCAACACTCCTGCTGCCCGCCAACACTGATGCCGCCCGCCAACACTGCTGCTGCCCGCCAACACTGATGCCGCCCGCCAACACTCCTGCTGCACGCCAACACTCCTGCTGCCCGCCAACACTGCTGCTGCCCGCCAACACTGATGCCGCCCGCCAACACTGATGCCGCCCGCCAACACTGATGCCGCCCGCCAACACTGATGCCGCCCGCCAACACTGATGCCGCCCGCCAACACTGATGCCGCCCGCCAACACTGATGCCGCCCGCCAACACTGCTGCTGCCCGCCAACACTGATGCCGCCCGCAAACACTGATGCTGCACGCCAACACTCCTGCTGCCCGCCAACACTGCTGCTGCCGCCAACACTGCTGCTGCCCGCCAACACTGCTGCTGCCCGCCAACACTCCTGCTGCCCGCCAACACTGCTGCCGCCCGCCAACACTGATGCCGCCCGCCAACACTGATGCTGCCCGCCAACACTGCTGCCGCCCGCCAACACTGATGCCGCCCGCCAACACTGATGCCGCTCGCCAACACTGATGCCGCCCGCCAACACTGCTGCCGCCCGCCAACACTGATGCCGCCCGCCAACACTGATGCCACCCGCCAACACTGATGCTGCCCGCCAACACTGCTGCTGCCCGCCAATACTGCCCCCGCCAACACTGTTCGCCAAGGCCTCCACATCTGTTCACTTCCTCCTCATATCTGTTATATTCAAATTCCCCGCCAGTTGGAACATAACCAATCACAGCCGAGTAGGCCTCTGACATCATGCCAGATTCACAGTCTCCAGCCATGCTTGCGGTAGTCAGTTAGCTCCACAGACCCACAGTAGTAGGACCTCGGCTGGCCAGATATATATCTTGTTGCCTTAGCCAATAAATCAACGAAACTAAATCTGTGTCTACATTCAACCCCCCACAAGGCAAAGAATACTGGTAGCAGCAGTGGGACCTAGAATTTTTTTTCTGGGAATTCAAGTTAACCCAGCATCGCCTCGTGCAACCGCCTCCATACGCCACCGCCTCCATACGCCACCATCCTGCCACCCAGCATCAATTATTGTACCAGTCCGGGGTCCTGCTATCAGCCACTACTCTAGGTCAACGATTTCAAAAGTAAGGCGCAATATTTGCAAGAGAGAACGAAATTTCATCAGCGAAGGGGAGAGTAATTCGCGCCAGACATTTTCAATCTCGCGCCACGTGGGAACCACCTCCACCACCACCCAAGCTGACAGTATCAAGCTTTGTGAGTGCTCAAGCTACTGCAATCGTCGTCAGTCATTATCACATCAACTGATCAGCGTATGTGTTTTATTGTTCCTTGAGAATATTGGCGGACTACAATTGTTTGACTAAGTGTCGCCACCACACACACGCCTCGCCACGTTGCCACATCGACGCCTCGCCACGTTGCCACATCGCCACCAGCCCCTGCTACATCATTTTGTGTGAACTTCGGCCTGGCAAATCGCGTTTCCTCCATGGCCATCGACACAATATCGTCATCTCAGAATTTATCTTCGCGCTTCCAACATCAATCTAGTGTGGGGTCTCCCGAGCTTCGCGCAACTGCCACTAGGAGCGTTGCCATCGTACCAGTTTTGTAAACACACCTCACATGTGCCTCTTCAGATCTTCACGACGTTCCTCCAATTTTGGCTACTGGTGATTCTCATGAATTGCAACCCTGAGATAAGTAATTGTTAGTTGAGAACAATGTGCCAAGTTCTATAAAGTGACTTACATAATAATATCCATAATATCCTGTGAATTAACCATTCAGTGCCTTGCTAAATATTGGAGCTGATCCAGTTCTCCATTCTCACAGTTTCTGAGTCATTTCAATATTTCCTGCATTGATTCCATTTTTCATTAATTGTTAATGCTGCATTAGTGAACTCAAATTCTAGAGAAGTAAGAAATAATTGTTCTAGCAGTTTATTTGCATAATAGGAAATTGTTTTGAGATTTCCATAGACAATTGAACATAGAAAAATTCTGATATTTCTCCAGACCTAACTTTGAAATTAATCCTTTACGCATTTTATTTTACACTTTTATCATAGCATGTTACCCATGTGCCTGTGTGCAATTTGTTTTTGCTAAATCCATTTTTCATGCATTGCCACTTGTTGTGTTGAATCTTTTAATGAAATTTTGCAATTGCATTTTCCAGTTTTTATTCTAAATTGGTGTGNCTGCTACTGCTTGCTACTGCTGCTTCTGCTACGGCTGCTGCTGCTGCTGTTGCTACTACTACTACTACTGCTGCTGCTGCTGTTGTTGCTGCTACTTCTGCCACTGCTGCTGCTGCTACTTCTCCTACTACTGTTTTTTTTTTTTTTTTTTTTTTTTTGTTGGAGTAAGAGGAAGGAGAGGCATAGGTGAAGGGAAGTGTAGAAGTGGGAAGTACAGTGAGAGGTATGAAAGCAGGCGGGCTGTCCGCCTTGCTGACACGATGTGTGGGTGTTGGCAGCTAAGCTAAGCTTCTGCTACTTCTGCCACTGCTGCTACTGCTACTTCTGCGGCTACTACTGCTGCTACTGCTGCTGCTGCTACTGCTGCTGCTCCTGCTGCTGCTGCTACTACTGCTACTGCTGCTGCTGCTACTACTGCTACTGCTGCTGTTACTACTGCTACTGCTGCTGCTGCTGCTGCTACTGCTGCTGCGGCTACTGCTGCTGCTGCTACTACTGCTGCTGCTGCTGCTGCTGCTGCTGCTGCTGCGGCTACTGCTGCTGCTGCTGCTACTGCTGCTGCTACTGCTACTGCTGCTACTACTGCTGCTGCTACTGCTGCTGCAACTGCTGCTACTGCTGCTGCTGCTGCTGCTACTGCTGCTGCTGCTACTACTGCTGCTGCTACTGCTGCTACTGCTGCTGCTGCTGCTGCTGCTGCTGCTGCTGCTACTGCTGCTACTGCTGCTGCTACTGCTGCTACTGCTGCTGCTGCTGCTACTGCTGCTGCTACTGCTGCTACTACTGCTGCTGCAACTGCTGCTACTGCTGCTGCTGCTGCTGCTGCTGCTACTGCTGCTGCTACTGCTGCTGCTGCTGCTACTGCTACTGCTGCTGCTGCTGCTGCTGCTGCTGCTGCTGCTGCTGCTACTGCTGCTGTTACTACTGCTACTGCTGCTGCTGCTGCTGCTACTGCTGCTGCTGCTGCTACTGCTGCTGCGGCTACTGCTACTGCTGCTACTACTGCTGCTGCAACTGCTGCTACTGCTGCTGCGGCTACTGCTGCTACTGCTACTGCTGCTGCTGTTACTACTGCTACTGCTATTGCTGCTGTTACTACTGCTACTGCTATTGCTGTTACTACTGCTGCTGCTACTGCTGATGCGGCTACTGCTACTACTGGTGCTGTAACTGATGTTGTTGCTGATTTTCTTGTCCATGTTGCAGCTGTTGAGAGAGGTGGGAGACAATTGAAACTTTTGCTATTAAAACCGACACGGAACATTGTCATGGTTACAGCCGTCACGAACATGGGTGTCAAGGGGAGACTCTTGAAATGGGTTGAAGACTACCTCACAGGGAGGAAAGCCAGGGTCAGCTTCAATGGAGCAGTCTCAAGAACTATGAATATGGAACTCGGTACCCCCCAAGGAAGAGTCTTAAGCCCCACACTATTCAAAGTACTTATGAACGCCATTGCAAATATTGATTTCCCGGAAGTGACAACAAGTGGGGTATGCAGATGATGTCCTAATACAAGCCCCAACCTTGGGAAAAATAAACAATCCGTTGAACTCGTTGGAAGGAAATGTATTGAGCTCGGTTTCACTCTCTCCACAAACAAAACAAAAGCATACTCTCATCATAAGCGGGAAGAAATTGAAGAACTACAAATTAATGGTGTAACACTTGAATGGGTTGACCACTATCGGTACCTTGGCGTCACTGTCGGCTCTAACAAGGGGAAGAAAGAGGAGTTCAACCAACTCATAGGAACATGCAAAAGTCGACTCAGGACAAAAAGCTATGACCTGGAATGGGCTTGGAGCCTCTATTGCCGTGCTTAAGATGATGTACACAGCCTATGTGCGCTTCGTCATAGAATATGCCGCAGCAGTTTTGTGCTCTTATTCCCAAAGCGATATGAAAAGGCATGAAAGCATACAAAATGAAGCCATGACAATCATTCTTGGAGTTCCAAGAACTGCCAAAACATCTAATCTACGAGAGGAGTTGTCCCTCCTCAGTGTTAAGAGCAGAATTAAGGAGCTGAATGGTAAGCTTGCAATTAATATAGCCAGAGATCCCCATTACAATGATATTGCAAGAAAAAACTGAGTTCTGTGCTATTTATTGGAGGAAACAGGAGAAGCAAAAAAACTGGCATCACAGATCAGTCTGCTACCTCGAAGAACTTCACCTGCTTGAGCAAGCCCGTGAGCTCCTGCCTGTAGAGAGGTTACCTCCCTGGGAGGATGACCCATGCAGGATTATAATTAATGAAATTGCCACGAAAAAATCCTACACTAACAAAAAATGAGGCACAAGTATCTCGAGGAAATTAATAAACAAGCCGGAAATGAACTAGATCAAATCTACACTGAAGATCCAAGGAACATCAAATCCTGTCAATGGCAGGACTGGTGCAGCATACACTGTAATTAAGGATAATGTTTTTCAATGTAGAAATGAAGAAAAAGCACGTATTGAGAACTATGCCTCTTCAACACAAGCAGAGCTAACTGCCATTGTTATGGCGTTAAGATTCCTTGAACGAAACACAAATGGTGTAGTGATCTGCACTGATTCAAAAGCAGCACTGCAAAGCATAAATAAAAATCGGGCAGAAAATCTTGCATGTTGGAATATGTGGGAATGAACGAGCAGATGTGCTGGCTGCTGAAGGCGCTGAAGGAGACCATATTGAACACTTCATACCCAAGACTCTACTACAAATTAGAGGTATTGTCAGGCAACATCACCGTGACAAGGTAACTGAGGAAAGGAGGATAGAAGCACAAACCAGTGAATCTGTACGATGGTACAACATGGTTGCAGCTGGCAATCCCAATCATTATGGCCGAAGAGGACGAGGACGCGGGAGAGAATCAGTAATAGCGAGAATCCGTCTTGGATACAGATATCCATGGAGATATGGAATGGAAACAACAGTTGAGCAGCGGAGTTGTAGAATCTGTGGTGAGAGTGACGGACACCGCCTTGACCATTATCTACGTGAATGTGAACATCCAAGAGTCATTAGAAATATGTGTAGAATAATAACCCCCATATTGTTTGAGTTAGGAAAACACTGTCATATATTGATGCTGTTCTTAAAATATTCTCCCATTTTGCACCCGCAAGATAACTTAAGTTTTTAAGGGTTGATAGATGTTAATCTTCTTGTTTGATAAGCTGTTCACTTGAGACAGTTAAGCAAGTCCCAGCTGTGTCTGGGTTCAAGTAACAGGATGAACAACCCAGCGGGTTTTCTTCCTATTGGGGAGTGTTGTACATGCTGCTATGGCGGTATGTCCACTCACAGGATGAGTGGCGCTGCCCAATAAACTCGCTCCTCAGGGCAAAATTAAAATTTTTGAAATTGCCATGGTTATAGCCGCCACGGAACATCGCCAGGGTTAAACAGCCACCACGGAACATCACCAGGGTTAAACAACCGCCACGGAACATCACCAGGGTTAAACAACCACCACGGAACGTCGCCAGGGTTAAACAACCACCACGGAACATCACCAGGGTTAAACAACCACCACGGAACATCACCAGGGTTAAACAACCACCACAGAACGTCGCCAGGGTTAAACAACCACCACGGAACGTCGCCAGGGTTAAACAACCACCACGGAACATCACCAGGGTTAAACAACCACCACGGAACATCACCAGGGTTAAACAGCCACCACGGAACATCACCAGGGTTAAACAACCACCACGGAACATCACCAGGGTTAAACAACCACCACGGAACATCACCAGGGTTAAACAACCACCACGGAACATCACCAGGGTTAAACAACCGGCGGTGAGCAAGCGACACCAGTGACAATTATTCACTTGTCACTTGACATAAACAAGTCAGCTGGGAGGTTAGGTTGTTGGGTCCGTAGGTTGGTCTCTCTCTCTCTCTCTCTCTCTCTCTCTCTCCTTCCATCTTTCATACATAGCAAATGACAATTTTCCTTAAATCTTTCTGTGACTGGCAAAGCTGAGGAAGCCTAATGCTGGCAAAACACATTGATTGTGTGATTTGGACGAATAATGGACTATCTCGTCGTATTTCCCACGCTTTTAAAACTGGTTGGTTCTGGCAAGTAATACTCACGGGCCTATATACCGATCAAAGAAATTTCCAAATTAAAATGCAAGAAATATCGGGGCGACAAAATTAATATGGATTTTAATAAGTCAATAAATCATTTACTAATTCAACATCAATAGATGTCTAATTACTAAAATAAGATTATGCAGTTGAGTCGTCAACCCCGTGGACACGTGGGGGGGGGGGGGCCTTGTGGACACGTGGGGGGGGGGGCCTTGTGGACACGTGGGGGGGGGCCTTGTGGACACGTGGGGGGGGCCTTGTGGACACGTGGGGGGCCTTGTGGACACGTGGGGGGCCTTGTGGACACGTGGGGGGGCCTTGTGGACACGTGGGGGGCCTTGTGGACACGTGGGGGGGCCTTGTGGACACGTGGGGGGCCTTGTGGACACGTGGGGGGGCCTCGTGGACACGTGGGGGGCCTTGTGGACACGTGGGGGGGCCTTGTGGACACGTGGGGGGGCTTGTGGACACGTAGGGGGCCTTGTGGACACGTAGGGGGCCTTGTGGACACGTAGGGGGGCCTTGTGGACACGTGGGGGGCCTTGTGGACACGTGGGGGGCCTTGTGGACACGTGGGGGGCCTTGTGGACACGTGGGGGGCCTTGTGGACACGTAGGGGGGCCTTGTGGACACGTAGGGGGGCCTTGTGGACACGTAGGGGCCTTGTGGAAACGTGGGGGGGCCTTGTGGACACGTGGGGGGCCTTGTGGACACGTGGGGGGGCCTTGTGGACACGTGGGGGGGCCTTGTGGACACGTGGGGCCTTGTGGACACGTGGGGGGCCTTGTGGACACGTGGGGGGCCTTGTGGACACGTGGGGGGGCCTTGTGGACACGTGGGGGGCTTTGTGGACACGTGGGGGGCCTTGTGGACGCGTGGGGGGCCTTGTGAACACGTGGGGTCCTTGTGGACACGTGGGGTCCTTGTGGACACATGGGGGGCCTTGTGGACACGTGGGAGGCCTTGTGGACACATGGGGGCCTTGTGGACACGTGGGGGGGCCTTGTGGACACGTGGGGGGCCTTGTGGACACGTGGGGGGCCTTGTGGACACGTGGGGGGGCCTTGTGGACACGTGGGGGGGCCTTGTGGACACGTGGGGGGGCCTTGTGGACACGTGGGGGGGGGGGCTTGTGGACACGTGGGGGGCTTGTGGACATGTGGGGGGGGGCCTTGTGGACACGTGGGGGCCTTGTGGACACGTGGGGGGCCTTGTGGACACGTGGGGGGGGGCCTTGTGACACGTGGGGGGGGGCCTTGTGGACACGTGGGGGGGCTTGTGGACACGTGGGGGGCCCTTGTGGACACGTGGGGGGCCTTGTGGACACGTGTGGGAGCCTTGTGGACACGTAAGGGGCCTTGTGGACACGTGGGGGGACCTTGTGGACACTGTGGGGCCTTGTGGACACGTGTGGGAGCCTTGGTGGACACGTGGGGGGCCTTGTGGACACGTGGGGGGCCTTGTGGACACGTGGGGGGACCTTGTGGACACGTGGGGGGCCTTGTGGACACGTGGGGGGCCTTGTGGACACGTGTGGGACCTTGTGGACACGTGGGGGGACCTTGTGGACACGTGGGGGGGGGGCCTTGTGGACACGTGGGGGGGGGGTCTTGTGGACACGTGGGGGGGCTTGTGGACACGTGGGGGGGCCTTGTGGACACGTGGGGGGGCCTTGTGGACACGTGGGGGGGGGGCTTGTGGACACGTGGGGGGGCTTGTGGACATGTGGGGGGGGGCCTTGTGGACACGTGGGGGGCCTTGTGGACACGTGGGGGGGGACCTTGTGGACACGTGGGGGGCCTTGTGGACACGTGGGGGCCTTGTGGACACGTGGGGGGACCTTGTGGACAAGTGGGGGGGACCTTGTGGACACGTGGGGGGACCTTGTGGACACGTGGGGGGGGCCTTGTGGACACGTGGGGGGGGGCCTTGTGGACACGTGGGGGGGGGCCTTGTGGACACGTGGGGGGGGGGGTCTTGTGACACGTGGGGGGGGGCCTTGTGGACACGTGGGGGGGGGGCCTTGTGGACACGTGGGGGGGGGGGTCTTGTGGACACGTTGGGGGGGACCTTGTGGACACGTGGGGGGGGCCTTGTGGACACGTGGGGGGGGGGTCTTGTGGACACGTGGGGGGCCTTGTGGACACGTGGGGGGACCTTGTGGACACGTGGGGGGACCTTGTGGACACGTGGGGGGGGACCTTGTGGACACGTGGGGGGGGGGGGTCTTGTGGACACGTGGGGGGGACCTTGTGGACACGTGGGTGGACCTTGTGGACACGTGGGGGGGACCTTGTGGACACGTGGGGGGACCTTGTGGACACGTGGGGGGGACCTTGTGGACACGTGGGGGGACCTTGTGGACACGTGGGTGGACCTTGTGGACACGTGGGGGGGACCTTGTGACACGTGGGGGGGACCTTGTGGACAAGTGGGGGGGACCTGTGGACACGTGGGGGGGACCTTGTGGACCGTGGGGGACCTTGTGGACACGTGGGGGACCTTGTGGACACGTGGGGGCCTTTGTGGACACGTGGGGGGGGGTCTTGTGGACACGTGGGGTTGCCGTTCAGGAATCTCTATATACAGACTCATTATCAGTGAAAATGACCTTAATTATTTAGCTCGTGTATATAAAATAATAAAATTTTCTAACAACTAATTATGTTTGTTTTCAAACAAACTAATTATTCATGTCTCCAGGCTTCTTGGAGAGGCCAATAACATGTGCACATATTATTCTACACACCGAGAGCCTTATACAAAAGATTCTAATATGGCGTCCAAATGACGTAATCAAATTCATTAATGCCTTGCCTAATCTATATATTTCTGTGGCGTGGCCTTGACTGGTCAGCTGATCATGGAGTGACGGCCCCTACGGCGCCGCTTCCACCCACACAGTGTAACGTCTCACAGGATGCAGTGTAACGCAACATTCCTTCATGGGTACGGAGCCCTCCAGGAGCTGAAGGGAGCAGCAGTACGGAGCACTAAAGGTGTTCCGTGAGGCTGTCCAGTCACTGCTCCAGATAATGAAATAGGCTTTCATTTTCTGTTTACATTGTTTGGTTAAATTGATACAATGTGTTCACCATCATGATACACATGCACGCACGCATGTGCGCGCGCACACACACACGCGTGTGCATGTGTGTGTGTGTGTGTACTCACCTATGTGTGTCTGCAGGATCGAGCATTGACTCTTGGATCCCGCCTTTCGAGCATCAGTTGTTTACAGCAATGACTCCTGTCCCATTTCCCTATCATACCTGGTTTTAAAATTATGAATAGTATTTGCTTCCACAACCTGTTCCTTGAGTGCATTCCATTTCCCACTACTCTCACGCTAAAAGAAAACTTCCTAACATCTCTGTGACTCATCTGAGTTTCCAACTTCCATCCATGTCCCCTCGTTCTGTTACTATTCCGTGTGAACATTTCGTCTATGTCCACTCTGTCAATGTCCAGACACACTCACGGGCTCCAGACACACTCACGGGGCTCCAGACACACTCACGGGGCTCCAGACACACTCACGGGGCTCCAGACACACTCACGGGGCTCCAGACACACTCACGGGGCTCCAGACACACTCACGGGGCTCCAGACACACTCACGGGCTCCAGACACACTCACGGGCTCCAGACACACTCACGGGGCTCCAGACACACTCACGGGGCTCCAGACACACTCACGGGGCTCCAGACACACTCACGGGGCTCCAGACACACTCACGGGGCTCCAGACACACTCACGGGGCTCCAGACACACTCACGGGGCTCCAGACACACTCACGGGGCTCCACACACACTCACGGGGCTCCACACACACTCACGGGGCTCCGCCTGTATTCAGTAACACAAGTGCAATACAAAACGGCCGTCAGAATTTACTGATAATAACTTAGAATAAACACACATTTACTTTAATTATATAGGCCTAATGTAATGGAAATTACAAATGCCTATCTGTTGACGAGTCTTGTTATAGGCCTAAGATACGTCAGGGGGGGGGGGGTGGTAGGGGGAATAAGCAATTCATGGCAAGACTACAATTTATAAAATACAGTTTCTAATTCAATTGTTAAAATTCCCTAAAAATTTATTTTGTAATGAGCTTGAAGTTATTTATTCTTATTATATATGTATTTAGTAGAATAACTTATTTATTTTACATATGAGAAGCATCACTTTTTAACCATAACAGTTGAATTTGGTTAAGTTAGTTTAAGGTAAAGTTAAGTGGTTAGTAAGGTTAATAAGTTAGTGGTTAAGGTTAGGTGGTTAAGGGTAAGTTACAGACTTGAGGTAAATGAAGCCCAACATACCAGACCATCGACAAACACCACTTTGATCAAAGTCAGAAGAAGGAGACTATCGCCGACCCAAGACACCACCACCAGCTGTGGTCCCAGTACTGACCCAAGACACCACCAGCTGTGGTCCCAGTACTGACCCAAGACACCACCACACCAGCTGTGGTCCCAGTACTGACCCAAGACACCACCAGCTGTGGTCCCAGTACTGACCCAAGACACCACCAGCTGTGGTCCCAGTACCGACCCAAGACACCACCAGCTGTGGTCCCAGTACTGACCCAAGACACCACCAGCTGTGGTCCAGTACCGACCCAAGACACCACCACCACCAGCTGTGGTCCCAGTACTGACCCAGACACCACCACCAGCTGTGGTCCCAGTACCGACCCAAGACACCACCACCAGCTGTGGTCCCAGTACTGACCCAAGACACCACCAGCTGTGGTCCCAGTACTGACCCAAGGACACCACCACCACAGCTGTGGTCCCAGTACTGACCCAAGACACCACCAGCTGTGGTCCCAGCACTGACCCAAGACACCACCACCAGCTGTGGGTCCCAGTACTGACCCAAGACACCACCAGCTGTGGTCCCAGTACTGACCCAAGACCCACCACCACCAGCTGTGGTCCCAGTACTGACCCAAGACACCACCACCACCAGATGTGGTCCCAGTACGACCCAAGACACCACCACCAGCTGTGGTCCCAGTACCTGGTTGATACCTGGTTGATGGGGTTCTGGGAGTTCTTCTACTCCCCAAGCCCGGCCCGAGGCCAGGCTCGACTTGTGAGAGTTTGATCCACCAGGCTGTTGCTTGGAGCGGCCCGCAGAGCCACATACCCACCACAGCCCGGCTGATCCGGGACTTCTCTTAGAAAACGTCCAGTTTTCTCTTGAAGATGTCCACGGTTGTTCCGGCAATATTTCTTATAGTCGCTGGGAGGACGTTGAACAACCGCGGACCTCTGATGTTTATACAGTGTTCTCTGATTGTGCCTATGGCACTCTGCTCTTCACTGGATCAATCTTGCATTTTCTTCCATATCGTTCACTCCAGTACGTTGTTATTTTACTGTGTAGATTTGGGACCTGGCCCTCCAGTATTTTCCACGTGTATATTATTTGGTATCTCTCTCGTCTCCTTTCTAGAGAGTACATTTGGAGAGCTTTGAGACGATCCCAATAATTTAGGTGTTTTATCTCGTCTATGCGTGCCGTATATGTTCTCTGTATTCCCTCTATTTCAGCAATCTCTCCTGCTCTGAAGGGGAAGTGAGTACTGAGCAGTATTCGAGACGGGACAACACAAGTGACTTGAAGAGTACAACCATTGTGATGGGATCCCTGGATTGAAAGTTCTCGTAATCCATCCGATCATTTTCTGGCTGATGCGATATTTGCTGGTTATGCTCCCTAAACGTTAGATCGTCGGACATCATTATTCCCAAATCCTTGACATGCTGTTTTTCTACTATAGGAAAGATTGATTGGGTTTTGTACCCTCTATTATGTTTCAGA
>WNGS01161107.1:4481878-4500779 GCA_020271785.1 Procambarus virginalis
GAGGTTGAGGGAGGAACTGAGGTAGAGAGAGGTGGGCGAGGATAGAAACGGGGGAGGTTGAGGGAGGAACTGAGGTAGAGAGAGGTGGGCGAGGATGGAAAACGAGGAGTGAATGGGAAGAGGGAAAGAGATAAGGGAAGAGGAGTAAGAATGGAAAGAGGTAGAGATAGCTTTAGAGAAGCGACGCCATTTTACTTTAACTTTCATGAAGGGTTGTGGTTCCTTACTGCTTTAAAATATTATTCTATGGGCCCTCAATAAAGAGGATGAACACAACTCCACGTGTAAACATTCCCAAAGCACTTTATTTACCAAACACTTTAATATTTACTAGTTAAATAATAAAATCTTTAAAACACGCACTGTACTTATTCCTTAACACTGGAATTGATTCAAAGAGGTCGGGTACCTGCTTGATGGGGTTCTGGGAGTTCTTCTACTTCCCAAGCCGGCCCGAGGGCCAGGTTCGACTTGTGAGAGTTTGCCCCCTCCACCCCAAGAAAGGAGTGGAGGGGCATACAAGTACTCCACGCCAATTACTCCATAAACAAGCCATTAAGCAACCATACTTGCTTACTCCCCGTTTTCTATCCATTCCCTCTCCTCACTCCTCCTCTTCCCTTATTCCTTACTCTTCTTACTGTGTTTCCTTCTCACCACTAGAAGTTGTAGAATGTAAGAGAGGGTAGAACAGAACCAATCAAAGTTACACAGGTTGTAGAGGCTACTCCACTCATAACTTTAAAGCAAGTATGATAGAGAAATAGGTCAGGAGTCATTGCAAAAGTCAACTAACGGCTAGAAAAGCGGGGTCCAAGAGCTGGAGATCGATCCTGCTGGCACAAACAGTGAGTACACAGGCGGGACCAAAGAGCCAGAGCTCAACTCCCACAAGCACAATAGGCGAGTACACACATTACCAGTACTCACTCACTAGGTGAGTACCAATGAGTACTCACTAGGTGCTGCACCAGAGCCTCCACTGTTGCACCAGACCCTCCAGTGTTGCACCAGAGCCTCCAGTGTTGCACCAGACCCTCCAGTGTTGCACCAGAGCCTCCAGTGTTGCACCAGAGCCTCCAGTGTTGCACCAGAGCCTCCAGTGCTGCACCAGAGCCTCCAGTGTTGCACCACAGCCTCCAGTGTTGCACCACAGCCTCCAGTGTTGCACCACAGCCTCCAGTGTTGCACCACAGCCTCCAGTGTTGCACCACAGCCTCCAGTGTTGCACCACAGCCTCCAGTGTGCACCACAGCCTCCACTGTTGCACCACAGCCCCAGTGTTGGCACCACAGCCTCCAGTGTTGCACCACAGTCTCCAGTGTTGCACCACAGCCTCCAGTGTTGCACCACAGCCTCCAGTGTTGCACCACAGCCTCCAGTGTTGCACTAGAGCCTCCAGTGTTGCACCACGGCCTCCAGTGTTGCACCAGGGCCTCCAGTGTTGCACCACGGCCTCCAGTGTTGCACCACAGCCTCCAGTGTTGCACAAGAGCCTCCAGTGTTGCACTAGAGCCTCCAGTGTTGCACCACAGCCTCCAGTGTTGCACTAGAGCCTCCAGTGTTGCACCACAGCCTCCAGTGTTGCACCACAGCCTCCAGTGTTGCACCACAGCCTCCAGTGTTGTACCAGAGCCTCCAGTGTTGCACCAGCCTCCAGTGTTGCACCAGGGCCTCCAGTGTTGCACCACAGCCTCCAGTGTTGCACCACAGCCTCCAGTGTTGCACCACAGCCTCCAGTGTTGCACAGAGCCTCCAGTGTTGCACCAGGGCCTCCAGTGTTGCACCACGGCCTCCAGTGTTGCACCAGAGCCTCCAGTGTTGCACCACAGCCTCCAGTTGCACCACAGCCTCCAGTGTTGCACCACAGCCTCCAGTGTTGCACCACAGCCTCCAGTGTTGCACCACAGTCTCCAGTGTTGCACCACAGCCTCCAGTGTTGCACCAGAGCCTCCAGTGTTGCACCACAGCCTCCAGTGTTGCACCACAGCCTCCAGTGTTGCACCAGAGCCTCCAGTGTTGCACCACGGCCTCCAGTGTTGCACCACGGCCTCCAGGGTTGCACCACGGCCTCCAGTGTTGCACCACGGCCTCCAGTGTTGCACCAGGGCCTCCAGTGTTGCACCAGCCTCCAGTGTTGCACCACGGCCTCCAGTGTTTCACCACAGCCTCCAGTGTTTCACCACAGCCTCCAGTGTTGCACCAGAGCCTCCAGTGTTGCACCAGGGCCTCCAGTGTTGCACCAGCCTCCAGTGTTGCACCACAGCCTCCAGTGTTGCACCACAGCCTCCAGTGTTGCACCACAGCCTCCAGTGTTACACCACAGCCTCCAGTGTTGCACCAGAGCCTCCAGTGTTGCACCAGAGCCTCCAGTGTTGCACCAGAGCCTCCAGTGTTGCACCACAGCCTCCAGTGTTGCACCACAGCCTCCAGTGTTGCACCAGAGCCTCCAGTGTTGCACCAGAGCCTCCAGTGTTGCACCACAGCCTCCAGTGTTGCACCACAGCCTCCACTGTTGCACCACAGCCTCCACTGTTGCACCACAGCCTCCACTGTTGCACCACAGCCTCCACTGTTGCACCACAGCCTCCACTGTTGCACCAGAGCCTCCACTGTTGCACCAGAGCCTCCACTGTTGCACCAGAGCCTCCACTGTTGCACCAGAGCCTCCAGTGTTGCACCACAGCCTCCAGTGTTGCACCACAGCCTCCAGTGTTGCACCACAGCCTCCAGTGTTGCACCACAGCCTCCAGTGTTGCACCACAGCCTCCAGTGTTGCACCACAGCCTCCAGTGTTGCACCACAGCCTCCAGTGTTGCACCACAGCCTCCAGTGTTGCACCACAGCCTCCAGTGTTGCACCACAGCCTCCAGTGTTGCACCACAGCCTCCACTGTTGCACCAGAGCCTCCACTGTTGCACCAGAGCCTCCACTGTTGCACAAGAGCCTCCAGTGTTGCACCAGAGCCTCCACTGTTGCACCAGAGCCTCCACTGTTGCACCAGAGCCTCCACTGTTGCACCAGAGCCTCCACTGTTGCACCAGAGCCTCCACTGTTGCACCAGAGCCTCCACTGTTGCACCAGAGCCTCCACTGTTGCACCAGAGCCTCCACTGTTGCACCAGAGCCTCCACTGTTGCACCAGAGCCTCCACTGTTGCACCAGAGCCTCCACTGTTGCACCAGAGCCTCCACTGTTGCACCAGAGCCTCCACTGTTGCACCAGAGCCTCCACTGTTGCACCAGAGCCTCCACTGTTGCACCAGAGCCTCCACTGTTGCACCAGAGCCTCCACTGTTGCACCAGAGCCTCCACTGTTGCACCAGAGCCTCCACTGTTGCACCAGAGCCTCCACTGTTGCACCAGAGCCTCCACTGTTGCACCAGAGCCTCCACTGTTGCACCAGAGCCTCCACTGTTGCACCAGAGCCTCCACTGTTGCACCAGAGCCTCCACTGTTGCACCAGAGCCTCCACTGTTGCACCAGAGCCTCCACTGTTGCACCAGAGCCTCCACTGTTGCACCAGAGCCTCCACTGTTGCACCAGAGCCTCCACTGTTGCACCAGAGCCTCCACTGTTGCACCAGAGCCTCCACTGTTGCACCAGAGCCTCCACTGTTGCACCAGAGCCTCCACTGTTGCACCAGAGCCTCCACTGTTGCACCAGAGCCTCCACTGTTGCACCAGAGCCTCCACTGTTGCACCAGAGCCTCCACTGTTGCACAGAGCCTCCAGTGTTGCACCAGAGCCTCCAGTGTTGCACCAGAGCCTCCACTGTTGCACCAGAGCCTCCACTGTTGCACCAGAGCCTCCACTGTTGCACCAGAGCCTCCACTGTTGCACCAGAGCCTCCAGTGTTGCACCAGAGCCTCCACTGTTGCACCAGAGCCTCCACTGTTGCACCAGAGCCTCCAGTGTTGCACCAGAGCCTCCACTGTTGCACCAGAGCCTCCACTGTTGCACCAGAGCCTCCACTGTTGCACCAGAGCCTCCACTGTTGCACCAGAGCCTCCACTGTTGCACCAGAGCCTCCAGTGTTGCACCAGAGCCTCCAGTGTTGCACCAGAGCCTCCAGTGTTGCACCAGAGCCTCCAGTGTTGCACCAGAGCCTCCACTGTTGCACCAGAGCCTCCACTGTTGCACCAGAGCCTCCACTGTTGCACCAGAGCCTCCAGTGTTGCACCACAGCCTCCAGTGTTGCACCACAGCCTCCAGTGTTGCACCACAGCCTCCAGTGTTGCACCACAGCCTCCAGTGTTGCACCACAGCCTCCACTGTTGCACCACAGCCTCCACTGTTGCACCACAGCCTCCACTGTTGCACCACAGCCTCCACTGTTGCACCACAGCCTCCACTGTTGCACCACAGCCTCCACTGTTGCACCACAGCCTCCACTGTTGCACCACAGCCTCCACTGTTGCACCAGAGCCTCCACTGTTGCACCAGAGCCTCCACTGTTGCACCAGAGCCTCCACTGTTGCACCAGAGCCTCCACTGTTGCACCAGAGCCTCCACTGTTGCACCAGAGCCTCCACTGTTGCACCAGAGCCTCCACTGTTGCACCAGAGCCTCCACTGTTGCACCAGAGCCTCCACTGTTGCACCAGAGCCTCCACTGTTGCACCAGAGCCTCCACTGTTGCACCAGAGCCTCCACTGTTGCACCAGAGCCTCCACTGTTGCACCACAGCTCCAGTGTTGCACCACAGCCTCCAGTGTTGCACCACAGCCTCCAGTGTTGCACCACAGCCTCCAGTGTTGCACCACAGCCTCCCAGTGTTGCACCACAGCCTCCAGTGTTGCACCACAGCCTCCATGTTGCACACAGCCTCCAGTGTTGCACCACAGCCTCCACTGTTTGCACCACAGCCTCCACTGTTGCACCACAGCCTCCACTGTTGCACCACAGCCTCCACTGTTGCACCACAGCCTCCACTGTTGCACCACAGCCTCCACTGTTGCACCNGAAAGCCACAATATCTCTTATAATTACGTAGGGTAAACAAAAAATATAACATATTTGTTTACAACAATGTCGGGCTTATCATAACTTCTCGTGAAGGAGGGAAATGTATATGTTATCTCTCAGAATGTTGGTAATAGGATTATTGTTGTGATGGGTGTATAGTATGTATTAAAACGAGGTACTGAACGGGGTGAGATAGCTTGAGCTACTCATCCTTTGTGTGTATTTACATCAATAAAATATTCAATTTCGTTTCAATGTCGGTGCTGACTGTAGAAGTTGAAAAAAAATAGTTTTACTTCGAAATATACTAATTTTATAAGAAAATTTGACATAAATAGGTGGCAAAGGACAATGGACGAGCTTCGATATGTAGCCGTCGTGATTGGCTACAGCTGTAAGATGAAAAATGTTGCCTTCTCTCTGACTGGCCCAACAAAATGCCCTAGTGACACCTAGCGAGACTTAAGTGAAGTTCCTAAAATCTTCGAAAGTACATCTTTCTGAATCGGATGTAGGAACGTTCTTAGGGAATACTTAAAAACCTTCATATCACACTTACGAAGAAAAAGATTGAGCTTCGTGAATCTAGGTCCTGCTTATGGAGTGAGGTCCTCAGCTGTACCTCGGACGAGCGCACAACTAGTGCCTTGATCTGAGAGGTGCTGAGTAGTGTGACGGTGTCCCACCCCTATATTTCTCGAAACCCAGCTAAAAGAGTCATATCTCCATAACCTGAGCGTTCTCTGATATCCAGGGAACATTTTCATATATGTGGGAGTGTGGAGCGTTATCAGGTTGGCTGTCAAATTGTCATTTAAGTTTATTATGCAAGGGGCTTACGCCCTTTTGAGGCACAAGACGGCGCCGGGCCATTCTGCTCCCCACCAAAGCGTCGCGGCACCTTCCGGTACCTGATTGGCCAGGTAAGGTCACGTGCTGAAAGTAACCAATGATGAGGGCCCTCGGGCGGTGTGACGTCGTGAGGCGGAGGGCTCCCAGGGGCGGCTGGTGCCTGGGCTGTAGAGTACGTCACGGACCGTCAGAGTGAGGACGTGTTCCAGTGAGCTCCAGATCTAGAGGCCAGAGAGCCCCTACCAGTGGATTTAAGCATCGCGTTGATACTGCAGACATCCCGTGGAGTGCCCAGGAGTACGGATTGACTGGGCTAGAGAGTCGAGAGCACTATTATCAAGAGACTGTAGCAGGGACGGACGATGGGCTGGAGACGTCTGGGATGCCCAGCGGACCACGTTCTACATATCAAGCGAGTAGCGACGGCCGGGCTGAATCTACTGGAAATGTGGCTAGGTGAAGCTGTACGGGTGAGAGGACGGCGAGGACGCGCTACTACAAAAACGACTGAGGAACTTTGTGTGGGAACCGATCAACAGAAGACCAGAAACCAGGATCAGGAACCTCATCATCTCTCGCCAGAGGACGAGTCGGCTTTGTAATGGAATGAAGAAAGGTAGATTGTTATCCCTCACTTTACCCCGTTGGTCTAGTCGGGCTAAGAAATTTTGTACATCGTGAACATTTCTTTTTATCATTTACTGTCCATATAACAGAGTGTTAGGCTAGGAGCCAAGGCACTCATGTAGGCATGAGTTGGTGGTGGAACCTAAATATGTAAGTGCAGTGACGTTGGTGTATCTGGAAGTCGTGGCTGGTTTTCAAGTAGCCAGAAACGAACTTTGAATCGTCCAGCTGATCATGTTGCCAGAGGCGCGAGGTGTGTCCCCGCCGCCTGACAAGTGGACCCAGTCAGCTGACCGTGTTGCCAGAGACGCGACGAGAGAAGGTTGTCCCCATCGGAAATTTCCACCTGATTATTTCTTTATGCAAGTGCAATTTTCTTCAGTAAACTTTTAATCTTACCAATGTGTTTAAATGAGCCTCCATTCTCTAGGGCTATTTTGAGTGAAACCATTTGTCACCTTGCACTACACATGAGATTGCATCCTTGATTCAAGATAACTAATGAGACCACTGACGTGTTGCTGGGACATGAGTATAAACACCCAGCTGGTGACCTAGGGCAGACCAGAGAGAGAGAGAGAGAGAGAGAGAGAGAGAGAGAGAGAGAGAGAGAGAGAGAGAGAGAGAGAGCCAGCCTCCCAGTGTCAAGACGGGCAGGTTCAGGTGTGATACAGGTAGACTTGAACCTCTCCACTCGCTAGGGGTATATACAAGGCCGGTCCTTAGTGGACTGGGGAGCCCCGGGGCGAGCAGTGGCGCCTGGTACGGGGGGGGGGAAGACCCTTGGGAACGGCCCCAACCATAAAAGGTAGGAAGGGGCGAACCTTGACAATAGGCATAGCAAGAGCATAGCAAGATGGTGTTCAATACCCCAAGGGCATCCAACAGTGACCCGAAGAGGCAAAGCTAACTGATGCCTCAACACCAGTACTGAGCAGCAGGGCCACATGTTTCAAGGGATAAAGTGGAGATTATAGCAGCCCATCCTCAAGTCCATTACAGCCAGCGGTCGACCCCACAGATGCATTCATGAATTTTAACATGCTGTTCATTCAAAACAGGAATTTTCTGAAATATAAATTAAAATTGTAACATATCATATTGTGCATATATAGGCATAGGTTAGGTTAGGTGTTTAGGTTCTGTTGGCGATTATTTGTATTTGTAGTATGTGGATGAAGTAATAAGTAATTATCAAAAGAAGGCACCAAACCGGAAAGGCTATGTAGCACCATCAAATGTGTGGAATAATCAGAGGGCGCTAAATATCGCCAAGGATGCCAATATAAGAACGGAAACGCATAAGGCGAACGATATCAAAAGCATCCAATTCACCAAGAATTCTATCAAGGGACATGTGACCGTGAGAGATGGTTGGAAAACAAGACACACTCGTCCTGGAAGTCAGGCCATTCAACAAGGATATGTACGACTGTAAGAGGAACAATGCAATTTGGACAATAAGCAGCAGGGCGGCTCTCCATTAAGTGACCGTAAGTATGGCCAAGACACAACCTCGCCAGAGCCGTTTCCCACTGCAGGTTCCCACCGCCAGTTACGGTGGTAGGAGAAAGATCACGGGGACACACTACACTTCAGAGTACACGGTTCGTTACCAACAACAGGTAAAAGTCGGGTAATGAATAACCGGGTAAAAGTTGGAGTAAGGAATACATTTACAGGAGATGGGACAAGAGCTGATAGCTTCCCTAGCAGCAGCATCCACACGCTCATTTAAAGAAACACCAATACGCTGGGAACCTAGCAAAACTCTATGGATTTAAATTTACTGGAGATAAGAAACAGTCAATGTTGAATCCCGACGACCACCGGACGGACCGGATTAAAAGTTCTTAGAGCCATGAGGGCACTACGAGGGTCAACTACAACTACAAAAGAGGAATGATAATGAGAAAGCAGGATACGAAGAGCATAGAGAATAACAAAGTTCTGCTGTGAAGATCCTAGTTTCCGGAGGTAGGCGACATATATAAATGCGGTCAGGAAAAACAACAGAGTAGCCTACACCATTCGTAGACTTAGACCCACGGTGAAGATGGAAACGGAGCGGGAGTGCGAAGAAAGTGCTCAGGGAAAAGGAGTTTCAGAACCGTAGGAGGGGTAAAAGTTTTAGTAATGCTGGTCAAGGATGTACAAAACTGCGGAAGGGGGACTCTCCATGGGGGCAAGGAAGGAGCAACACGAGGGGAAATATTAGAAATACGAACTGAAAGAGAGTCCTGTAAGTGAGATAGCCGGACAGAAAGAGGAAGGTGCTGAAGAGGAACAGGAACCACAGGAGGGGTAAAATTCAAAGCACTACAGAGGCAAGAGGAAGGATGTTGCAAAGACCGTGTAAGATAGCGAAGGCAGTAGCGATCACAGCGGTCCTGGAGAGATAGGAAGCCAGTGTCAACATACAAGCTGAGGGCGGGAGTCGAACGAAAGGCACCAGAGCCAAGTCGCAACAAAGTATGGTGCAAAGCATCAAGACAGGGTAGAGTAGGAGGAGAAGCAGATGAGTAATCAGGGCAACCATAATCGAGTTTAGACAGGACGAGAGAGAAATGTAAAGTGAGGAGAGTGAGCCTATCCACTCCCCCAAGAAATATGGGATAAAACCTTAAGGAGGGTAAGGGCTCTAGAGCATTCAACTCAGAGTTAGGAGATATGGGGCGACCAAGACAAACGAGTGTCAAACACTAACCCCAAAAGATTAGCGGAATCCCAGTACACATGGGGATGACCATAGAGCGACAAAGAGGGATGAAGAATGACATGCTTCCGAGTGAAAGTTGTAGCACAATTCTTAGACATAGGGAACCTGAAGCCATGACCGGTGGCCCAAGACAACACGGCATCAATTGCAAGTTGAAGCCGCCGTTGAAGGAGAGGCGAATCATCACCACAACTGTAAAGGGTAAGATCGTCGACATAAAGAGCGGAGAAGACGCCAGAAGGAAGGGAAGAATGACGACCATTGAGGGCAACTAGAAAAAGAGTAGTGCTCAGAACACGACTTGGGGTACAACAATATTGCCGAAAAAGGGGCAGAGTGTGGGGTACGAAGCCTCACTCGAAAGGGACGACGAGAGAGGAAGCTTTGGAGAAAGAGAGGGCGATTACATCGAAGGCCAAAAGAAGTTGAGACAGAATATGATATCTCCAGGTGGTGTCGTAAGCCTTTTCCAGGTCAAAAAAGACGGCAACAATAGAGGTCTTTGCAGCAAAACCAGTACGAAAATAGACCTCCAAGTTCACCAGGACATCTGTTGTGCCGCGGCACTTGTGAAAACCAAATTGAGAAGGGGAGAGGTGGTGATAGCGTTCTAAGAACCACATCAGACGAACGTTAACCATACGTTCAAAGAATTTACAGATACAACTCGTGTGGGCAATGGGGCGGAAGTCCTTAGGGGATATCCCAAGAGACCCTGGTTTCCGAACAGGGAGGACAACGGCATCGAGCCAGTCCTCAGGGAATGACGACGACTCCCAGACCCGATTATACAGACTCGGTAAATACTGAGACATGCATGGAGGGAGATGGTAAAGCATCTCATAATGAATGCCATCAGAACCCGCCGCCGTAGAACCGCAGAGGGCCAGGAGAGACTGAAGTTCAGAGAAAGAGAAGGGATCGTTATAGGGTTATCTTCTCTTGAAGTTATCTTGAGATGATTTCGGGACCGGTCCCCATGGCCCGGTCCTCGACCAGGCATCCACCCCCAGGAAGCAGCCCATGACAGCTGACTAACACCCAGGTACCTATTTTACTGCTAGGTAACAGGGGCATAGAGTGAAAGAAACTCTGACCATTGTTTCTCGCCGGCGCCTGGGATCGAACCCAGGACCACAGGATCACAAGTCCAGCGTGCTGGCCGCTCGGCCGACTGGCTCCCAGGGAAGGTGGAGATGTGTGCAGAAATCTAAAGGACGAGATTAAAGAACAAGCTTATAATGAAGGAAAGATTGAGGAAGATGAGAACTAGAGCTAACAAAAGAAAATGGGAACCCAGTTCGGTCGTGACGTGCAATGGGTCGTGTACCCGTT
Organism: Procambarus virginalis; assembly: GCA_020271785.1. Lineage (NCBI taxonomy): Eukaryota > Metazoa > Arthropoda > Malacostraca > Decapoda > Cambaridae > Procambarus > Procambarus virginalis. The sequence goes on from WNGS01161107.1 coordinate 4,492,376, forward strand.
GCAAAGAGTACCATGGAAATGAAGGACCGGCAAGACATCGGGAACGAACTTACCCGCTATCTAGTGGATACGCTTCCAGATCTGCAGAAGATGAGTTTTGGACATAATAGTGGAAACATAAGACTTCCAACACTCACGCTTAGCTATATGCACGGCCCTACAGGCCCCTGCACTCGCCTTCCCGAAACCAAAGAAAAGAATCAGCTGTCTGCCGGCGGCGGTGTCTTTTCCAGGCTGCACACTTACAGAGGACAGCCCGAGCACAATCCCATTCCATGGGGGAATGCACTTCCATATTCCTCGAGAGGAAGAGTAAGGAATAGAGTGGAGGGGAGCTTCGAAGATGGTGTCATGAAAAAGGAGGAGGGTGCGAGGGAGAGGCAGAATGGAGAGATCGGAGAGAGCAGCATGGAGGGAAAATAGGTTCCAGTCTGCCTTGACAAACTGCTACCTAGGGAAGAAGAGGGAGGGTGAAAAGAGAAAAAGGTAACAAGGATGGGGAAATGGTCACTGCCATGGAGGTCATCAAGAACCAACAACGAGAAATCCAAATAAAGAGACGAGCAGAGAGAAAGATCAAGACAGGAAAGGGTGCAAGTCCAAGAGTCCAAATGAGTGGGCTCACCAGAATTCAGACGAGACAGGGAAGAAGAGAGGATGAACAGTTCAAGAAGGTGACCCCAGGTGTTTGTCAGAACATCACCCCAAAGGGTATGTCGACAATTGAAATCATCCAGCAGGAGCACAGGATCTGGCAAGGAGTTCAGTGGGTGTTTAAGATCGGGACGAGAAAGCGGGACACTTGGGGGGAAGTAAATAGAACAAACCATAGTACCATTTACTCACAAAGGCACGTGCAGCAGAACACTGGAGAGGCGACGGAAAAAGTAGGGTGGACGAAGGGAATATCAGAACGAATCAAAAGAGCAGAAGAGAAGGTTGGGGGGGGGGGGGGGAAGGAGAGAAAGGAATAGACACGGAAGCGACCAGGACGAGCACCAAGCATCGGCTCCTAGAGACAGACACAAAGGGGCAAAAACTGTGAAATCAGAAGTAGGAGTTCATGGAAATTGGCGTAATATCCACGAATATTCCATTGAAAAATAGACATCGACAAAAAGACAAAGGATAGCAACAGAGAACAATGAAGAAACAAAGGTTAAAATGGAAAACAACATGTCAAAGAAGCGCAGGATCAGGATCAGCGAATTCAGGGGTAGGGGTCATGGGTAAACTGAGTAAGGATGGAGGGAAGGCAACGAGAGGACCGACCAGAGGCGGACGAGGAGGGTCCGGAGGAGGAGGAGGAGGAGACAACCGAGGGTCAAGGACAGCAGCAGTAGGAGGGGCAGAAACCGGGGAGTGCACCTCAGCAAAAGCAGCAATCGAGAGGGAAGCAGGGCCCAAAGAAACCTCCATAGCAGCAACAGGGGGCGCGACCACCGAAACTGGAGGGGATGGAGCGATAGTCAGAGGTGGGGAAGGAGGGGGGGGGGGGGCGAGAAAGAAAGCGAAGCCTTCTTACCCGCCGAGGAGGAGGAAGGAGAGGAGCCACCCTTACGCTTCTGACTCAGAGAGACAGGCATCCCAGCATAAACGTACTGGGCAGTAGACTCAAGCGTCTCAACAGGAGAAGAAGAACAAGAGCAAACAACACGATGACCACTGGGAGAGTGATGGACATCAACCCGCACAGACAGGCGGCATGGAGAGCTAGGAGACGGAGGAGAAGAATGGGAAGGAGGATCGGAGGGAGATGAAAAAGAAGACGAGAGACACGACAGACTGGGTAGAAAGAAGGGGAACCCCAGACAGAGAACTAGGAGGGGGATCCATCGGGACAGAACGTAAAGGAGCAGAGGAGGAGGTGGAGGGCGTGTCCGGGTCTAGGCCCTGCTAACGGTTGTGAGACTGAGGTAGGTGGGAAGAACGAGGAGAGGAAGAGCGCAACACGTGAACATAAGAGACGCCAGAGAAAGGGGGAAGACTGCGAACTTGGCGCCTCGCCTCAGGAAAAGACAAACGTTCCCAGTGCTTCAAGTTGTGGACAGCTGCCTCAAGTTTGCAATGTATACACTGAGGGAGAAGGTAGGGGTGGACCTCACCGCAATTGAGGCAGTGAACCTGGGGAGAAGTGCACTCCGACTTAGAGTGACTTGCATCCCCACACAAGGGACTGACTGTACTGGAGCATCGGAGGGCACCATGCTCAAATTTCCAGCACTTATTACAGAGCCGATGAGAGTGTCCAGCAAGAATGCCAGCACCTGGCACCAGCACGAATGACAGAGGGTGGAAGGGTCCTACCATCAAAGGAAATCTTCACAACCCGAAGGGGCTGACGACGACGATCACGAGGGGGACGAGAAAACGTGTCCACCTGGAGGACAGAATGACCCTGGGCTTCGAGGATATGCCGGATATCTTCGTGGCAGGCCTGTAGATTCCCAACACCAGTTGCAACATGGTGTGGGAGGAGAACAGTGCCAACATGGGCATTTAACCGAGCGTTCTTGGAGACCCGAACAGGGGGTCTCGCCAAGGCAGGATAAGGCGGCCAAGTGGGTGGCTGCATCCTGAGACAGCCCGTCCTCCAAAAATGGGGTGGTAAATGTAAGGAGACAAATGAGTGCAATTATGTACTATTCATAGCAGGTAGGAATTGTACTTATTTTCACTTAGTATTAAATCGTACTGTCAAATACATTGTGAATATTTAAGTTTACCTGAAAAACTGAATAGAAAACCACAACCTCACCTAACCGTCTTAGTTTTTGAAAATAATAATTTTATTGCTTCTTAATTACAATTAGTACTTAACTTATAGCTATATTGATATTACAGTTTTAAAAAACTAATAAAACAAAACTAAAATATATCAATAAATTGTAAAATAACTCAGGATATTTTAAAATTTTGTATAAAATCTATATTGTTTAATAAACCTGAAAAAGAAATTCCTGATATTTAAAACTTGTGTATTACAAATTAAAATTGAAAACTTCATCCTAAAATTCTGAGTGTCTTAACAGAAAACGAGGAGAATTAAATCGAGGGAGGGAGTTGGGTAAATGTAACAGCCCCTTAAGTGCAATTATGCACTGTTTATGACAGTAAGAAAGTGTACTTATTACACTTGGTATTAAATCGTACTGTCAAGGAGGACAGAAGGAGCAGCAACAACACACGTACCGAGATGGGTGGGGTTGAAAGTAACAGAAGCATCTACTGAATCAACAAGATGCCTATGGAGGGAGATCTCGTCCGGTGGTGTAGAATCCAGAGGGAGGAGATCAAAGTAGTTAGCCCACGAAGCGGGACCAAACAAAGCTTGGTACGTATTAGTGTGGGAAGGGCGAGTGCGGCCGTGGAGGGGACGGCATTGAAAACCCCAGAGAGAGGGGTTAAAAGGCGCAGTGGTCATAATAAGAGACTGTGCCATGTCAGAGGACGAGGTGGTCACCACTGGGGGCTTGTGGCTCGACCCAACCACAGAGGAGGGAGGGGGAGCCGAGGGGAGTGGTCAGGAGGGTGAAGAGAGGAGCAAGGTCTGGGCCCAATGCAAGGGGGGCAACAGAGCCCAGTCTTCCAACACAGGCCGACCCGGGGCTTGGTCGCCCACCCCACGAGCCCGAGAAGGTACAAGAGAAACAGTATTCAACATAAAAACGAGACGAAGGACTTTCATTCACGAATGTGCCCCCTCACCCACAACGGAGCCACAATTAGAGGATAGGACACCCAACAAGAGACATGTTGCTGGTCTTGCCGGGGCTGCCCAGGGGTGCATCGTGAGTATACTCCCTACAAACGCCACCTTAAGAACCATCAGTCCATCAAGATCGGGTTCAGTGACACAAGAAGGATTGACAATAAATGCGTCCTCTTGTTCGATACGTCGGGTACCACAGTTCTACGGGTGTGAGAGTATGCCTCCTCAAACCCCCGGGCGTCAGAACAGAAGAAGGCCAAAAGAATAATCAAAACTGTAAAAAGGTCGGCGGGAAATGACATTAAGAAAGAAGAGGGGGAGGGAGTAAAACGAAACACAAGAAAAGTCAAAGTTATCTGGTAAAATTCGAGAAGAGAGCAGCAAGAGCATAAGGATACAAAAGGACAGAGGACTGTCCCATGGAGCATCACACTCCAGCAGCCGCCCACCAAGTCCCCTCACGGCAATAACGGGCCGGAAAGGGAGGGGAGGGAGTACGTGGGTGAAGCATTTACATACTTGTGGTTTGAACAAAATTCGTCAGTGAACCACTTTTTCTGGAAGTGTTCAAACGACATCAGTTTTGAGTCGTGTATAAACCATTTTTCATTCATAAACAGGGGCTTTGGCGGGTGCATGGAATCACTTTTGGGTCTTTGTTTGGAGGACGGATTGGATTATAGAGGCCTTGAAAATGAAGCCGAGAGTTGATATAACTGAACTTGCGAATGCAAAGTGGAACATTGTGATGTAGTTCAAGGAACGTGTGTGGAACAACACGTAAGAGGTGGTACAGCTGATGGAAGTAAGGAGAAGTAGAGATAATTTGGAGGGAGTTGTAAGGAGCGGTAACCCTGCCCCAGACCACCTCTTCCTGCATGTCATGGTGGGACAGAGAGCTAGGGTAGCTAGGAGGTCGCGTTATGAGCCGCTATTAACTTTTTAGTATTTTATTTTTTATCTGTATAAGAGGACTGGTTAGTCACTGCCTCGTCTTCTTGACATACGTAACTGTTACACGCACGCACGCACAGCATGCGACCGATGATAAATAGAATAACGTCAGCTGCATACTCTGGCAAAAGTCACAACATCCTCCAGGAACTTTATTTAATTTTTTTTTAATTTTGCACCGAGGGGCGAGTTTATTCGGCAGCTTCACTCATTCTGTGAGTGGACATACCGCCATAGCAGCATGTGCAACACTCCCCAATAGGAAGAAAACCCGCTGGGTTGTTCATTCTGTCACTTGTACCCAGACACAGCTGGGGCTTGTTTAACTGTCTCAAGTGAACAGCTCCTCAAACAAGAAGATTAACATTCGTCAACTCTTAAAAACTTACGTTACCTTGCAGGGTGCAAAATGGGGGAATCTTTTAATAACTGTATCTATATGTGACAAATAGTATTTTCATAATTCAATGTTGTTTTTTTATTCTACACATATTTCTTATGTCACTCAGGTGTTCACATTTTCGTAGTTAGTGTTCAAGGCGGTGTTCGTCACTCTTATCACAGATTCTGCAACGCCTCTGCTCAATTGTCGTTTCCATTCCGAATCTCTATGGATATTTGTATCCAAGAGGGATTCTCGCTATTACCGATTCTCTCCCGCGGCCACCTCCTCTTCGTCCATAATGATTGGGATTGCCAGCTGCAACCCATGTTGTACCATTGTACAAATTCACTGATTTGTTATTCTATCTTCCTTTCTTCAGTTACCTTTTCACAGTGATATTGCCTGATGACACATCTAATTTGTAGAAGAGTCTTGGATATGAAGTACATATGGTCACCTTCAGCAGCCAGCACATCTGCTCATTCATTTTCACAGATGCCAACATGGGAGGGAATCCACAAACTTGACTCTTCCCTGATTGGTGAGCAGTGAGACCCTCACTGCTCTCTTGATTTCAGCGAGCAAGATCTTCTGCCCGATTTTTACTTAGGCTTTTCAGTGCTGATTTTGAATCAGTGCAGATCACTGTACCATTAGTGCTTCGTTCAAGGATCTTAACGCCATAACAATGGCAGTTAGCTCTGCATCTGTTGAAGAGGCATAATTCTCAATATGTGCTTTTTCTTCATTTCTGAGTTGAAAGGCATTATTCTTAATTACCGTGTATGTTGCACCAGCCCTGCCATTGACAGGATTAGATGACCCATCAGTGTTGATTTGATCTAATTAATCTCCGGCTTCTTTATAAGTTTCCTCGAGATACTTGTGCCTCATTTCTTGTGGTACCATGTTGGACTTTTTCTTTGCCATCTCTTTGATGATAATCCTGCATGGGTCATCCTCCCAGGGAGGTAACCTCTCTTCAGGCAGGAGCTCAAGGGCTTGCTCAAGCAGGTGAAGTTCTTCGAGGTAGCAGACTGATCTGTGATGCCAGTTTTTGCTTCTCCTGTTTCCTCTTATAAATAGCACAGAACTTATTTTTTTCTTGGCAATATCATTGTAGTGGGGATCTCTGGCTATATTAATTGCAAGCTTAGCATTCAGTTCCTTAATTCTGCTTTTAACACTGGGGAGGGACAACTCCTGTCGTAGATTAGACGGTTTTTCACTACTTGGGATTCGAAGAATGATTGTCATGACTTAATTTTGTATATTTTCAAACCTTTTCATATCGCTTTGAGAGTAGGTACTTAAAACTGGTGTGCGGCATAGTCTATGACGGAGCACACATTGGCTGAGTACATCATTTCAAGTACAGCAATAGAGGCTCCATGCTCATTCCAGGTCATAGCTTTCAGTGTCCTGAGTCGATTTTTGCATGTTCCTATGAGTTGGTTGAGCTCCTCTTTCTTGAGGAGTTGCTCGATAGTGGTCAACCTACTGAAGTGTTACAGCATTAATTTGTAGTTCTTCATTTTCTCTCTGCTTGTGATGAGAATGTGCTTTTGTCTTGTTTGAGGAGAGAGTGAAATCGAGCTCAACACATTTCCTTCCGAGGAGTTCAATGAACTGTTTAATTTTTCCCAAGTTTGGGTCTTTTATTAGAACATCAACTGCATACCCACTTGTTATGTCCCTTCCGGAAAATCAATATTTGCAATGGCGTTCATTTTAGATCACAGTATACCGTCTATGTGAGGCCAGTTTGAGAATAAGCCGCCCCATCGTGGAAACCCCATCTTAAAAAACGCATAAGGAAGCTCAAAAAGGTGCAGAAGTTTTCTAAGAGACTCGTCCCAGAGCTGCGAGGGAAGAGGTACGAAGACAGACTGAAGGAACTAAACCTGACAACGTTAGAAAGGAGGAGGGAGAGGGGGGGGACATGACACACACGTATAAAATACTTAGTAGGATTGACAAGGTGGAAACAGAGGAAATGTTGACAATGAATAACAACAGAACAAGGGGGCACGGATGGAAGCTTGAGACTCAGACGTGTCATAGAGATGTTAAAAAGTTTTATTTTAGTGCAAGGGAAGTGAGTAAATGGAATGACCTAAAGGATCAGGTGAAACAGCGTAAGTGTATTACACGGTTCCATGTTATAATTGTGAGTGGTGAGTAGTAGTTGTGTGTTGTGCATATGTTGTGTACACATACACCAGGGAGCCGGTCGGCCGAGCGGACAGCACGCTGGACTTGTGATCCTGTGGTCCTGGGTTCGATCCAAGGCACCGGCGAGAAATAATAGGCAGAGTTTCTTTCACCCTATGCCTCTGTTACCTAACAGTAAAATAGGTACCTGGGTGTTAGTCAGCTGTCACGGGCTGCTTCCTGGGGGTGGAGGCCTGGTCGAGGACCGGGCCGTGGGGACACCGAAAGCCTCGAAATCATCTCAAGATAACCTCAAGATAACTCTTCCACGGTGGGTCGAGGTCCTGTGAGTTAGTCAGAGTGCACACCTTCGTAAGGAAGAGTGCCCCCAAACAGTTCCTCCACTCGGGCGGGTGACCGGGTGGACTCATTGAGGTACGAGTAACAGTGTTACCTGGTTGATGGGGTTCTGGGAGTTCTTCTACTCCCCAAGCCCGGCCCGAGGCCAGGCTCGACTTGTGAGAGTTTGGTCCACCAGGCTGTTGCTTGGAGCGGCCCGCAGGCCCACATACCCACCACAGCCTGGTTGGTCCGGCACTCCTTGGAGGAATAAATCTAGTTTCCTCTTGAAGTCCACGGTTGTTCCTGTGTTGCTTGCTTGACCAGTGTTTTGTCGAGTGTCGTCTGAGCCAGTAAGCAAGTATGGTTGCTTAATGGCTTGTTTATGGAGTAATTGGCGTGGAGTAATTGTATGCCCCTCCACTCCTTTCTTGGGGTGGAGGGGGCAAACTCTCACAAGTCGAACCTGGCCTCGGGCCAGGCTTGGGAAGTAGAAGAACTCCCAGAACCCCATCAAGCAGGTACCCGACCTCTTTGAATCAATTCCAGTGTTAAGGAATAAGTACAGTGCGTGTTTTAAAGATTTTATTATTTAACTAGTAAATATTAAAGTGTTTGGTAAATAAAGTGCTTTGGGAATGTTTACACGTGGAGTTGTGTTCATCCTCTTTATTGAGGGCCCATAGAATAATATTTTAAAGCAGTAAGGAACCACAACCCTTCATGAAAGTTAAAGTAAAATGGCGTCGCTTCTCTAAAGCTATCTCTACCTCTTTCCATTCTTACTCCTCTTCCCTTATCTCTTTCCCTCTTCCCATTCACTCCTCGTTTTCCATCCTCGCCCACCTCTCTCTACCTCA
>WNGS01161107.1:4537835-4554496 GCA_020271785.1 Procambarus virginalis
AATTTTGCCCCAAGGGGTGAGTTTATGGGGCAGTGTCTCTCATCCTGTGAGTGGACACACCGCCATAGCAGCATGTAAAATACTCCGTAATAGGAAAAACCCGCTGGGTTGTTCATCCTGTCACTTGTACCCAGACACAGCTGGGACTTGCTTAACTGTCTCAGTGAACACCTCCTCAACAAGAGCATTAACATTCGTCAACCCTTAAAATCTTACGTTATCTCCGGGTGCAAAATGAGAAATCTTTTAAGAAGAGATCATATATGACAAATAGTGTTTTCCTTACTCAAAAATTGGGGTTTATTATCTACACATATTTCTAATGTCTCTCAGGTGTTCACATTCACGTAGATGTGGTCAAGGCGGTGTCCATCACCTCACAGATTCTGCAACTTCGCTGCTCAACTGTTGCTTCCATTCCGTAGCTCCATGGATATTTGTATCCAGACGGATTCTCGATATTACTGATTCTCTCCCGCGTCCTCCTCCTCTTCATCCATAATGATTGGGACTGCCAGCTGCAACCATGTTGTACCATCGTACAGATTCACTGATTTTGCTTCTATCCCCCTTTCCTCAGTTGCCTTGTCACGGTGTTGTTGCTTGACAATACCTCTAATTGTAGAAAAGTCTTGGGGATGAAGTATTCATTGGTCTCCTTCAGCAGCCAGCACATCTGCTCGTTCATTCCCATATATTCCAACATGGGAGGGGATCCACAGAAACTTGATGACTATTCCCTGGTTGTTAGTACCCTTACAGCTCCTTAATTTCAGCGAATATCGCAAAATTTTCTGCCCGATTTTTACTTAGGTTTTGCAGTGCGATTTTGAATCAGTGCAGATCATCGCACCATGTGTTTCGTTTAAGGAATCTTAACGCCATAACAATGGCCGTTAGCTCTGCTTGTGTTGAAGAGGCATAGTTCTCAATACGTGATTTTTTCTTCCTTCTGCGTTGAAAGGCATTATGCTTAATCACAGTGTATGCTGCACCAGCCTGCCATTGACAGGATTAGATGACCCATCAGTAGATTTGATTTAGTTTATCTCCGCTTCTTTATAAATTTCCTCAAGATACTTGTGCCTCATTTCTTGTGGTATGTCAGATTTTTTCGTTGTCATTTCATTGATGATAATCCTGCATGGTCATCTCCCAGGGAGTAACCTCTCTACAGGCAGGAGCTCACGGGCTTGCTCAAGCAGGTGAAGTTCTTCGAGGAGGCAGGCTGATCTGTGAAGCCATTTTTGGTCTCTCCTGTTTCCGCCTGTAATACAGAACTCAGTTTTTCTTGGCAATATCATTGTAATGGGGATCTCTGGCTATCCTAATTGCAAGCTTAGCATTCAGTTCCTTAATTCTGCTTTTAACACTGTGGAGGGACAACTCCTCTCGTAGATTAGACGTTTTGGCAGTTTTTGGAACTCCAAGAATGATTATCGTGGCTTCATTTTGAAAGCTTTCGAGCCTTTTCATATCGCTTTGGGAGTAGGTACACAAAACTAGTGCTGCATAGTCTATGACGGTGCGCACATAGGTTGTGTACATCATTTTAAGCACGGCAATAGAGGCTCCATGTCCATTCCAGGTCATCTGTTGTTTTTGTTTATATCTATTGTTGTTCTGGCCACCTTTATCCACTTGTTATTGTGGACCCTTGTTGTTGTTGTATTAACGGGTTGTTGTGGCCCCCTATTGTTGTTGTATCCGCCTGTTATTGTAGCCCCTCTTCTTGTTCTATCAACCTGTTGTTGTGGCCACATGTTGTTGTTGTTGTTGTATCTCTGTTGTTGTGGACCCCTGTTCTTGTTGAATCAACTGTTGTTGTGGCACCCTCTTGTATCAACCTGTTGTTGTGGCCACCTGTTGTTGTTGCATCAACATGCAACAACAACCTGTCTCTCCTTGATGTTGTATCCACCTCTTGTTGTATTCACCTGTTGTTTCCACCTGTTGTTATGCCCCCCCCCCCTCTTTTAGTTGTATCAACCTGTTGGTGTACTCACCTGTTTGTACTTGCGGGGGTTGAGCTCTGGCTCTTTGGTCCCGCCTCTCAACTGTCAATCAACTGGTGTACAGATTCCTGAGCCTATTGGGCTCTATCATATCTACATTTGAAACTGTGTATGGAGTCAGCCTTCACCACATCACTGCCCAATGCATTCCACCTGTTAACTACTCTGACACTGAAAAAGTTCTTTCTAACTTCCCTGTGGCTCATTTGGGTACCCAGTTTCCACCTGTGTCCCTTTGTTCGCGTACCACCCGTGTTGAACAGTTTACCTTTATCTACCCTGTCGATTCCTCTTAGAATTTTATAGGTAGTGATCATGGTAGCGACGGTAGCGACGTTTGGGTCATTTCATGCATCTTTTCCGCGTAACTCATGCCTCTTAGTTCTGGAACTAGCCTAGTGGTATACCTCTGAACTTTTTCCAGCTTCGTCTTGTGCTTGACAAGGTACGGTCTCCATACTCCTGGAGTGGTCTTACATATGTACTCACCTAGTTGTACCCAACTAGTTTGTTTGCGGGGGTTGAGCTCTGGCTCTTTGGTCCCGCCTCTCAACTGTCAATCAACTGGTGTACAGATTCTTGAGCCTATTGGGCTCTATCATATCTACATTTGAAACTGTGTATGAAGTCAGCCTCCACCACAATACTACTTAATGCATTCCATTTGTTAACTACCTGACACTGAAAAAAATTCTTTCTAACGTCTCTGTGGCTCATCTGGGTACTAAGTTTCCACCTGTGTCCCCTTGTTCGTGTTCCACCCGCGCTAAAGAGTTTGTCTTTGTCCACCCTGTCAATTCACCTGAGAATTTTGTAGGTGGTTATCATGTCTCCCGTTACTCTTCTGTTTTCCAGGGTTGTGAGGTTCAGCTCCCTTAGCCTTTCCTCGTAACTCATTCCTCTCGGTTCCGGGACCAGTCTGGTGGCATACCTCTGAATCTTCTCTAACTTCGTCTTGTGTTTAACTAGGTATGGACTCCAGGCTGGAGCTGCATACTCCAGGATTGGTCTTACATAAGTGGTATATTGGGTCCTGAACGATTCCTTACATAGGTTTCTAAAGGCAGTTCTTATATTGGCCAGTCTAGCATATGCCGCTGATGATATCCTTTTGATGTGGGCCTCTGGGGACAGGTTCGGTGTGATATCGACCCCCCAGACCTTTCTATTTGACTCTTGTAGGATTTCACCTCCCAGATGGTACCTTGTGTTCAGACCTCTGCTTCCTTCGCCTAATTTCATTACTTTACACTTTCCTGAGTTGAACTTTAGCAGCCATTTTCTAGACCATTCCTCTAGAAAATAAGTTATGAATGACAAATTTTGTGTAGACTCTGGTGAACTGGGAAACCAGCGGAAAGATGGTTCCAATATAAATTTAATTGTTTATCATAAATTGTGTGTTTTTTTTCAAATTAATGTTGATTTGTCATCTGAGAGGATTGCTGGGCTGCCATTGCGGGCATGTTCAGCCTAGATTTTGAGTTACCATGCTAACTGTCATTGTTGAGTTTTTTTTTTATAAATATTTCTCGACTGCGAGATGTGTATATTTAGATAGGGTAGCTAATTTTTTTTTTCGAGGCATGTGCTAGTTCCTTTATGGTCTGGGATAAGAAAAGCCATGTTCGAGTTCCTCGCCCACGATTTTTCTTAAACCGTGACATTGGGGGATATGTAACAAGAGAGCAGTACATAGTGGTACAACATGATCATCATAACAGCAAGACCAAGCCACGTGGAGGATGAACAAACCACAGGCGCCAGGTAGGCGGCGGCAGACAATATAAAAGTCACACCTCTGTACAAGTTAACCAGGAGGACAGGTCACGGTCACCGAGTCACTAGGAGGTCAGAGTTGATGCCGTCATGATAGACTACAGGGATTAACTCCTAAACATCAAACGCAAACCCTCATGTTCAGCTGAGGAGGAAGAGATCATGGAAGAGACACAGTAGAGTGGGCGCAGCCCAGGAGGACGGTGTGTGTGGACTCAAGGAGGGAACATCATCTCCAGGAGAACTGTGGAACAACATACGAGTAAGTACGGCTCTCTTGAACTAAAGCACCTCATTCAGTACTCTTGGCCTCTGGTAGGATTAGTTAGGGAAGTGCAGATTTAATTATTTCAAATAAAGTCATATATTGTCAAGTGTTATTAAATGTGTATTAATGGTTCCTTGTCTTAGTGATATTGGGCCTACCGTCCCTTTGCCCTAGTGACCTAGTGTCCATAATTATCCAGTACTCCTCCCCACGTACGTCCCGTGTTGAGGTTTAGTATTGGGTGTGTCCCGCCTTATTCTTGTGTACTCTATAGTTCCCAAGTGGTCAGGATTATTCGAGTGACAGGCCAGGATATTTGTACCGTTCAATTGTCCCCTACGCCTGTCCTGGTAGGTTATTCCATCTGCAGACCTACGAATCTCACTCCGGTCCCTGTCCGGTAATTCAGGGTGGTGGCAGCGTCACTCGGTAACTCATACATAGGCGGTGACTACGAATATCTCTATCTTTCGGTCTCACTCTCCCTCACTAGTGTCTCACTCTCCCTCGCCCTCACTGGCTCTCGTTCTCCCTCCCTTGCTCTAGTTCTCGCTCTGCCTCACTCTTCCTCACTATCTCTCCCACTCTCTCTCCTCTGTTTACTGATTTACGTCTTCGTATGACGGCCCGAGTGTTAACATCTTACATGATCGGTAGAGCATCCGTTATTACCATAGAAAGAGTGGAGATTGCGCGGTTATTTCAGTGGTGGTAGCGGGGTGCGCAGTCGAGATATTACACCAGCGGAGTCCCACAGGGCTCTGTACTCGGACCCATCCTGTTTCTAGTATATGTAAACGACCTTCCAGAGGTATAGACTCATTCCTCTCAATGTTTGCTGACGATGCAAAAATATAAGAAGAATCAAAACAGATGAAGACAGACAGAGACTACAGGACGACCTGGACAAACTGGAGGAATGGCCTAGAAAATGGCTGCTAAAGTTCAACTCAGGAAAGTGTAAAGTAATGAAATTAGGCGAAGGAAGCAGAGGGCTGAACACAAGGTACCATCTGGGAGGTGAAATCCTACAAGAGTCAAATAGAAAGATCTGGGGGGTCGATATCACACCGAACCTGTCCCAGAGGCCCACATCAAAAGGATATCATCAGCGGCATATGCTAGACTGGCCAATATAAGAACTGCCTTTAGAAACTTATGTAAGGAATTGTTCAGGACTCTGTATACCACTTATATAAAACCAATCCTGGAGTAAGCAGCTCCAGCCTGGAGTCCATACCTAGTTAAACACAAGACGAAGTTAGAGAAGATTCAGCGGTATGCCACCAGATGGTCCCGGAACCGAGAGGAATGAGTTACGAGGAAAGGCTAAGGGAGCTGAACCTCGTTGAGACGTTAGAACGATTTTTTTCAGTGTCAGGGTAGTTAACAAATGGAATACATTTAGTAGTATTGTGGTGGAGGTTGACTTCATAAACAGTTTCAAATGTAGATATGATAGAGCCCAATAGGCTCAGGAATCTGTACACCAGTTGATTGACAGTGAGAGGCGGGACCAAAGAGCCAGAGCTCAACCCCCGCAAGTACAAACAGGTGAGTACACCAACAGGTTGATACAACTAAAAGAGGGGGGGGGCATAACAACAGGTGGAAACAACAGGTGAATACAACAAGAGGTGGATACAACATCAAGGAGAGACAGGTTGTTGTTGCATGTTGATGCAACAACAACAGGTGGCCACAACAACAGGTTGATACAAGAGGGTGCCACAACAACAGTTGATTCAACAAGAACAGGGGTCCACAACAAGAGATACAACAACAACAACAACATGTGGCCACAACAACAGGTTGATAGAACAAGAAGAGGGGCTACAATAAACAGGCGGATACAACAACAATAGGGGGCCACAACAACCCGTTAATACAACAACAACAAGGGTCCACAATAACAAGTGGATAAAGGTGGCCAGAACAACAATAGATATAAACAAAAACAACAGATGACCTGGAATGGACATGGAGCCTCTATTGCCGTGCTTAAAATGATGTACACAACCTATGTGCGCACCGTCATAGACTTTGCAGCACCAGTTTTGTGTACCTACTCCCAAAGCGATACGAAAAGGCTCGAAAGCTTTCAAAATGAAGCCACGACCATCATTCTTGGAGTTCCAAAAACTGCCAAAACGTTTAATCTACGAGAGGAGTTGTCCCTCCACAGTGTTAAAAGCAGAATTAAGCAACTGAATGCTAAGCTTGCAATTAGGATAGCCAGAGATCCCTATTACAATGATATTGCCAAGAAAAACCGAGTTCTGTATTACAGGCGGAAACAGGAGAAACCAAAAATGGCTTCACAGATCAGCCTGCCTCCTCGAAGAACTTCACCTGCTTGAGCAAGCCCGTGAGCTCCTGCCTGTAGAGAGGTTACCTCCCTGGGAGGATGACCCATGCAGGATTATCATCAATGAAATGACAACGAAAAAATCTGACATACCACAAGAAATGAGGCACAAGTATCTTGAGGAAATTTATAAAGAAGCCGGAGATAAACTAAATCAAATCTACACTGATGGGTCATCTAATCCTGTCAATGGCAGGCCTGGTGCAGCATACACTGTAATTAAGCATAATGCCTTTCAACGCAGAAAGGAAGAAAAATCACGTATTGAGAACTATGCCTCTTCAACACAAGCAGAGCTAACTGCCATTGTTATGGCGTTAAGATTCCTTGAACGAAACACTAATGGTGCGATGATCTGCACTTTTTCAAAATCAGCACTGCAAAGCCTAAGTAAAAATCGGGCAGAAAATTTTGCGATATTCGCTGAAATTAAGAGAGCTGTAAGGGTACTAACCAACCAGGGAATAGTCATCAAGTTTCTGTGGATCCCCTCCCATGTTGGAATATATGGGAATGAACGAGCAGATGTGCTGGCTGCTGAAGGAGACCATATTGAATACTTCATCCCAAGACTTTTCTACAAATTAGAGGTATTGTCAGGCAACATCACCGTGACAAGGCAACTGAGGAAAGGGGGATAGAAGCACAAATCAGTGAATTTGTACGATGGTACAACATGGTTGCAGCTGGCAATCCCAATCATTATGGATGAAGAGGAGGAGGACGCGGGAGAGAATCAGTAATATCGAGAATCCGTCTTGGATACAAAATATCCATGGAGATATGGAATGGAAACAACAGTTGATCAGCGAAGTTGCAGAATCTGTGAGAGTGATGGACACCGCCTTGACCACTATCTACGTGAATGTGAACACCAGAGAGACATCAGAAGTATGTGTAGAATAATAAACCTCCACATTGTTGAGTTAGGAAAACACTATTTGTCAAATATTGATACTGTTCTTAAAAGATTCCCCCATTTTGCACCCGCAAGATAACGTAAGCTTTTAAGGGTTGACGAATCTTAATGTTCTTGTTTGATAAGTTGTTCACTTGGGACAGTTAAGCAAGTCCCAGCTGTGTCTGGGTACAAGTGACAGGATGAACAACCCAGCGGGTTTCTTCCTATTGCGGAGTATTGTACATGCTGCTATGGCGGTGTGTCCACGCACAAGATGAGTGGCGCTGCCCAATAACTCGTCCCTTGGGGCAAAATTTAATTTAAAAATTTTAAAGCAGGTAGCCACAACAGATATAAACAACAATAGTAACAGGTGGCCACAACAGATATAAACAACAACAGTAACAGGTGGCTACAACAGATATAAACAGCAACAGTAACAGGTGGCCACAACAGATATAAACAACAACAAAACAGGTGGCCACAACAGATATAAACAACAACAACAGGTGGCACAACAGATATAAACGACACAACAGGTGGCCAAAACAGATATAAACAACAACAACAACCCTATGTATGTATATGTGTGTGTATGTATATGTATGTGTATAAAGTATATGTGGAAGCTGATCAGAATTACATTTCACCATTGTAAATGCACATTAATGACACTGTAAAAGACACATCGAACACTTTGAGTAGGGCATATGTAATTTGTGTATCTATGTATTTATGTATGTAGGTTAGCTTAGCAATTTGAAAAGCACCGAACCACCTTCTGTGGTTGATCGTTCAATAAATCCCTGAACTACATGTTTAACACATCATTAACCCTGTCCATGGAGGAAGAAATTGTATTTATGATTGTTAGCATTGTAAATGTGTGTGTAGAAAATAATAAAAAAAACTTGCATGATATGCAAGTTAGGGACACTGGCCTGTAGTTTAGTGCCTCATGCCTACCCCGTTTAAATATCGGACTACCATTAGCAGTCTTCCAAATTGTTGGCAGCTCCCCTGTTAACAGTGATTTGTTATACACTATGGAGAGTGGCAGGCACAGTGCTTCTGCTCCGTCCTTTAGTATCCATGGTGAGATTCATCCGGGCCTATAGCCTTTGTCACATCCAACTCTAGCAAAAGCTTCCTTACATCCCCACTGGCAATCTGAAACTCCCTTGCGGTGCCTGGTTATCTATTTTTACTTATCTCTGGAAAATCTCCTTGCATTAATGTGAAGACCTTCTTGAATGTCTTATTGAGTTCCTCACACATTTTATTGTCGTTTGTAGTGAATCTCTCTGCCCCTATCCTCAGATTCGTTAAATAGATCGATACTAATGACCCAAAATGGATAACAAAGGATCTGAAGAACAGATCCTTTGTAGAGCGATTAGTAGATCCTATGTAGAGATAGGTAGAAAGAGAGCTTGGTACAAAAGGATTAAGAATGGGGAAGTCAGTTTAGAACAAGAATTCGTACAACAGGTTAGAAATGTTAAAAAAGAGATAAGGAGAGCAAAAAGAAACTATGAAGTTCGTATAGCAGGGCAAGCAAATGAAATCCTGAAGTTTTTTCAATTATATCGAACAAAGATTAGAGAAAAGATAGGTCCATTAAAAACTGAGACAGGTCAGATAACGGATAATGACGAAGAGATGAGTAGTATTTTGAATTAATATTTTATCTCTGTGTTTACTAAGAGGAACTTAACTCTATGCCTTCAGCCGAACAAGCCTATGTGGGTGGGGACGAGAACAGGTTGACTAGTTGGTGTGTGTGATTATGCAGTTCAGTTTTGGTCGCCGTACTATAGAATGGATATAATTCACCTGAACGTGTCCAGCGTAAGATGACAAAGTTAATAACCTAAATTAGAAACCTGTCATATGAAGAGAGATAAACAAAGCTGAAGTTCCATAACTTCAGCTTTGCTGAAGTTCCCTAGCACCTGAGTGACCCATTCACAGGAAGTATCCTTCATTCACCCTTGTCCCTGTGTGTGTGTACTCACTTAGTTGTACTCACCTATTTGTGTCTGCAGGATCGAGCATTGACTCTTGCCCGCCTTTCGAGCATCGGTTGTTTACAGCAATGACTCTGGTCCTATTTCCCTATCATACACAGTTTTAAAATTATGAATAGTATTTGCTTCAACAACCTGTTCCTTAAGTGCATTCCATTTTCCCACTACTCTCACGCTAAAAGAAAACTTCCTAACATCTCTGTGACTCATCTGAGTTTCCAGCTTCCACCCATGTCCCCTCGTTCTGTTACTATTACGTGTGAACATTTCGTCTCTGTCCACTCTGTCAATCCCTCTGAGTATTTTATTCGTTCCTATCATGTCCCCCCTCTCCCTTTTTTTCTAGTGTTGTAAGGCAAAGTTCCTTCAGGCGCTCCTCACACCCCATCCCTCGTAACTCTGGGACGAGTCTCGTTGCAAACCTCTGAACCTATTCCAGTTTCCTAATATGCTTCTTCAGGTGGGGACTCCATGATGAGGCGGCTTACTCTAAGACTGGCCTCACGTAGGCAGTGTAATGCGCCCTAAATGCCTCCTTACTTAGGTTTCTGAATGATGTTCTAACTTTTGCCAGAGTACGCTGCTGTACAAAGAGTGTGTGTGTGTGTGTGTGTGTGTGTGTGTGTGTGTGTGTGTGTGTGTGTGTGTGTGTGTGTGTGTGTGTGTGTACTCACCTATTTGTGCTTGCAGGATCGAGCATTGACTCTTGGATCCCGTGTAGAATGTGTGTACTCACCTAATTGTACTCACCTAATTGTGCTTGCGGGGTTGAGCTTTGGCTCTTTGGTCCCGCCTCTCAACTGTCAATCAACTGGTGTACAGATTCCTGAGCCTACTGGGCTCTATCATATCTACACTTGAAACTGTGTATGGAGTCAGCCTCCACCACATCACTTCCTAATGCATTCCATTTATTAACTACTCTGACACTGAAAAAATTCTTTCTAACGTCTCTGTGGCTCATCTGGGTACTAAGTTTCCACCTGTGTCCCCTTGTTCGTGTCCCACCCGTGCTGAATGGTTTGTCTTTGTCCACCCTGTCAATTCCCCTGAGAATTTTGTAGGTGGTTATCATGTCTCCCCTTACTCTTCTGTTTTCCAGGGATGTGAGGTTCAGCTCCTTTAGCCTTTCCTCGTAGCTCAATCCTCTCAGTTCCGGGACGAGCCTGGTGGCATACCGCTGAATCTTCTCTAACTTTGTCTTGTGTTTAACTAGGTATGGACTCCAGGCTGGAGCTGCATACTCCAGGATTGGTCTTACATAAGTGGTATACAGGGTTCTGAAAGATTCCTTACACAAGTTTCTAAAGGCAGTTCTTATGTTGGCCAGTCTAGCATATGCCGCTGATGATATTCTTTTGATGTGGGCTTCTGGGGACAGGTTCGGTGTGATATCAACCCCCAGATCTTTCTCTCTATTTGACTCTTGCAGGATTTCCCCTCCCAAATGATACCTTGTGTTCAGCCTCCTGCTCCCTTCTCCTAATTTCATCACCTTACACTTTCCCGAGTTGAAGTTTAGCAGCCATTTTCTAGACCATTCCTCCAGTTTATCCAGGTCATCCTGTAGTCTCTGTCTATCTTCATCCGTCTTGATTCTTCTCATAATTTTTGCATCATCAGCAAACATTGAGAGGAATGAGTCTATACCCTCCGGAAGATCGTTCACATATATTAGAAACAGGATGGGTCCAAGTACTGAGCCCTGTGGGACTCCGCTGGTGACATCTCGCCACTCTGATGTCTCCCCCCTCACCGTTACTCGCTGTTTCCTGTTGCTTAAGTACTCCCTTATCCACTGGAGCACCTTCCCTTTTACTCCTGCCTGTTGCTCCAACTTTTTAACAGCCTTTTGTGCAGTACTGTGCCAAAGGCTTTTTGGCAATCCAGGAAAATGGCAGTCGGCTCACCCTTCTCTTTCCTGTCTAATTTTTGTTGCTTGGTCATAAAATTCTATTAAACCTGTGAGGCACGATTTACCATCCCTGAACCCATGTTGGTGGTGCGTTACAAAGTTATTTCCCTCCAGATGCTCTACGAGCCTTTTCCTCACGATCTTCTCCATCACCTTGCATGGTATACAAGTTAAGGAAACTGGCCTGTAATTCAGTGCCTCTTGCCTGTCACCCTTTTTGTATATTGGGACCACGTTAGCTGTCTTCCAACTTTCTGGTAAGTCTCCTGTTTCCAGTGACCTGTTATACACCATAGAGAGTGGCACACTTAGTGCTTCTGCACCTTCCTTTAGTATCCATGGTGAGATTCTGTCAGGCCCAACAGCCTTTGTCACATCCAGCTCCAGCAGACACCTTTTGACTCATCACTGGTGAAGTCAAATTCCTCCAAGGTTGCTTGGTTTGCCGCCTCCTCATTTAGTGCAGGGGCTTCTCCTTGTTCTATTGTGAAGACCTCCTGGAATCTCTTGTTGAGTTCTTCACACACCTCCTTGTCATTCTCTGTGTATCTGTTCTCCGCTTTTCGCAGCTTCATCACTTGTTCCTTCACTGCTGTTTTCCCTCCTGATGTGGCTGTGGAGCAGCTTTGGTTGGGTCCATGGATGGCAATAACACCATGGGTGACCATGGTGTTATTGCCCATAAAATGCGCTCAAAAGGAATTACCGGAAAAGTAGGCAGATGGATCTACAATTTCCTGACCAACAGAACCCAATGTGTAATAGTCAACAAAATAAAATCCAACCCGTCAACCGTTAAGAGCTCAGTCCCCCAGGGTACTGTGCTTGCTCCAGTACTTTTTCTCATCCTCATATCGGACATAGACAAGAACACAACCTATAGCACTGTATCATCCATTGCAGATGACACTAGGATCTTCATGAGAGTAGGCAACATAGAGGACACGGCGAACCTTCAGTCAGATGTAGATCAGGTCTTTCTATGGGCTACAGAAAATAATATGGTGTTTAACGAAGACAAGTTCCAGCTCATGCGCTATGGAAAAAATGAAAATATAAAAACGGAAACCACGTACAAAACTCAGGCAAATCATAACATAGAACGAAAAGGCAATGTAAAGGATCTGGGTGTACTCATGTCGGAAGACCTTACCTTTAAAGAACACAATAAAGTAGCCGTCACAACTGCAAGAAAAATGACAGGTTGGATAACAAGAACTTTTCACACTAGAGATGCTATACCGATGATGACACTTTTCAAAACGCTTGTGCTCTCTAGAGTGGAGTACTGCTGCACAATGACAGCCCCTTTCACTGCTGGTGAAATTGTTGACCTGGAGAGCGTGCAGAGGTCCTTTACTGCTAGAATCCACTCGGTAAAACATCTAAACTATTGGGACCGACTTAAGAGCCTAAATCTGTATTCCCTTGAGCGCAGGCGGGAGAGATACATAATAATTTACACGTGGAAAATATTAGAGGGGCTGGTCCCAAACCTGCACACAGAAATAACATCACATGAGACCAGAAGACATGGCAGGATGTGCAGAATACCCCCGTTGAAAAGCAGAGGTGCAACTGGTACTCTGAGAGAGAACTCTATCAACATCAGAGGCCCGAGACTGTTCAACACGCTTCCACTACACATAAGGGACATAACTGGCAAACCCCTCACAGTGTTCAAGAGAGAACTGGATAAGCACCTCCAAAGGATACCTGATCAACCAGGCTGTGACTCATACGTCAGGCTGCGAGCAGCCGCGTCCAACAGCCTGGTTGATCAGTCCAGCAACCAGGAGGCCTGGTCGATGACCGGGCCGCGGGGACGATAAGCCCCGGAAGCACCTCAAGGTATCCTCAAGGTAAGGGTCTTGGCTTTACTCGCGATGTCATTTTCAAACTGTCTCTCTGCTTCCCTCCTCACTCTGAGGTACTCATTTCTGGCCCTCTGGTACCTCTCCCTGCTCTCTGGTGTTCTGTTATTTCTGTAATTTCTCCATGTTCTTTTACTCAGTTGCTTCGCTACCTTGCATTCCTGGTTGAACCATGGGGTTTTCTGTTGTTTTTCGTTTTTCTCCTTTTGGACGGGGATAAACCTGTCTGCAGCTTCCTGGCACTTCTGGGTGACAAAATCCATCATGACCTGCACATTATTGTCTCTAAGTTCTGTTTCCCATGGTATTCCCCTGAGGAAGCTCCTCATCTCGTCATATTTTCCTCTTCGGTAATTCAGTCTTTTTACCTCCACTCCCATCCTTGGATAGGTTATCCCTACCTCCACCAAGTACTCAAAGGTCAGTACACTGTGGTCACTCATTCCAATGGGGGCTTCAACTTTGACTTCCCTTATTTCTGATTCATTCAGGGTGAATATCAAGTCGAGTCTAGCTGGTTCGTCATTGCCTCTCACTCTTGTGGGTTCCTTGACATGCTGGCTCAGAAAATTCCTTGTTGCCACTTCCAAGAGTTTAGCTCTCCACGTATCTGCACCACCATGTGGGTCCCCATTCTCCCAGTCTCTCTTTCCATGGTTGAAATCGCCCATGATTAAGAGTCTTGAGCCATTCCTGCAGGCAACTGAAGCTGCTCTCTCTATTATATTAATGGTTGCCATGTTGTTCCTGTCAAACTCCTGTCTAGGTGTGTGTGTGTGTACTTACCTAATTGTACTCGCCTAATTGTGCTTGCTGGGGTTGAGCTCTGGCTCTTTGGTCCCGCCTCTCAACCGTCAATCAACAGGTGTACAGTTTCCTGAGCATATTGGGCTCTATCATATCTACACTTGAAACTGTGTATGGAGTCAGCCTCCACCACATTACTTCCTAATGCATTCCATTTGTCAACCACTCTGACACTAAAAAAGTTCTTTCTAATATCTCTGTGGCTCATTTGGGCACTCAGTTTCCACTTGTGCCCCCAAGTGCGTGTGCCCTGTCTTTATCTACCCTATCGATTCCCTTGAGAATCTTGAATGGGGTGATCATGTCCCCCCCCCCCTAACTCTTCTGTCTTCCAACGAAGTGAGGTTTAATTCCCGTAGTCTCTCCTCGTAGCTCATACCTCTCAGCTTGGGTACTAGTCTGGTGGCAAACTTTTGAACCTTTTCCAGTTTAGTCTTATGCTTGACTAGATATAGACTCCATGCTGGAGTCGCATACTCCAGAATTGGTCTGACATATGTGGTATATAATGTCCTGAAAGATTCCCTACACAAGTTTCTAAAGGCCGTTCTTATGTTAGCCAACCTCGCATATGCCGCTGATGTTATCCCCTTGATATGAGCTTCAGGGGACAAGTCTGGCGTGATATCAACCCCCAGGTCTTTTCTCTCTCTCTGACTCTTAAATTATTTCATCTCCCAAATGATACCTTGTATCTGGTATCCTGCTCCCTACACCTATATCTTCATTACATTACATTTGCTTGGGTTAAACTCTAACAACCATTTATTCGACTATTCCTGCAACTATTCCAGGTCTTCTTGAAGCCTCAAGCTGTCCTTCTCTGTCTTAATCCTTCTCATAATTTTGGCGTCGTCAGCAAACATTAAGAGGAATTAGTCTATACCCTCTTGGAGATCATTTACGTATATCAGAAACAGGATAGGTCCGAGTACAGAACCCTGTGGAACTCCACTGGTGACTTCACGCCAATCTGAGGTCTCACCCCTCACTGTAACTCTCTGCTTCCTATTGCTTAGGTACTCCCTTATCCACTGGAGCGCCCTACCAGTTACTCCTGCCTGTTTCTCCAGCTTATGCATCACCTTTTATGGGGTACTGTGTCAAAGGCTTTCCGACAGTCCAAAAAAATGCAGTCCGCCCATCCTTCTCTTTCTTGCTTAATCTTTGTCACCTGATCGTAGAATTCTACTAAGCCTGTGAGGCAAGATTTACCCTCCCTGAACCCATGTTGATGGGTTGTCACGAAGTCCTTTCTCTCCAGATGTGTTATTTGTTTTTTCTCAGGATCTTCTCCATCACCTTGCATGGTATACAAGTTAAGGACACTGGCCTGTAGTTGTGCCTTTTGTCTGTCACCCTTTTTGTATATTGGGACTACATTAGCCGTCTTCCATATTTCTGGTAGGTCTCTCGTCTCCAGTGACATACACTGTGGAGAGTGGCAAACAAAGTGCTCCTGCACTCTCTTTCAGTACCCATGGTAAGATTCAGTCCAGCCCAACAGCCTTTCTCACTTCCAGCTCCAATAGGTGCTTCTTGCCCTCATCTCTTGTAATTTCGAACCCTTCCAAGGTTGCCTGGTTTGCTGCCACCTCTCCTAGCGCCGTGACCTCTCCTTGATCTATTGTAAAGACCTCCTGGAACATTTTGTTGAGTTCTTCACACACCTCTTTGTCATTCTCTGTGTACCTGTCCTCACCCGTTCTAAGTTTCATCACCTGTTCCTTCACTGTTGTCTTCCTCCTGATGTGACTGTGTAGTAGCTTTGTTTTGGTCTTCGCTTTATTAGCTATATCATTTTCATACCTTTTCTCAGCTGCTCTTCTCACACTAACATACTCGTTCCTGGTTCTCTGGTATCTCTCTCTACTTTCTGGTGTTCTGTTATTACGGAAGTTCCTCCATGCCCTTTTGTTCAGCTCCTTTGCTTTCATACACTCCCTATTAAATCATGGATTCTTTCTTCTTTTGCTTCTTGGTTTTTTCTGGTCGGGTCAGGATAAACCTACTTACAGCCTCCTGACACTTTTGGGTGACATAGTCCATCATGTCTTGTACGGACTTGGTTCTGAGTTCTGTGCCCCAATGGATATCCCTTAGGAATTTATTCATCTCCTCATAGTTTCCCTTTCGGTGCGCCAGCCTTTGTTTTCCAGTTCTTTTTTGGGGAGATAATTCCTAGCTCAACCAGGTACTCAAAGCTCAATACACTATGATCACTCATTCCCAAGGGGGCTTCCAACTTAACTTCCTTATATCCAACTCATATAGGGTAAATATCAGACCAAGCAAAGCTGGTTCATCCTCTCCTCTCATTCTTGTCGGTCCCTTGACGTGTTGACTTAGAAAGTTTCTTGTTGCCACGTCCAGCAGCTTAGCTCTCCATGTGTCTGGTCCTCATGGACCACAACAGAGGAATAGATTGGGGGAACAGAGACCCACAATGTGGGTCTCTGTTCCCCCAATCTATCTTCTCATGGTTGAATTCTCCAATGATTTGTAATCTGGATACGTTCCTGCTAGCCACAGAAGCTGCTCTCTCTATTATATTGATGGTGACCATGTTGCTTCTATCATATTACTGTCTGGTCTTCTGTCTGTTTGGTGGGGGGTTATATATGATTACTACTATAATTTTCTGTCCTCCAGTTGCTATGGTGCCTGATATGTAGTTACTGAAAACCTTCACAGTTTCTGATTT
>WNGS01161107.1:4555496-4593917 GCA_020271785.1 Procambarus virginalis
CCCTTGTACCACACCTGTACACACACCCTGTACACACACCCCTGTACCACACACCTGTACACACACCCCTGTACCACATCTCTGTACACACACACACACCTGTACCAAACACCTGTACACCACACCTTTACCACACACCTGTACACACACACCTGTACCCACACACCGTACACACACACCTGTAAGCAGAATTACAAAAAAAGAATCTCTTTTTCAACCTGACGGTTAATGCCCCTCACTGATAACGGTCGTTAATGCTATTCTATGTCATGGATACGTGACCTCTGACGTGTCATGGATACGTGACCTCTGACGTGTCATGGACACGTGACCTCTGACGTGTCATGGATACGTGACTTCTGACGTGTCATGGACACGTGGCTTCTGACGTGTCATGGATACGTGCCTCTGACGTGTCATGGATACGTGGCCTCTGACGTGTCATGGACACGTGACCTCTGACGTGTCATGGACACGTGGCCTCTGACGTGTCATGGATACGTGACCTCGCTGCTACTGACCTCTCAGAATGTCGCGTCAGGGTCGAGAATAGAGTGTGTATAGTCACTGTTGTATGCTGTCCTCACCCTAATACAATACTGTATTCTGGTACGGTGTTTAATTGAACTCCCTACACGAGACAACTGCCAACGACAAGATTAACAACAAATGTCATTGTACAAAATGGTGAATTATTTTCTCGTTATTGGAAGATAAGCTTGTGGTGCTGCGAGGTTGGAAAGGCTTGTGTGGTGGTCACTACTAGGACACTATCTCCAGCCAACCTCAAGTCTATCTGTAGGCTGTAAAAACCAGCCTTGAATAGTCTACCAATAGGCTGTTACCTGCCAACCTCACGTAGTCTATCTGCAGGTTACGGACCTTGTGCAATATTGCCAATGTGTTTCATCGGCATTTATTATTGGCACACTGGTTATACATAAAGGAGATCTCATCATATTAGAGTATACTTTAACCATGTTATCATGTTTCTCCCATGATTCCCATATATCTTAATTTTTGTCAATTCTGTTTGGAATTATTAGCTAATTAGCATGTATTTATTTCCTCTTCATTACAATCAAGGCAAAATAAAGAAATAAAACAAAACCGTTGACTTCAAAACACAACAAAAACAAGCAGGGGTGAGCCGGTGGCCAGACACAAGTGTATTATACAACAGTCTATGGAAACAACGCCAGAATGATGGTCCTCATAGCCTCTGATGATGAAAAATGAAAAAAAGGGACCAGACGAAAGTGAAATAACAGACCAAAACAAAATAAACCACACAGGGAACAAAGGAGTGAGACTCGTACAAAGCACCAACCAGAACGCAGCTAAAACATGTGGACAAGATCGCCTCGTAATGCTGAACTAGTTGTCAATTTCGTTATTCTGGTTTGTTTGAAAAAATATATTCTATTATTGTGAGGTTGTTAATAACGTGTGTTGTTAGCATGGGTGAATGGGGGCCACAACAACAACAACAGGTAAATACTGGAGTGGTTGACAAATGGAATGCATTAGGCAGTGATGTGGTGGAGGCTGACTCCATACACAGTTTCAAGTGTAGATATGATAGAGTCCATAGGCTCAGGAAACTGTACACCTGTTGATTGACGGTTGAGAGGCGGGACCAAAGAGCCAGAGCTCAACCCCCGCAAGCACAACTAGGTGAGTACAACAACAACAGGTGGCCACAGCAACAACGACAGGTGGATACAACAACAACAGAGGACCACAACAACAACGACAGGTGGATACAACAACAACAGAGGACCACAACAACAACGACAGGTGGATACAACAACAGTTGGTCATAACAACAACGACAGGTGGATACAACAACAACAGGTGGCCACAACAACTACAGGTAGATACAACAACAACAGGTGGATACAACAACAACAGGTGGATACAGCAACAACAGGTGGCAACAACAACAGCAGGTAGATACAACAACAACAGGTGGCCACAACAACAACGACAGCTGGATACAACACCTGTCACGTGTGTCAGTGGAGGTCCGCGAACTAACATCAATTGTCCCGGGACATTGGAGTTTACAGAGGCAGGAAACTTTTTTTTTGTCACAGGAGTGTACACAAAAAACAGTGACCAAGTATATAGTGAGCTCCTATAGCGGTAGACCAGCGGCCAGACTCACGAAGCAGTTACGTATGTACTTACGAATGTTTTTCTTCGTAGGTATTCCGCTAGGTCGGTATTCAGGTAGGCACTTAGGAAAGAAAATCTTCGTAAGTACACCGCCTCGGTTTAAGGACGCTCTTGACCATTCGTAGCTTTATGTAAACTGGATATAACTTAATTTTTCTCTACTACACAACACGGAGAATCGATTTTATTATAAACAAACAGTATAGCTGGCGAGTTTCGTCAAGAGGAGTCCTTCGTGTTAGCTATATATGCATTCTCTGCTTGAAACTTGTTAGTAAATACTTTTTTTATGATATTAGAATTAGTTTTTTAATAGCAAGATATTATACCAGTAGTTATTAAGTAAATAAACACAGGTGAACATGAAATATGAGAGGTGATGATCCCCGCCTGGTTGAATCATTTACTATCACCAAATACTCCTGTTCACCTAATAGTAAATATATCTAGGCGGTGTACCTTGGCTATACATACCCCTTTTTAATTTATTTTGCTTGATTTTATTTTTAAATTAAATCTGGGTGAGACATAAAAGAAAAATATCCTGCACAAGTGATCTTAGGTAAGTAGAAGGGTAAAAACTTCTCTCATTGGATACTTAAACCTATAATTATGACTACATGGACTATTATGGAATGTTAAAAAAGAGAGGGGGAAGTAGGGGGTCCAAGACCTCTTCCTGTTACACAATTTGTCTGTGTGTAACAATAATTATCAAAAGAAGGCACCATGCCGGGAAGGCTATGTAGCAGTAAGGCAGTGAGGTGAGGCAGCTACTTATTTGAGGAATGGTTATTTTATTTACCTTATAAGCTGAGGCAGCTTATTTTATTTGAGGAATACTCAGCTGATTCCTCTACATTTATCATGGAACAAATTTGTGTCCAAGACCTCTTCCTGTTACACAATTTGGCTATGTGTAACAATAAGTAATTATCACAAGAAGGCACCAAGCTGGGAAGGCTATGTAGCAGCATTGTGTGTAACAATAAACCACATTATTTTAACAGATAACACACCTGTGAGTAAAACAAATCCTGTCAGCTGTAAAAATATTGATCCAGTTATTTAAATAAAACAATATAATGCAACAAATATTTATGAGTTGTTTAAACTATCATTTGTAGTGTATATCCAAAGAAGTGAAAAATTGAGACATAATGAACAATTTAATGAATGATGCAAAAGAAATGACTATTACATATCAACATGAGATCCTAATGATCCATGGTTAACATGATTTAATAAGGATAATACTGGTAAGAATACAAACTATAATTTAAAACCTTTATTACTGATTTGTTTTATTAAGAAGCTTAGGTATACACAGCAATGTGCTGCTATCCTATTCTATATGAAAGATTACACACTGTAGATAAAAAAAACTAGCTATAAGTTTATCTAATATTGTACTCCCATCTTACAGGACGGTTAGTCATATGTGGAATCAGGGAAGAAACTACCAGCCTCAGTACACAAAAACTAATCAACTCTGACTAAACAACAACTTCAAGATTTTCATAAGAGGTAAACACTGAATCATCTAACATTATAATATAATTACTCTTACCAGTTTCTACATGATTCCTCTCAAACAATGTATTTTTTTTAACAAGCTTAGGTATACACAGCAATGTGCTGCTTCCCTATTCTGTATGAAGGACCACACAGTGTAGATAATAAACCAGCAACAAGATCATCCAACATCCTCACCTCACAGGACGACAAGTCATATATGGAATCAGGAGAGAACAAGAAATGTAAGGCTGATCTATTAACCTCCACTAGCAAAATCTGGATACAGCACAAGAATATCTTCCAATATTCCTGAGTGTATGAAGTAATTACAGAGCTCAAAGTACCTCATACCATTTGGCTTGAAGTCACTGATAACAGGGCAGTCACAGATATAGCGTTGAAGAGTATGTCCTCTCAAGTAGGACTGAAAACAGAAGTTTTTTCACCCAGAGAGTTATAAACCCATGGAACTGCCTACCCGCTGAAGCCGTAAATGACAAAATCCAGCTAGAAAATATCATTAGGACAATTGGCGGGACTTAATTAAAAGCCTCCCGGTTTTTTGTCCTCGTCGGTTTTTTGTCCTCGTCGAGGCCACTAGATAGATAGTGGCCCATGGGTAAATTTAGGTAAATATGTACGTAAATAAATACCAGAGCTTCTCAATCTTTGGAACAACAAGGAAAGCTATATCTCTTAGAATTACGTTTGACTAAAATGTCAGTGCTGATTGTACAAGTTGAAAAAACAAGTTTTACTTCGAAATATACTAATTTTATAAGAACATTTGACGGAAATAAGTGGCAAGTGATCACGGATAAGCTCCGATATGCCAGCGTCGTGATTGGCTACAGCTGTAAGATGTAAAATATTACCTTCTCTCTGATTGGCCAAACTTAAAGCCCTAGTGACATCTAGTGAAACCTAAGTGAACTACTTAATAATTTTCGTAAGTATACTTACTGAATCTCACTTTGGCGAGTTCTAGCCGGTACTTAGGAACCTTCATAGCACACATACTTAGGACGACATACATGGAGCTTCGTAAATCTAGGTCCAGTTAAAGAAAAAATAAGGTGAGAGAGGCAACATCAGTGTCATACAGTGAGAGAGTAAACAACAGGACCACGTGGGGACAGTTTGCCGACCAGCAGAGGAGAGGACAGGCAACCCAGCCCCGTCATATAGACATCATCTCAAACTCGCCTAGTGTGTGCTTGCTCAGGTGTGGCAGGTACTATCTCTAGCTCATCAGTGAAGTATATAGAGTGACTTAAAATAAGTAATTTAAAATATATCTGAGATACTTAGGCCTACAATTCTGGGTGGCTCATTTCGGGTAGATGTTTTTTGACACCTATCTGGGACACAGGCTTCGTCACCATCAATACCCCCACTCACCCCCCTAACTTCCGACANCCCTGCTCTCTACCCCCCAGGGTGGGCACCGTACCCTGCTCTCTACCCCCCAGGGTGGGCACCGTACCCTGCTCTCTACACCCAGGGTGGGCACCGTTACCCTGCTCTCTACCCCCCAGGGTGGGCACCGTACCCTGCTCTCTACACCCCAGGGTGGGCACCGTACCCTGCTCTCTACCCTCCAGGGTGGGCACCGTACCCTGCTCTCTACCCCCCAGGGTGGGCACCGTACCCTGCTCTCTACCCCCCAGGGTGGGCACCGTACCCTGCTCTCTACACCCCAGGGTGGGCACCGTACCCTGCTCTCTACACCCCAGGGTGGACACCGTACCCTGCTCTCTACCCCCCAGGGTGGGCACCGTACCCTGCTCTCTACACCCCAGGGTGGGCACCGTACCCTGCTCTCTACCCCCCAGGGTGGGCACCGTACCCTGCTCTCTACCCCCCAGGGTGGGCACCGTACCCTGCTCTCTACCCCCCAGGGTGGGCACCGTACCCTGCTCTCTACACCCCAGGGTGGGCACCGTACCCTGCTCTCTACCCTCCAGGGTGGGCACCGTACCCTGTTTCTCTACCCTCCAGGGGGGGGCACCGTACCCTGCTCTCTACACCACAGGGTGGGCACCGTACCCTGCTCTCTACCCTCCAGGGTGGGCACCGTACCCTGTTCTCTATCCTCCAGGGGGGGGGGCACCGTACCCTGCTCTCACCCTCCAGGGTGGGCACCGTGCCCTGTTTCTATCCTCCAGGAGGGGGCACTGTACCCAGCTCTCTACCCCCCAGGGTGCGCACCGTACCCTGCTCTCTACCCCCCAAGGTGCGCACCGTACCCTGCTCTCTACCCCCCAGGGTGGGCACCGTACCCTGTTCTCTACCCTCCAGGGTGGGCACCGTACCCTGTTCTCTACCCTCCAGGGTGGGCACCGTACCCTGCTCTCTACCCCCCAGGGTGGGCACCGTACCCTGCTCTCTACCCCCAGGGTGGGCACCGTACCCTGCTCTCTACACCCCAGGGTGGGCACCGTACCCTGCTCTCTACACCCCAGGGTGGGCACCGTACCCTGCTCTCTACCCTCCAGGGTGGGCACCGTACCCTGTTCTCTACCCCCAGGGTGGGCACCGTACCCTGCTCTCTACACCCCCAGGGTGGGCACCGTAACCTTCTCTCTACACCCCAGGGTGGGCACCGTACCCTGCTCTCTACACCCCCAGGGTGGGCACCGTAACCTTCTCTCTACACCCCCAGGGTGGGCACCGTACCCTGCTCTCTACACCCACCAGGGTGGGCACCGTACCCTGCTCTCTACACCCCAGGGTGGGCACCGTACCCTGCTCTCTACACCCCAGGGTGGGCACCGTACCCTGCTCTCTACTCACCAGGGTGGGCACCGTACCCTGCTCTCTACCCCCCCAGGGTGGGCACCGTACCCTGCTCTCTACCCCCCCAGGGTGGGCACCGTACCCTGCTCTCTACACCCCAGGGTGGGCACCGTACCCTGCTCTCTACCCTCCAGGGTGGGCACCGTACCCTGTTCTCTACCCTCCAGGGGGGGCACCGTACCCTGCTCTCTACACCACAGGGTGGGCACCGTACCCGGCTCTCTACCCTCCAGGGTGGGCACCGTACCCTGTTCTCTATCCTCCAGGGAGGGGCACCGTACCCTGCTCTCTACCCTCCAGGGTGGGCACCGTACCCTGTTCTCTATCCTCCAGGAGGGGGGGCACCGTACCCAGCTCTACCCCCCAGGGTGCGCACCGTACCCTGCTCTCTACCCCCCAGGGTGGGCACCGTACCCAGCTCTCTACACCCCCAGGGTGGGCACCGTACCCTGCTCTCTACACCCCAGGGTGGTCACCTTACCCTGCTCTCTACACCCCAGGGTGGGCACCGTACCCTGCTCTCTACACCCCCAGGGTGGGCACCGTACCCTGCTCTCTACACCCCAGGGTGGGCACCGTACCCTGCTCTCTACATCCCAGGGTGGGCACCTTATCCTGCTCTCTGCACCCCCAGGGTGGGCTCCATACCTTGCTTTCTACACCCTAGGGTGGGCACATTACCCTGCTCTCTGCACCCCAGGGTGGGGTACCTTACCCTGCTCTTTACACCCCAGGGTGGGCACCATACCCCTGCTCTCTACACCCCCAGGGTGGGCACCATACCCCTGCTCTCTACATCCCCAGGGTGGGCATCTTACCCTGCTCTCTACACCCCCAGGGTGGGCAACTTACCCTGCTCTCTACTCCCCCAGCGTGGGCATCGTACCCAAATATCTACTCCCTCAGGATGGGCATCGTAACCTGCTCACTACACCACCAGGATGGTCATCATACCCTACTCTCTACTCCCCCAGCGTGGGCATCGTACCCTACTCTCTACTGCAACAGGGTGGGCATCGTACCCTACTCTCTACTGCAACAGGGTGGGCATCGTACACTACTCTCTACACCCCCAGGGTGGGCATCGTACCCTGCTCTCTATACCCCAGGGATGGCATCGTACCCTGCTTTCTACACCCCACGGTGGGTATCGTACCTTACTCTCTACACCCCAGGGTGGGCATCGTACCTTACTCTCTACACCCCCAGGGTGGGCATCGTACCCTGCTCTCTATACCCCCAGGGTGGGCATCGTACCCTGCTCTCTACACCCCAGGGTGGTCATCTGTCAGAGAATGGTTTCTCAAGATTCTCCCACAGCTGACTTGAATGGCTCATTGCAGTGCACAGTGCACCAAACTTCGTGCACATGGCCCTATTTCTGTTAACCCTGGATAGTGACCTGGCATGTTGGGTATCTCCAGAATGCCCACTTAACCAGAAACACTTTCATAATAGGGAGGCTGCCGTATGTCCAGGCAGGAAGTAGATACAGGGAGTTAAGCATACTTGCCACCAAGGGTCAGTGAGTACATTGGCTGGGGCCAGCGTGAGAGAGAGAGGGGAGACGCCAACGACCGTCTGACCTCTGGGGTCAACCGGCGTGAGGGAGAATAACAGCTATGACGTGTTCGTGACGTGTTCATGACGTCACCTCTCCTACTGATCATCGAACGTTCAATATGATTGGTTCCCGCCCATTTACTGCAATGCTATTGGTCAAATTGTAACTCTTTTTGTGTTGTGTGCCACGAGATGCCCGCAGACCTTGTAGAGTATTCAAGTGAGGGAGCCCGCACACAGAGGACGTGTCCTGTTCTGTCTATTCGGCCAATAGGCTGAACACCGTCCATTCCTCACCATCAAGTTAAACTCAGCGTCTTTCGATATACCAACACTCGCCCGGAATCGCGACTGTGACTATATTGTTCAGAAGCCTAGTAGTGACAAAATCACCAGAGCGAAACAGACTGGCATCAGGTAACCCCTGGTGACAAAGATTGTTGTGAGTGACCTAGAGTGAACTCAGGCAGTGCCGCCGCCTAAGTAATCTGTGTGTGACTTTACCACAGTGTACCTGTACCACAGTGAACAGTGTAGTGCATGGTACCATATAACCTGCAGCCGCCAGCCGCCCTCACTGTACCACGTGACGTCACCACCCTTACTCGTCGCCAGTGCCAAGTGTGCGCGCGTGTGTGTCTGTCTGTTAAGCATACAGCACGCCCTACTGCAAGTACCCTCCGTGTCTACGAGCGAAACCAGCTGTCAGGCCACCTACGAGTTCTTGCATACATGTGTCTGAGTGAGTGAGTGAGTAAGGAAAGGTACCTTATCTGTAAGTACAAGATCTTGTCATTGTTTTATTGTGTCTGTGTTGATCTGAGGTATCAACCACAGTTCTCACCTTCTTATACCTGTCACAGGTTATAGATGAATCGACGGTGTATGCGTGGTTATCTGTGTGGTATCACGGCATTTCACTCGTCTGTGAATGTGAGCTTCACATACACCACACATTTAGTATTGTGTGATAATATTATTGTGCATGTTATTGCCTGTCCCATTGACAGTGCCATTGTGTTTATTGCATATCATCATTACCGAGTATCCAGTTGGAACTCTTGTGATCCCTTTGCATACCGGCAGTTAGGTTTCCGTGTTAATGATTGGCTGTCAACTGTGTTAAGTTAGGTGTTTCTCCACGAGTGGATACGAGTCGATTAGCCAGACGTCAAGAGTCTCGCTAATACAACCATAGCTTTGCTGATGCCAACCTAAAGTAAATCAAGCACCCTGTGTATTAGTGGTTAAGTTAGTAAATAAACTACTGTTAAGCTTTATGCGGTGTTTCCGTTGAACCACTTCTGAATACTGCCAATATTACTCCAGCCTTCAGCTCTAAGTGTCTTCAACACCGAGTTGCCTAATTCACTAAACTATAAATGTGATGTGGACCCTAGGAGTCCCTTAAAAAGTTAAATCATTGAGGAGATTCCAACGACCAACGTGGAGCAGGACCAGGTGAGGCTAGTCTGAGAAGAGACCCTCAAGGACTCTAACTCGACCTTGCTCCCAGGCCCTGTACGGTTGCTCTCGTATTTTCTATTCTGCTAATTCCGACAGTTTCGTGAAGCGTCTGCCACATGTACATTGGCGACGTACGCATTGCAGTCGTGAAAGCAAAAAAAGAAAACCCCCACATCTTCATACCCTGCTTTCTACACCCCCAGGGTGGGCATCGTACCCATCTCTCTACACCCCCAGGATAGGCATTGTACCCTACTTTCTACACCTCAGGGTGGGCACCGTACCTTGCTCTCTACACCCAAGGTGGGCCTCGTGCCCTGCTCTCCACACCCCCAGGGTGGGCACCGTACCCTACGCTCTACACTCCAGGGTGGGCACCGTCCCCTGCTCTCCACACCCCCAGGGTGGGCACCGTACCCTACGCTCTATACTCCAGGGTGGGCACCGTCCCCTTCTCTCTACACCCCAGGGTGGACACCGTACCTTTCTCTCTCCATCACCAGCGTGGGCATCGTACCCTCCTCTCTATACCCCCAGGGTGGGCACCGTCCCCTCCTCTCTACACCCCAAGGTGGGCATCGTACCATAGTCTCTACACCCCCAGGGAGGGCACCTTACCCTGCATTCTACACAACCTGGGTGGGCACCGTACTCTACTCTCTACACCCCAGGGTGGGTACCGTAACCTGCTCTCTACACCCCAGGGTGGGTACCGTAACCTGCTCTCTACACCCCCAGGGTGGACATCGTACCCTTCTCACTACACCCCCAGGGTGAGCATCGTACCCTACTCTCTACACCCCAGGGTGGGCATCGTACCCTTCTCACTACACCCCCAGGGTGAGCATCGTACCCTACTCTCTACTCCCCCAGGGTGGGCATCGTACCCTACTCTCTACTCCCCCAGGGTGGGCATCGTACCCTACTCTCTACTCTCCCAGGGTGGGCATCGTACCCTACTCTCTACTCCCCCAGGGTGGGCATCGTACCCTACTCTCTACTCCCCCAGGGTGGGCATCGTACCTTTCTCTCTACTCCCCCAGGGTGGGCATCGTACCCTACTCTCTACTCCCCCCAGGGTGGGCACCGTACCCTTCTCTCTACTCCCCCAGGGTGGGCATCGTACCCTACTCTCTATTCCCCCAGGGTGGGCATCGTACCCTACTCTCTACTCCCCCTTGGTGGGCATCGTACTCTACTCTCTACTCCCCCAGGGTGGGCATCGTACCCTACTCTCTATTCCCCCAATGTGGGCACCGTACCCTTCTCTCTACTCCCCCATGGTGGGCACCATACCCTTCTCTCTACTCCTCCATGGTGGGCACCATACCCTTCTCTCTACTCCCCCATGGTGGGCACCATACCCTTCTCTCTACTCCCCCAGGGTGGGCACCGTACCCTACTCTTTACTACCCCAGGGTGGGCACCGTACCCTACTCTTTACTACCCCAGGGTGGGCACCGTACCCTACTCTCTACTCCCCCAGGGCGGGCATCGCACCCTACTCTCTACACCCGGTTTGTTCAAAATCACTTTAATGTATTTATAATTAGTAATAAATTATAAACACTCATCGCCTATGCAAACTCATTTTCAAAAGGCAATGAGGCGTTAAATAAAGTTTGATAACCAATAAATATACAAGTGACGTATATTATTCATTATACATATACATAATTATATAACGGTCAATATCAAAGTGAAATATTAGTTTATGTATTATATATATATTAGCGCCTAAGCGTCGCAGTTGAGAGAAGAAATCACGTTTGTTGCATTGCATCCGTCGGTCTCAGGAGACTATGGAGTTGCGCACTGGTTGTCGGTCTGGAGTGGCCTCTCCAGGGCACAAAGCCAGAGTCTGTTGGTACTGAGAAGAAGCTGTTACCCGTGCTGCAGGTTCTCCCACTCGACGGTGCCGAAAGTCTCCAATGGAAAGGCAACCACCAATACGGTTGGTTCCAGCACCGTCGCAGGAGCTGTCAGAACGAGGTTGAAGGCAACAGCGAACTGCCCTAGGGGGGGCTCCAGCTTCGGAGTTGACCAAGAAGTTAGTAAAAGAAGGCACAGGAACTCCAAACCCAGAGACCGCCGTGGTCGGCGCCTGAGAAGAACCGCCCCAGCAAGGGCAAGAACTACCCCAGCCTCCTGAAGCAGAGCCTGGGCCGCACGAGCCCCAGGAGGTGGACGTCCCGGTCCCGAACCTACAGGTTCCAGACAGAGATCGTCACAGCCCCCTTTCACCCGAGGCCGGCTGTACATAATCAGTGGCGTGATTCATGTATGTTTGGGTAAGAATATGTAAGGCAACTCACCCAATCCAATAAATTATGCAGAAAATGCTTTGGAGTGGTTGAAGAAAATTATCATATTTTTTTTTTAGAGAAACAGAGGGTGCCCTCTGATGCTGTCGAAGACTGACAGGGAAGAAAAGCGTTGATAATGGAGGAGGTTTTGCCCATCTTCAGAGACATGAGGCAATCTTCCGTTGTTACGTATTGAGGAGGGAATAAGTGGCGTCCGCTTCACTCCTCTCTCCTTCATTGTTCTGGCATTCTGAGGCATAGATGAAGAAACAGTGAGTCCTGAGCCATGCCTGAAGCAGCAGTTTTTATTATTTTTACTGATGTCACAAGATATAAGTATCTATAACTTGCCTAAAAATTAAAGTGAGTGAGTGCACTTTAATTTGTAGGCAACCTGTCTTCCTACAAAGAACGTCGCATTTCGTTCGTATACGTTAAATATGGCCAAGAATTGTCGTACTAAAAAATAGAAGCGGCTCGCGAAAGTGACGTACTGTCCCGTTTTCTGTTTTGGGTCCTCTGGTAGGTTAGGAGAGGGCACTTCACATTGACCGCTTTCTTGACGTTGGGAAACCTTAGGAGGACGGGCTGGACGAACAAAAGTAAGGCCACTTGATTTATAATAAATTATTATTATTTCTAATAAAAATATTTAAAAAGTAATAAGGTTAATAATGATATTAATCATGCAACTATTTACATTTATAATTGTGCAAATGTTTGGTTGTACAGAACTGCCCCATGGGTCACCTGAGGTGACGGGAGGGGAGATGGAGTACCGCCTGGGCGACCTGGTCAACCTCACCTGCAGCGCCCCCAGGTCCATACCCCCAGCCTCCCTCACCTGGTTCATCAACGACCAAGAGGTAGGCCACTCGAGTCCTTCCCCCATTACTCTCACTATCTCCACCTCCAGCTCTCGTTCTCATTTACAAATTTTTGTTTCTCAGCTTAATTTCTCACACTGTATAGTATCACACACACAAAAGCTCACTTCAGTGGGTTAATAATAGGCATCAATATGAAATGATCCGAGATACTACTGTGTAATCTTGCTGGTCTTGCGGGGAGGGAATGTCCGGTATATGGTCACTTTCACTCTTGGTGTCGCTTCTGGTAATCCCTGGGATTTGAGTAATCCCTGGGAGATAAGTAATCACTGGGAACTTAGTAATCCTGGGAGTTGAGTAATACCAAGCTGAGAGTTGGCTTTATTTGTTGATACGGTTCCCTGTCCATTAGGGCATTCTCAAACTTGATTTGATGTAAATTGGTGTAACATTTTGATGTGAAACTTTATATAAATATTCTTCTCCTAACTTGGTGCCTTGCTTCATCGTAGTCAAAACCTTGTGCTCTGTTCACCTGATGGTTGGGAGAAATGCTTGATAAAGAAGTAAAAGCTGATTCAAGGTCATTATTCTGTTAGGTCAAGAGGTTACAGCAGATGTCCTGCTCCTGTTATGTGGTGTAACAGCAGGCTGTTCACTTCCTGTTTACTCACGCTCACTACAGGCTCCGCAGGACTACCTGGCACAGTATCCGGCCACCGTCGACCACCTGGGCAGGTTCGAGGCGCGTCTTGGCCTGCAGTTCCGCGCGGAGCGGTGGCACTTCGTGCACGACCGCGTCACCCTCCGCTGTGCTGCCTCCATCCACCCCCTCTACAAGGAGGACGTCCACCACAGCGGTGTTGTCGTCGACCCGCTTGTACCCGCTCTCCTTGAGGACCAAACCGCAGGTGGGTGTTCATCTGCCCATAGTCAACTCGAACTAGATTATAAGTCCAGGTGCTATCGTCGCCACTCTCACCACATATCAGGTAGGTGTTCATCTATCCACAGTCCACTCGTATCAGACTGCAGGTGGCGAGTCTATCCACTTGGCTGCTGTGGTCAGGCCGCAGGTGGGTGTTCGTCTTCCCGCTCGTATCCACTCCACTAGGATCAGACAACAGATGTGACTAACGCTCGGGAGTTTGTGTGCTATATAGCATTTAGTATTACAAGTAATCTCTGCTGTATATCCCGCGGGGTGAGCTCATGCTTCATGTTTCCCGTCACAGGTGTGGTAGACGGCGGGGCGGTGAGACATGTGTCGAGGGCAGCCCTCACCCTGCTAAACCTGTTACTCCTGCTTCTCTGATGCGGCCTGCACACGCCTTCCTCCTCCTGCTCCTTCGTGGCATCTGCACAGCGGACTCCTCCTTCAGCACAGCTGCTGCTGCTGACCTCAGAGCCACTTGTAGCGTGGCTGCAGTAACCCCCCTCTAGGAGCTGGCACAGCGGGAGCACCTCCGTCTAGCACCACTCACACATGGCCAAGGTTCGACGCAGCTCACAACGTTACAAGCGCGTCCATTGTTGGGACGTCACACTAGTGTCCAATTGTGGCGACCGTTGCTCGGGAATTGTTTGTTTTACTTGTTTCAAGTTAATGCTTTGATTTGTTTGACGAGACTTTCATTTTCTACGACCTAATTTATCTCATCTATAACTATTTAATCTTTTACTTTGAAAATGTGTGGGCAGTTGTGTGTTGTGTGGCGACTCAGGCGAGCGTCCTCGCACTCACAGCTGAACATGCGAGGCGCTTCTCCTCCTCACTTTTTCCTCTGCAATTTTAGGTTATTTGATTCTTTAGTTAAGCTGAGCACATAACTTAACAACTTCCCCTGGTAAGAGTTTCGTCAAAATGAACATTGTAAAGAGGAAAATGAGTAGGAGGGAAGGGAAGAGGAGGGGAGGAGAAGAGGAGGGGAAGGAGACGAGAAGGAGGGGGAGGAGGTAGTGGTGATACACGGGGAGGTAGTAAAGATGGGAAGATGGAGGTAGGTGTTTGATGTGGGTCGATGTGTATCGTGGAGCTCCACCTGTGTGTGATGACGAAGGTTCTCCCGTCGCACAGTTCATTGACTTCGTATAGTGGCCGCTTCTGTCTCCCAGCGTTCGCAATCACCAGCAAGAGCTTGAGAGGCCTCCCGCGGGGGATCACCCGGGCGCAACCTTTCCTGTCGTCTGCTGTTTCTTGACGCCATGCTCCTCATGACGTCACAATCGAGCTTAAGAGTCTTGTAGGTTATTTTACTTGTGAAACACAATGTTTGTTTTGGTCCTGATCTACTAGTGTAATAGTAGAGGTGTTTTCATAGAAGTTGTATATAGTGAGGCCTGAAGCTCTCCCACAGCGCAGCCAGGAAACAATATTCTCTCCTTTGTTTTTTGGCTGCCTCTTCCAGTCTTGCTCATTATAGACTGGCATCCCCAGTCGCTGAATGGTATTGGGAACCACCATTCCATTGTTACATGCGGCATCTGCGGCCACTGCCGCTGTAGTGGCTTCCTGGAGACGCAGTAACATACCGATAACGATGCGTCAAAGTTCTCTCGGAAGCCCTTGTGGGAGTTCTTCACTTGTGTACATGGAAACCATGTTCAAATGTGTTTATGTATATATGTGTACATTAAAAAAAAAAAGAGTATATCGTGGACTAGACGTCTATCCTTGCTTGTCTGTAAAGGTGGCGAGAACAATTTACGGTGAAATATTATTCGGTTATTATTAGAGTTTTTAGTGAGGATTAAGGATGAGCCAGGGTTAGTGTTTTGCTTGGGCAGAACTATGGTCATGGAGACCCCGTTGATACGCGCGCCTCCACCAGTTGAGGGATTTACCTTGACTGACTAGCTAATGAACAAACTCCTCAGTCACTAATGTATCTCACACTCTCAATCTCTGTCTCACATAATCTCTCTTTCGCTTTCTCTCTTCTCACGACTAAAGACTTTCATAGTTATGGGTGGGGCATAGTTGTATATGGTGCATAGTTGTTGGTAGAGTATAGCTGTGGATGAAGAATAATTGTGGGTGGAGCATAGTTGTATGAGAAACATAATTATGGGTGGAGCCTGGTTATATGTGAGCATAGTTGTGGGTGGAGCATGGTTGTGGATGAAGAATAGTTGTGGGTGGAGCATATTTGTATGTGGAACATACATGTCGGTGGAGCATGGTTGTCGGTCGAGTATAATTGTGGATGAAGAATAGTT
The DNA here is from genome assembly GCA_020271785.1 of Procambarus virginalis. Classification (NCBI taxonomy): domain Eukaryota; kingdom Metazoa; phylum Arthropoda; class Malacostraca; order Decapoda; family Cambaridae; genus Procambarus; species Procambarus virginalis. Next base: position 4,571,380 of record WNGS01161107.1, read on the forward strand.
GCAGGTGAAGTATAGTTGTGGGTGGAGCATAGTTGTTGGTGAATAACAGTTGTGTGTGGATCATAGCTGTATCTGGAGCATAGTTGTGGGTGGAACATAACTGTCGATGAAGAATAGTTGTGAGTGGAGCATAGTTGGTGTCGATGGCATATTTCGCCACCTGTAAACACATGGACATTGCCGGGAGCCAGGTGTGTAGTGACTCTCTAGTCACTACACGTCTGTGTCTGGTTACACACGAGTGGTGAGATATCTTGGTGAGTCAAGGTAGTTTCCTCTCGGAGCATAGTGAGTACAGTCTAGAGAGCAGAGTTAAGAGCATAGTGAGTGGAGACATGAGCATAGTTAGCTGAGATATGAGCATATTGAAATGAATCATTTCAAACAAGAGACAGCGTCCTCGGTGACGCAGACAAGAGTCAGCGTCCTCGGTGACGCAGACAAGAGACAGCGTCCTCGGTGACGCAGACAAGAGTCAGCGTCCTCGGTGACGCAGACAAGAGTCAGCGTCCTCGGTGACGCAGAGAAGAGACGGCGTCCTCGGTGACGCAGACAAGAGACAGTGTCTCGATGACGCCGACAAGAGACAGCGTCCTCGGTGACTCAGACAAGAGACTGCGTCCTCGATGACGCCGACAAGAGAGAGCGTCCTCGGTGACGCAGACAAGAGACAGCGTCCTCGGTGACGCAGACAAGAGTCAGCGTCCTCGGTGACGCAGAAAAGAGACAGCGTCCCCGGTGACGCAGACAAGAGACAGTGCCCCCGGTGACGCAGATAAGAGAGAGAGAGGTTGACGCAAACAGCCCTACACAGCCCCGGTGAGAACAGTTCTGCGCGCAGAGATGTTCTAGTTCTTCCCCACCTTGTGAACAAAATTGAAAATATTGTTATAATTTGACATTATTATCTGTTAAGTCTATTATACATGAGATAATCATCTAACTAAATATATAATGCATCTTTTGTAAATAACTCATATATGAACAATAAACAGATTTTAATATTTCATAACCTATAGCACTTTGTTAATGGAAGAACAACTGACTATGAACACATTTTAAAGATTACAATTATAGGTGGTAAATACACGAGAGAACACCCACCCTCCCTAGATCCTCTACATTGTCCTTTACTCCATATTATATATATATATTATATATATATATATATATATATATATATATATATATATATATATATATATATATATATATTCATAAGGGTAAATATACATATATTTTTCTTTTGTTTAAACTAGAAGATTACAAATTAGTGAAGACTTGTGTCTCCAAAACACTCATAATTCTCATAATTTTACAAACCTCTGTACCACTACTGTACACACACACCTGCACCACACCTGTACACAAACCCTTGTACCACACCTGTACACACACACCTGTACACACACCCCTGTACCACACACCTGTACACACACCCCTGTACCACATCTGTACACACACACACCTGTACCAAACACCTGTACACACACACCTGTACCACACACCTGTACACACACACCTGTACCACACACCTGTACACACACACCTGTAAGCAGAATTAACAAAAAAGAATCTCTTTTCAACCTGACGGTTAATGCCCTCACTGATAACGGTCGTTAATGCTATTCTATGTCATGGATACGTGGCCTCTGACGTGTCATGGATACGTGACCTCTGACGTGTCATGGACACGTGACCTCTGACGTGTCATGGACACGTGACCTCTGACGTGTCATGGATACGTGGCCTCTGACGTGTCATGGATACGTGACCTCTGACGTGTCATGGATACGTGACCTCTGACGTGTCATGGACACGTGACCTCTGACGTGTCATGGATACGTGACTTCTGACGTGTCATGGACACGTGGCTTCTGACGTGTCATGGATACGTGACCTCTGACGTGTCATGGATACGTGACCTCTGACGTGTCATGGACACGTGGCCTCTGACGTGTCATGGATACGTGACCTCTGACGTGTCATGGACACGTGACCTCTGACGTGTCATGGATACGTGACTTCTGACGTGTCATGGACACGTGGCTTCTGACGTGTCATGGATACGTGACCTCTGACGTGTCATGGATACGTGACCTCTGACGTGTCATGGACACGTGGCCTCTGACGTGTTATGGACACGTGGCCTCTGACGTGTCATGGACACGTGACCTCTGACGTGTCATGGACACGTGGCCTCTGACGTGTCATGGATACGTGACCTCGCTGCTACTGACCTCTCAGAATGTCGCGTCAGGGTCGAGAATAGAGTGTGTATAGTCACTGTTGTATGCTGTCCTCACCCTAATACAATACTGTATTCTGGTACGGTGTTTAATTGAACCTCCCTACACGAGACAACTGCCAACGACAAGATTAACAACAAATGTCATTGTACAAAATGGTGAATTATTTTCTCGTTATTGGAAGATAAGCTTGTGGTGCTGCGAGGTTGGAAAGGCTTGTGTGGTGGTCACTACTAGGACACTATCTCCAGCCAACCTCAAAGTCTATCTGTAGGCTGTAAAATCCAGCCTTGAATAGTCTACCAATAGGCTGTTACCTGCCAACCTCACGTAGTCTATCTGCAGGTTACGGACCTTTGTGCAATATTGCCAATGTGTTTCATCGGCATTTATTATTGGCACACTGGTTATACATAAAGGAGATCTCATCATATTAGAGTATACTTTTAACCATGTTATCATGTTTCTCCCATGATTCCCATATATCTTAATTTTTGTCAATTCTGTTTGGAATTATTAGCTAATTAGCATGTATTTATTTCCTCTTCATTACAATCAAGGCAAATAAAGAAATAAAACAAAACCGTTGACTTGAAACACAACAAACAAGCAGGGGTGACCGGTGGCCAGACACAAGTGTATTATACAACAGTCTATGGAAACAACGCCAGAATGATGGTCCTCATAGCCTCTGATGAGAAAAATGAAAAAAAGGGACCAGACGAAAGTGAAATAACAGACCAAAACAAAATAAACCAACACAGGGAACAAATGAGTGAGACTCGTACAAGCACCAACCAGCACGCAGCTAAAACATGTGGACAAGATCGCCTCGTAATGCTGAACTAGTTGTCAAATTTCGTTATTCGGGTTTGTTTGAAAAAATATATCTATTATTGTGAGGTTGTTAATAACGTGTNAGCTCACAGGTATTTTTAAATGAATAGTTTTACCAGCACATGTTGTATGGGGAGTTCATAAAACCAGAAAAAAGTTGTTAACAGTGAGCGTGGCGGCGTGTACACGTCCTCGATTTAATTAATGTCCGAATATAATATACATTGTGGTTGTACACGGCACCATTAGTATACGGCACCATTAGTATACGGCACCATTAGTATACGGCACCATTAGTATACGGCACCATTAGTATACGGCACCAGAAATATACGGCACCATTAGTATACGCCACCATTAGTATACGGCACATTAGTATACGGCACCATTAGTATACGGCACCATTAGTATACGGCACCATTAGATACGGCACCATTAGTATACGGCACCATTATATCACCATTAGTATACGGCACCATTAGTATACGGCACTATTAGTATACGGCACCATTAATATACGGCACCATTAGTATACGGTACCATTAGTATACGGCACCATTAGTATACGGCACCATTAGTATACGGCACCATTAGTATACGGCACCATTAGTATACGGCACCATTAGTATACGCCACCATTAGTATACGCCACCATTAGTATACGGCACCATTAGTATACGGCACCATTAGTATACGGCACCATTAGTATACGGCACCATTAGTATACGGCACTATTAGTATACGGCACCATTAGTATACGGCACCATTAGTATACGGCACCATTAGTATACGGCACCATTAGTATACGGCACCATTAGTATACGGCACCATTAGTATACGGCACCATTAGTATACGGCACCATTAATACAAGTACCCTTAATAAATGTTTTTGGCTGGAAGGAAAGCCAACTGTCAGGGAAAAGCGCAAAGCCATTACGACTATATAATACATGGAAGGGATCACGATAAAGATTCGTGATAAGACGGAAGAAAATGGTTCCCAGCAACTTGGACGGTCGGGTATTGAACGCCGACCTGCATGAAGAACAGTGAGGGAGTGATGAGTATGTGAACCAACACTGAGGCAAACCCAGAACACGAACACAACAGCTACACACAGACGCAATCACTTCCTATGGTGAAGGGAGGAGAGAGAGAGAGAGAGAGAGAGAGAGAGAGAGACACACACACAGACAGACAGACAGTCACCAGCAATACTTAGGATGACAAGGACTGTTGCAAGGACAAAAGTGTAAGTCCAAAAGATAAAAATAAGTTCTGGGAGTAGGTGTATCGCTTAATCAGAGAAAGCACACATATTAACCGGGTAAAGTCAGCAGCGTATGCAAAGCTGCCAAACATTCACATAGCCCTCAGCCACTTGGACAAGGAAGCCCCCAGGACATTGCAAACAACCTATGTTAGACAAGTACTAGAGTATGCAACCCCAAAGTAAACAGAACCGTAAGGTTTAGCACGGACATTGACAGAACCTGAGGACATTGACAGAACCTGAGGACATTGACAGAACCTGAGGACATTGACAGAACCTGAGGACATTGACAGAACTGGAGGACATTGAGAGAACTGGAGGACATTGACAGAACCTGAGGACATTGACAGAACCTGAGGACATTGACAGAACCTGAGGACATTGACAGAACCTGAAGACATTGACAGAACCTGAGGACATTGACAGAACCTGAGGACATTGACAGAACTGGAGGACATTGACAGAACCTGAGGACATTGACAGAACCTGTGGACATTGACAGAACCTGAGGACATTGACAGAACCCGAGGACATTGACAGAACCCGAGGACATTGACAGAACCTGAGGACATTGACAGAACCTGAGGACATTGACAGAACCTGAGGACATTGACAGAACCCGAGGACATTGACAGAACCCGAGGACATTGACAGAACCTGAGGACATTGACAGAACCTGAGGACATTGACAGAACCTGAGGACATTGACAGAACCGAGGACATTGACAGAACCTGAGGACATTGACAGAACCTGAGGACATTGACAGAACCTGAGGACATTGACAGAACCCGAGGACATTGACAGAACCTGAGGACATTGACAGAACCTGAGGACATTGACAGAACCTGAGGACATTGACAGAACCTGGGACATTGACAGAACCTAGGGACATTGACAGAACCTGAGGACATTGACAGAACCTGAGGACATTGACAGAACCTGTGGACATTGACAGAACCTGAGGACATTGACAGAACCCGAGAACATTGACAGAACCCGAGAACATTGACAGAACCTGTGGACATTGACAGAACCTGTGGACATTGACAGAACCTGAGGACATTGACAGAACCCGAGGACATTGACAGAACTGGAGGACATTGACAGAACCTGAGGACATTGACAGAACCTGAGGACATTGACAGAACCTGAGGACATTGACAGAACCTGTGGACATTGACAGAACCTGTGGACATTGACAGAACCCGAGACATTGACAGAACCCGAGAACATTGACAGAACCTGTGGACATTGACAGAACCTGAAGACATTGACAGAACCCGAGGACATTGACACGACTGGAGGAAACCAGAAACTAAAATGAGCTAAAAGGATGTAAGAAAGAACGTGTTTTGAGAGAGAGGTGTGAGCAAGAGGAAGCACTTGGACGGGAAGGTGGGGTAGAGTAACTCCATCTGTGGCTGCGAGAGTAATCATAATAACATGTAAAGAAACATGGAGCCAGGCGTCTGATAGAGAGGGCCAGCGAAACGAATCCATGCCTGATAAACCTGTTAGAGTTCTGAGGCAGAATGACGGAGATTAGGGATGGAAGGGATGGAAGGGCAAACTGCATAACATTAGACCATCAGAACGCATTTGACGCTCCACACAAGAATCTCCAGCAAGCTCCTTACTTACTAATTACTGCTCCTTGAATAACTTAATTGGCAAATGATATAGCTAATTGATTACACTCTTTCATGTCAGTGTTTTGTGACAAAACTAACATGTAAAACCTGGACACGCAAGGACTACCGGAGGCTCCAGCGGGAGCTGCATAAGTTGCAGCCATGGTTTGACAAATGGCTACAAGACGCCAATTCAGATCAGTGCAAAGTGACAAGCAAAGGGACAGGAGTAAGGTCAGATGAGCATTATGTAATAAACGTATCGATAGCCTGAGACACATCAAATGCCTCTCACCAGCAGCATATATCCAAAGCTGGTGAGCACCAGGAGAGCCTTCACCAACCTAAACATTATTTTTATGGTATTTATTAGTATTTATTTATTTATAAATACAAGAGTTCTTACATTCGTGTACAGCCACCAGCACGCGTAGCGTTTCCGGCAAGTCCTTAATCCTAATGTTCCCTGGAACACGACCCGCCAAATCGTTTAACAACCAGGTACACATTTTACTGCTGGGTGAACAGAGGCTACAGTTAAGGATTGGCGCCCAGTCAATCCTCTCCAACCAGGATACGAACCCAGGGTAAAGCGCTCGCGAAACACCAGGCGAGTGTCTAACCACTGTCTAACGCAGCACCAGCGTGGATCCCTCAACCACTGAGGAGATTTAGCTTTCAGGAATAGACTGAGAGAACTAAACTTAACACCACTGAAAGAAAGGAGAGAGGAGATATGATCCAGGCATACATGATGAATCGATTATGAGAGAAAGAATGTTTAGATGAAGCAGTAATACAACGAGAGAACATACATGGACGCTAGACACACCGCTCAGCCACAGGGATGTGACCAACCTGTGTCACACATGTGTTACACATGTGTCACAGAAAGGCAGGGTCCAAGAGCTAAGAGCTGGACGCACAAAACACACCTGCCGCAGGAGAGTGATGAAGTCAGGTGAGAATGAGCGGTGTGGCACCTGGCACTAAGGACCAACATAGAGTGCCACCCATGAAAGAATGCTCGCTTAAAGCGGCACTGCATAATAGCGGATTAATTACCGGATAATGACAATGGTTATATGTGAAGTGACTTTATAAATCACGCAAGTCAAACAAGGAGAGGGAGAGATATACACGGCATCCTTCTCTTCACAACAGGAACCGTCACAGACGAGCTTGTCGTCTAAGGAATGACGTTCACAGGAGGACCTTCTCCCAGTGGGAATTAGAAACAAGAATAAATTTGTATCAAGAGCAGAGCTGAAGCCAAAATGTGACGGTCCCCGGCCAATGATCGTCAGTGACACATCTAACAACACAAGTCCACCACTAAACCGTGAGGGAGCGACCCTGGCAACCAACAATTAAGAAAATATGTGCTTACTGGCAGACCATTTTGCTATCAAGCTACCCCAGGCCCTGAGCCACAACCGCTACACCTCCAACCGAATACTGTAAACAAACTGTCAGCAGTGGTTACTACAGACAATGAGGTCTAGCACCACCTGAACTCAAAAGATGTGCAAGAGGGATTGAGCTATCAGGGGGAAAAGCACCAAGCCATTACGACTATATAGCACTGGGAAGGGGTCAGGATAAGGATTTGGGACAAGATGGTGAGGAAGGAATGGTACCCAACCACTTGGACGGTCGGGGATTGAACGCAGACCTGCATGAAGCGAGACCGTCACTCTACCGTCCTGCCCAAGTGGTTGGTGAAAGATATGCACAAGGATGAGGTCAGTGCAAGGCAGTTACGCAGGTATGTTGACCTACTGGCTTCGTCTCTCACCTCTACCAGTTGTGCCTAGCTCCTGGCGGCCGGCACACGGCCTCCCTGTCTAAGGCCGTCTTCCGATCAAGAGAAACTGGCGGTCTTCTGTGCCAATATTACACTATGGATAAGAGGCGTTTCAATTCTACACAGGCAATATTCCAACTACTAGCAGTACTGATGCTAGTATTACTAGGAATATTGAGAAAATCAATAGGAACCGTGATGAGGGCTCGAACCTATGTGGTAGGTGTTCCCACGCACACGCTTCTAGCGACTAGACCACGACATGGTAAAAAGATTGCAAACCTGGAGTTCTACTCAACACACAAGAATTTCCTGAGGCGTCTACTGAAACCGCAACAGAACACCTACCGCATAGGTTCGAACCCTCACCACGGCTCATACGGATTTTCTCATTGATGCCATCACGTTAGTGTGCGATCACTCTTTGTGTACTACCAATATTATCATTGCACCTACTGCTGCTACTGTGACTACTATCACTACCACTGTTAACAGTACTACTTTTGCTACATCTGCTACTACTACTACATACTGTTGGTATTTGCTGTTACTATTGCTACTACAACTACTACTCCTATAGGCCATTATCATTGGTCTCACTTATTGACAAGAGATGTGTATCCTCCCTTGAGGATACACATCTCATCCCTCGTCTCTCCTCACCATCTTACAAGTGAGTCTGACGAGCAGGTGTAGTGAGCAAGCTTGTTACTCATTCACCTGGGCTCTACGAGACTCGAACCTATGCTTCGTTTCTATTTTTTTGTCCCTATTTTGATGTAATCACTGTAGGTAAGCCTGAGAACAGCAACGCCCTGAAAGAGAGAGAGGAGAGTTCTCTCCTAACTGATTAGATTAATGAGTTACAAACTCATCTTTCATCTCACTTACAGCTCTCAGCCTCCAGGTGATGGGCGACTCTCAGCAGGTTAATAAGATCGTGTATCACAAACTCCCATGGCGATTGATGGTCAGGTTATCATCAGTCTCTTAACTTAATGCATTAAGCGGGGATTATATATGATATTCTTGTTGTTTAGCATCATTACAAGACGGCATATGTGATGCTTTCCTCAGATAACGTCATGTGTGATGCCTCCCTCAGATAACGTCATGTGTGATGCCTCCCTCAGATAACGTCATGTGTGATGCCTCCCTCAGATAACGTCATGTGTGATGCCTCCCTCAGATAACGTCATGTGTGAGGCCTCCCTCAGATAACGTCATATGTGATGCCTCCCTGAGATAACGTCATATGTCATGCCTCCCTGAGATAACGTCATATGTCATGCCTCCCTGAGATAACGTCATATGTCATGCCTCCCTGAGATAACGTCATATGTCATGCCTCCCTGAGATAACGTCATATGTGATGCCGCCCTCAGATAACGTCATATGTGATGCCTCCCTCAGATAACGTTATATGTCATGCCTCCCTGAGATAACGTCATATGTGATGCCTCCCTCAGATAACGTCATATGTGATGCCTCCCTCAGATAACGTCATATGTGATGCCTCCCTCAGATAACGTCATATGTCATGCCTCCCTCAGATAACGTCATATGTGATGCCTCCCTCAGATAACGTCATATGTCATGCCTCCCTCAGATAACGTCATCCTCAACATAACATATTTTAAGACCTTCATTAACGTGACTTACGCTGTCTTTCGTGTCTTGTATAAAACTCGGAGTGTAATCATTTGCATGATGACAGCCCTCTGGGATTAACTTCACCAAGTTGCTGAAGCACACGCTCCACAGGGCTGGTCCAATCACCAGCCCGGGGACACTGGCCCCTGTGGTGGGTCCGCTGCCGGAATGATTCTCCGTGACACCTTCGACGGGCTCACGGAACTTCCATTTCTCCCAAGTCATTTCGCAAGAGGTATTGCGGTTCCTTGTTGTAGACTCCTGCAAGTGTTCCATCAATACTTTAGACCGTGAGGTGTGGAGCCTCCTCACAGAGATGTTTAATTCCTGGTCATTTAGTTACGTGAATTCAGCTGAGGGCCGTCATCTCTAGTGGCCTCGACGGGGGACAGGAAGCCCTGAGGGCCGTCATCTCTGGTTGCCACGACGGGGGACAGGAAGCCCTGAGGGCCATCATCTGTGGTGGCCTCAACGGAGGACAGAAAGCCCTGTGGGCCATCATCTCTGGTGGCCTCGACGGGGGACAGGAAGCCCTGTGGGCCATCATCTCTGGTTGCCTCGACGGGGGACAGGAAGCCCTGAGGGCCATCATCTGTGGTGGCCTCGACGGGGGACAGGAAGCCCTGTGGGCCATCATCTCTGGTGGCCTCGACGGGGGACAGGAAGCCCTGTGGGCCATCATCTCTGGTGGCCTCGACGGGGGACAGGAAGCCCTGTGGGCCATCATCTCTGGTTGCCTCGACGGGGGACAGGAAGCCCTGTGGACCATCATCCCTAGTGGCCTCGACGGGGGACAGGAAGCCCTGTGGGCCATCATCTCTGGTGGCCTCGACGGGGGACAGGAAGCCCTGTGGGCCATCATCTCTGGTGGCCTCGACGGGGGACGGAAGCCCTGTGGGCCATCATCTCTGGTTGCCTCGACGGGGGACAGGAAGCCCTGTGGACCATCATCTCTGGTGGCCTCGACGGGGGACAGGAAGCCCTGTGGGCCATCATCTCTGGTGGCCTCGACGGGGGACAGGGAGCCCTGTGGACCATCATCTCTGGTGGCCTCGACGGAGGACAGGGAGCCCTGAGGGCCATCATCTGTGGTGGCCTCGACGGGGGACAGGAAGCCCTGTGGGCCATCATCTCTGGTGGCCTCGACGGGGGACAGGAAGCCCTGTGGGCCATCATCTCTGGTTGCCTCGACGGGGGACAGGAAGCCCTGAGGACCATCATCCCTAGTGGCCTCGACGGAGGACAGGGAGCCCTGAGGGCCATCATCCCTAGTGGCCTCGACGGGGGACAGGGAGCCCTGAGGGCCATCAGCTCTAGTGGCCTCGACGGGGGACAGGAAGCCCTGAGGGCCATCATCTCTAGTGGCCTCGACCTAACCTAACCTACATTGAGCCTTGTTGAGCTTGAAGCTGTCGCCCCTTGTGTGTGTTACATTGTGGCTTGGTGAGCTTGAAGCTGTTGCCCCTTGTGTGTGTTACAGTGGACCTTACATACCTCTCGGTCTAGTATCACCTCTGAAACCAACCATGCCATACTGCCTTTACAATCATCAGTATTTGTGTGTCATTTCTCAAAGAACAACGATCAAAGTGAGAGAGGAGTGTGCAGGCGAGGGCAGGATACAAGTGCCAAGTGATGCAGGTGTACTGGAGGTCCTGTTACCGGGGGCACTTTGTTACTGACAGCGGCAGCTTTGTGGTCATGCTGGAACGACCCAGGGTGACGGAGGAGCCCTCTAGTGTGAGCCAGGGTGACGGAGGAGCCCTTTAGTGTGACCCAAGGTGAAGGAGAAGCCCTCTAGTGTGACTGAGGGTGACGGAGAGGCTCTCTAGTGTGAGCCAGGGTGACGGAGGAGCCCTCTAGTGTGAGCCAGGGGACGGAGGAGCCCTCTAGTGTGAGCCAGGGTGACGGAGGAGCCCTCTAGTGTGAGCCAGGGTGACGGAGGAGCCCTCTAGTGTGAGCCAGGGTGACGGAGGGGCCCTCTAGTGTGAGCCAGGGTGACGGAGGGGCCCTCTAGTGTGAGCCAGGGTGACGGAGGGGCCCTCTAGTGTGAGCCAGGGTGACGGAGGGCCCTCTAGTGTGACCGAGGGTGACGGAGGGGCCCTCTAGTGTGAGCCAGGGTGGAGGGGCCCTCTAGTGTGAGCCAGGGTGGAGGGGCCCTCTAGTGTGAGCCAGGGTGGAGGGGCCCTCTAGTGTGAGCCAGGGTGGAGGGGCCCTCTAGTGTGAGCCAGGGTGGAGGGGCCCTCTAGTGTGAGCCAGGGTGACGGAGGGGCCCTCAAGTGTGAGCCAGGGTGATGGAGGGGCCGCTCTAGTGTGAGCCAGGGTGACGGAGGAGCCCTCAAGTGTGACCGAGGGTGACGGCCGGGTGCTGGTAGGGTGCCTGAAGACGCCTTACCGGCTCCCAAAATTTCCCAGTCACCCATACGCTGTTGGGTTTCCTCATAAATTTCCCAGTTTCTGATTTGGAGTTAAAGGATTCTTATGGAGAAATTATTTCAGAGCTCATAGAAGTTTGTTAAGAAATCTTATAGAAACATTCGTGGACAAAAGCCCGCTCCGTGTCTTTTTTTTAAATAAACTCTACGGTCATAAGCAGTTATCTTAGACTGTGGGCTTTTTAAGAAAATTCTTACTTACAAATGAGTATATTTGTATATAAGTAAAAAAGTTCCATTACCCGGCTACATCAGAGGTCACTAATCGCCCGCTCGCCAAGTGCCTTACGGGCTCACCATAGCCCGTGCTACTTGGAACTTCTTGTTCCAGGTAGCGAATCTTTAACAACAACAGCCCGCTCGCGACCCCCCTACCCTCTCTCCACCTGTCTCCCCCTCTCTCTCATTGCTTCATCATTCATTCATACAGTCTTACAGCTCTTTGTACTTCATTTCAGACATCGTAATGTTAGTTCCTTTTGCACCAAAACATTTCAAACGAATCATCAGTTTTTATGAAAATATTTCAGAGTTCATATGACAATAGGAGTTTCTTAAAGAGTTTAAGAAATTATTCAAAAGATCATTTTTCAGAAAATTTATGTTCTTAGACGTTTTGTTAAGGAAAATAGGCATCTTAGAAGTAAGTTTTAGTTTTTATATCCATTTACAGCTATTTCACCTGTAAAAGACCGAAAATTATTCAGAGTCTAGTAGAAGACCGGAATTTGAGAGAGACCATTTTCAGACCAATTTTCACCAGAGACCAGTTGAAAACCGAAATATGACAGATACCATTTTACACCAAATAATTTAAAAGACCGAATTTAAGACCGAAAAGAATTCAGAGTCTAGTAGAAGACCGATTTTCATCAGAGTACAGTAAAAGACCGAAATAATTTTTCAGAGACCATTTGTAGACCGAAATATTGTCAGAGTCCATTTAAGACCAAAAATATGACAGTCCAGTTGCAGACCAAATTCGTCAGAGTCCATTTGCAGACCGAAATGAGACAGAGATCAGTTGTAAGACCGAAAATTAGTCAGAGACCAGTTAAAGACCAAAATATGACAGCGTCCAGTTGTAGACCAAAGTTTATCACAGATCGCGCTTATATGTATAGTTTCGCTACTAATAGCCCAATTTTAAACATATTTCAGATGTCGTACAATAAATCCAAACAATTACCGAACTCGAGCTCATGTCCCCGCCTAAGTCCTCTGTCGTAGATTCAATATTAACAGTCCAATCTCCCTGAAATTTACGGCTATATTCCGTACGTCGTAAAATACAATAATTTAGTTACCGAGCTCCACCTCCTGTCCCCCGCCTCAACCCTCTCTCGTATCTTCGTTAATACCTAACCAATCCTCCTGAAATTTACAACATTTATACTTCAAACATTGTAAGTAAAGAAAAAACAATTACCAAGATCTAGCTCCAGTCCTCCTCCTTAACCCCTTCTCATATCTTCGTTAATACCTAATTAATTTCCCTGAAAATTAACACTCCTGTATTTCGTACGTAGTAAAATAGATCAAAGCAATTACCAAACTCCAACTCTTGTCCTCCGCCTTAGGAGCCTTTCATATCTTCGTTATTACCCGATCAATTCACCTGAGATTTTAAAATCCAATACATTTCAGATCAATGTAAAAGGACAATGGTCCCTTTGTCCTTGTCCTCACGGTCAAGGACAACCACCGAATTGCCTTTGTCGGAAGGAAAGATAAGAATAGAGTTGTTAGATTTTAGGGAGGCAAGGGCAAGCTGGAAGCGACGAGGAAGGTGGTGATTTTTAGAAAACAAGCTGTCAAGAACGGGGATAAGGGCCCCTCTAAAGGCAGACAGGTCCGAAAGAGTACTAGAGTTAGAATTGACAAACTTGTCAAGGAACTTATGAGGTCAATGCCACAGCGTGGGCCAGGGGAAGTAGCAAAAGAAAGACCAAGTAAGTTCTTGCTGGCGCTTAGAAAGAGGGGAAGATGAAAGGCTGGTAACACAGTCAGAGAGAGTATTTAGCCCAAGGACTGCTGATTTTTTTTTTTAATTTGAAAAAATCCAAATTAAAAAAAAGACTGTTGGAAATCCGGCGTTAGATTTAAACCATTAAGGGGTTAATTGAAGACATGTAGACCTATACAAATGGGTCAAGGATAAGGCATGAAGGGGAGAAAAGGTAAGGCGTAAAAAAAAAAGGCGAAAATAGGGGACAAAGCACATACAAAGATTAATCAGGTGTAGTGGGCGTAGCATGTTGAGCAGTGTCTTCTATGGTGGCATCTTCATGTTCTGGTCTTGTTCTTACTCTCATGGTGGGTAGAGTGAATAGTTCCGTAATTTGTGTATTTATGGTCGGTTGTTCTTTTTTTATGTGGATTGCTTCAAGAATTTGTAATCTTCTTACATCTTGGGTTTTGTCTATTATACAAGTGTTTTTATTCAGCATTTCTCTTGTTAGGGTGATGTCATGGGCTTGTCTCATGTGATTTTAGGGGCACCTAATTGAAGATGACAGGTCAAACGCCTCGTCAGCTTTGTCGATGTCATACATATGTACTTAGATTGAAGGTTACATCCTTCGTGGGGGCAAGTGTACATGTATACAACGCTTGACTGCTGTAGAGGGTTCTCCGTAGGCTTCGGGCTGTTTTTAATAAGGAGGTCGGTAGTCTCCTTTGTTTTATAGAATATGATCAGGTCTATGTTTTGGTTAGGAGTAATGCTTTTTACTCCTTTACGGATTATTTCTTTCATTATTCGTTCTTCTTTTTTATGTTCACTGTGCATGGTGGATTTATAATATAATTTTATTGGAGGTATTGTTGTTTCTGTTCTTGTTCAGGATTGAACCATCGGTCCAGGTGTCTTCTTATAGCAGAGTTTAATTCTGTGTTGCTATATCCGTTGTTCACCAATACCTGAGTTATTCTTCTCAAACTCCCTACTCACGTTGCTCCATTCAGAGCCGTGGGTAAGCGCTCGACGAATATAAGCATTGAGAACACTGGCTTTGTATCTTTGGGGGCACTCACTTCTACCGTTCAGGCATAATCCTATGTTGGTGGGCTTGGTATATACGTTGGTGCTTAAAGAGGTTCCTGTTTTTGTTATTAGTACATCCAAGAATGGTAGACTTATTTTCACTGTTTTCATAGGTAAAACACAGTACTGACTCTCTCTTTAGATGGCTTTTTAGTTCAATTAGTTCATCTGGGGTCTTTTACTATGACGAATATGTCATCCACATAACGGCAATATACAGTTGGTTTTTGTCTACTACTGAAGACTCTATCTTCGATGGTTCCCATGTAAAAATTAGCAAATAACACTCCTAAGTGGGAGCCCATTGCTACTCCGTCTATTTGTAGATACATGTCCCCTTGTGGACTGATGAAAGGAGCTTCTTGTGTACATGCCTCGAGAAGGCTCTTCAAGTGTGGCTCGGGTATGTCTAATTTGGGGGTGCTCTCGTCTCTGTATAACCTGTCCAGTATCAGTCCTATGGTTGTGTCGACTGGGACGTTGGTAAATAGGGATTCCACGTCCAGGGAAGCAATGATTCCATCGGGCTGAGTAGTTTTGATTATTTCTAGGAAATCTGCTGATGATTGTAGACTATAGTTGCTTGGAGTGTATGGAGTTAATAGTTCGCTAAGTCTTTTTGTCAGGTGGTAGGTTGGAGTTGGTATTTGGATGACAATTGGGCGTAGTGGGTTACCTGGTTTATGTGTCATTACATTGCCATAGGCATATCCTAAGCCATAGTCGCCTTGGAGTTTGGTAAAATGAACACCACCTTTCTTTGCGTTGACTGTAGTAATGGTTTTTTCCACTTTGCGTTTCAGGTCTTCCACAGGGTTCTTCGTGATTCGTATAAGTTTCGTGTCGTCATTGAGGATGTCGCTAATTTTATTCATATATTCTTGAGTAGTCTCATTTACACTCTCCGTGGTGTAGTGGTAAGACACTCGCCTGGCGTTCCGCGAGCGCTTTGTCATGGGTTCGTATCCTGGCCGGGGAGGATTTACTGGGCGCAAATCCTTAACTGTAGCCTCTGTTTAACTCAACAGTAAAATGGGTACTTGGTTGTAACAACGATTCTTCGCGGCGGGGATCGTATTCCAGGGACCTGCCCGAAACGCTACGCGTACTAGTGGCTGTACAAGAATGTAACAACTCTTGTATATATCTCAAGAAAAAAAAAAAGAGTAGGGATCAACACGTATGTTGCCGTCTTGTCGGCTTTTCTTATTGTTACACCTTCCAGATTGACGAGGCGTTTGACCTGTCATCTTCAATCAGGTGCTCCCAAAAATCACGTGAGACAATGATGCCAGAGATGCCAGAGCACTTGTTAGAGGGATAGACGCCCTAAACAAGAAAATAATCAATACAGAATATGCAATCATATTTAATTATATATATATATATATATATATATATATATATATATATATATATATATATATATATATATAGTGGTAAGACACTCGCCTGGCGTTCCGCGGGCTCTTTGGCCTGGGTTCGTATCCTGGTTGGAGAGGATTGACTGGGCACCAATCCTTAACTGTAGCCTCTGTTTACCCAGCAGTAAAATGGGTACCTGGTTGTTAAACGATTTGGCGGGTCGTGTTCCGGGGAACATTAGGATTAAGGACCTGCCCGAAACGCCACGAGTGCTGGTGGCTGTACAAGAACGTAAGAACTCTTGAATATATAAACAAATACAAATACAAAAATATACACAAACACACACACATGCAGCTCCAGGTTCAGTACTCTTTACTATGGCCATCTACGCATATTACACTCACTGGTGTATACTGGTGCAGGCCTGGGCATACAAAGTGTATAGTTTGGCATAGTATATTGTCATGTGTTCGTTTATTAAAAGTAACCTGATATTATCTCTCTCTCTCTCTCTCTCTCTCTCTCTCTCTCTCTCTCTCTCTCTCTCTCTTTTATATAATATATATTTATGTAATACAAATGGGCTATATTTAGCTTTTTCTGCAATTCACGCGCCGATTCTTGTCATCGACTCGTCACTGTTGACAGTCTCTCAGAATTACATAGAATTTGGCACCAAAATACTAAACCCAGCCATTCTCTGTGGTGGTGGCACTCCTCTGTGGCACTACCACCTATCTCGCCTAGATCACCTTCGGTAGGGGGGAGGGGGTGGAGGAGGGTGTGTGTATATTATATATATATATATATATATATATATATATATATATATATATACACACATATATATATATATACATATATATATATATATATATATATATATATATATACACACATATATTATATATATATATATATATATATTATATATATATATACACACATATATTATATATATATATATACACACATATATATATATATATATACACACATATATTATATATATATATGTTGTACCTAGTAGCCAGAACGCACTTCTCAGCCTACTATGCAAGGCCCGATTTGCCTAATAAGCCAAGTTTTCATTAATTATTTGTTTTTCGACTACCTAACGTACCTAACCTATCCTAACCTAACTTTTTCGGCTACCTAACCTAACCTATAAAGATAGGTTGGTTAGGTTAGGTTAGGTTAGGTAGGGTTGGTTAGGTTTGGTCATATATCCACGTTAATTTTAACTCCAATAAAAAAAAGCTGACCTCATACATAATGAAATGGGTAGCTTTATCATTTCATATGAAAAAAATTAGAGAAAAATATATTAATCATGAAAAACTTGGCTTATTAGGCAAATCGGGCCTTGCATAGTAGGCTGAGAACTGTGTTCTGGCTACTAGGTACGAATATATATATATAATTATATATATATATATATAATATATATATATATATAATATATATATATATATAATATATAACACAATATCTCCCGTCCAGTTACGACGCAATTAGTGTAATCTTCTCTAATGTTTCAATAAGCTAACACAAGCTCGACCCGGGAGGTGGAATGAGGCAGATAGCCAGGACTGAGGTCAGCCCAGGCTATGATAACACGTATTTACACACCCTGGTTATAGCCTTTTGATTGACGCTATAAACTGGAGGTAGCGACCAGGTTTGCGTGTGTGAGCGTGCGTGCGTGTGTGTGTGTGTGTGGTGTGTGTGTGTTGTGTGTGTGTGTGTGTGTGGTTGTGTGTGTGTGTTGTGTGGGTTGTACTCGCCTAGTTGTGCTTGCGGGGTTAAGCTTTGTCTCTTTGGTCCCGCTTCTCAACTGTCAATCAACTGTGTACAGATTCCTGAGCCTACTGGGCTCTATCATATCTACATTTGAAACTGTGTATGGAGTCAGCCTCCACCACATCACTGCCTTATGCATTCCTTTATTAACTACTCTGACACTGAAAAATTCTTTCTAACGTCTCTGGTGGCTCATCGGGGTACTAGTTTCCACCTGTGTCCCCTTGTTCCGTGTCCCACCCGTGCTGAAGAGTTTGTCTTTCTCCACCCTGTCAAATTCCCCTGAGAATTTGTAGGTGGTTATCATGTCTCCCCTTACTCTTCTGTTTTCCAGGGACGTGAGGTTCAGCTCCTTAGCCTTTCCTCGTAGCTCATACCTCTCAGTTCCGGGACGAGTCTGGTGGCATACCGCTGAATCTTCTCTAACTTTGTCTTGTGTTTAACTAGGTATGACTCCAGGCTGGAGCTGCATATTCAGGATTGGTCTGATATAAGTGGTATACAGGGTCCTGAACGATTTCTTACACAAGTTTCTAAAGGCAGTTCTTATGTTGGCTAGTCTAGCATATGCGCTGAAGATATCCTTTTGATGTGGGCCTCTGGGGACAGGTTCGGATTTTCGATCGGACAGGGACGGTAAAACAAACCAGGGTTTACACAGTTGGCATGATCGACTTGAGAATGGCCAGGACGGCCGAAACGTCGTCGTCCCTTCACCTTCTAGTGTGTGGTTCTGTCAACAGGGTTTACACAACTCCCCCTGCACTCGAGCTATGTCAATAGGCCGTTCTCCCTCTTCGCCCTTACATCATCACACACAGAGATCACCTACCGTGACGCATCAAATGAAAAATTGTTCATTTGATATATCACACTATTGTGATTTCTTGTGTGTTATTACATCCCTACAGCAGCCTGGGAGTCAAGTGTACGTTCATACACACTGGTGTATTTTCTCTCGTCTTAGGCAGTGCCGTCCTAAGTTTCTGTGGAACAGTGGAACATGGTGTTTGTGTCCAAATGTTTGGACGGCAAATGTTCAAAATTGTTTGTTCAAAATTGCTGCTCAGTTGCATGGGCCCCCATGCTGCCATGTTGTTCATGAGAGAGCACTGGGTATAGTGAAGTACTCGACCATTCGCTGCAAAACCTGGGATTCAAATCCCCTTTCAAATTATATTTATAACTAGCTGTTCCCGGCCACGCGTTGCTGTGGCTCAGCAATGCATGCGCGTTGCTGAACCACAGCAACCCTCTTCTGTCCCCCCGTTTTCCCCACCATTCCCCCCTCCTCCGTCGCCTTATCCTCCCCACCATCCCCCACTCCCCCATCCCTTCGTCCTCCCCACCCACCATTCCCCCGCCCCTTCGTCCTCCCACCATCCCCGCGTCCTTCCCACCATTACTCCCCCTCCCCCGTCCCCTCGTCCTCCCCACTCCCTCATCTGATGCGTTTCCAAATGACCTGATGTTCCCGTCAGAAAAATGGAAACATTAAATGATCTGATGTTCCCATCACTGAAAAATAAGAAAAAATATTAAAAAAACGAAATGAAAATAAAAAAAATAAAAAATAAACTATACTAACGAAATGAACGGTATGGTAAACACACAGCTCAATTCCAATGCAATGTCACACAAAAATAATTAAACCAAATAAAAATAAATTGAAATCTATGAAAATTCAATTTATCAATGCAGTCGGAAACATTGAAATGTATTCATAACATATTTAGTATAGCATATGTTGCTTTTACGTGCAACAGACGGTGCTGTTTTTTTTTTAAAAAAAAAAATTTTTTACCTGTCACAAGTGTGGCATGTATATAGTAGGTATATATAAAAACACGCTCGTATGCGAATGGAACTGTGTCAAAATTTCAAAGCAATCGGTGAAGAATTTTTGGAGATTGGCGAATTTGAACAAACGAACATTTACATTTTTATTTATATAGATATAAATAATTTGTGCATTGTGAGGGTATTTCTGTACCACCTTAGTGGACAGAGAGGGATTCTTAATTGGGTGTAAGGGCCCCAAAGCCCATCTTCTGGATAGGGGGTCCCAGTACCCATTACCTGGGTAGGGGCCCCAATACCCATCTTCTGGGTAGGGGTCCCAGTACCCAGATGTGCCCAGGGTCCTATAATACTGTTAGGATACCCTAGTCCTGAAGGAGTCTTCCTCTCACTTCCCTGTGGCTCACCTGTCTCCTGTTCCACTGTTCACCTGTCTCCTGTTCCACTGTACACCTGTCTCCTGTTCCACTGTTCACCTGTCTCTTGTTCCACTGCTCACCTGTCTCTTGTTCCACTGTTCACCTGTCTCCTGTTCCACTGTTCACCTGTCTCCTGTTCCACTGTTCACCTGTCTCTTGTTCCACTGTTCACCTGTCTCCTGTTCCACTGTTCACCTGTCTCCTGTTCCACTGTTCACCTGTCTCCTGTTCCACTGTTCACCTGTCTCCTGTTCCACTGCTATTTTCTCTAAATATTTACTCCTTTTCCCACCATGTTATTTTCTTTAGATAATAAATGTATTTTTTATGAGCTGTCTGGGGAGGAAGACTCCCGCAGGTGAGCGGTTTACCAGAGAAAGAAGTAAGAAAACCAATATACTAATCAGGAAGGGTAAACAGACGCCACCGAGGTAGCCTCCACAGAGAGGTGGTCGAGGAGGACCTCATCTGCAGCTTTAAGATCAGACTCGACAAAGCCCTTGACGATAGGGAGCGATAATTGCCTCAGACAGCCCCCCCCCCCCAAGAGTAGTCAAGGAGGGCTCGGTGTTTGGGGCTCGCTGCCCCCCCTCTCTCCCTTCCTCCTCCTGACACATCAACACTTCAAGCCGACTCTCATGATTAGTGTTTCACTAAGCTGTTGTGTGGGGAGTGCCTTGTACTCCTGACTGCATGACTGTGGGTGTCTGATTATGGCGTTAATAGTCGCATTGATCCCATACACGTCAAGAACTTGTCGCCAAGGGGGGGGGGCCTGATGGCTGAGTGGACAGCGCTCGGCATTCGTAGTCCTAAGGTTCCGGGTTTGATCCCCAGCGGACGCGGAAACAAATGGGCAGAGTTTCTTTCACCCTAATGCATCTGTTCACCTAGCAGTAAATTGGTAGCTGGGAGTTAGACAGCTGCTATAAGGGCTGCTTCCTGTGGATGTGTAACAAAAAGGAAGCCTGGTCGAGGACCGGGCCGTGGGGACGCTAAGTCCCGAAATCATCTAAAGATAACCTCAAGGTGTGAAATAATCAACAATAACATGTCTCAGCACATTTCACTGAAGGACAATATAACTGTAGTCAAAGTGGCCAGAATTTACAAAGGACACTGGTCAGGAGTGCCATATGGGGCCGGGGGGGGGGGAGGCCTTTCTGGCACTCCATCTTCTTGAGGTTATCTTGAGATGATTTCGGGGCTTAGCGTCCCAGATGCCCGGTCCTCGACCAGGCCTCCTTTGTGTTCCCCCCCCCCCCAGGAAGCAGCCCGTAACAGCTTCCGGATGACTTGACTGCAGGAGTTGAGTCTTTTATGTCAATGTTTGCAGATACAAAACTACTGAGTAGAGTTGAGACAGATGAGGACTAAGATTCTCCAGGATGACTTGAACGAGTTGCAAAGATTGTCCAAGAAATGGCTGCTAGAGTTCAACACTAATAAGTGCATAGTGATGAAATGGGGACAGGAGCCAGGAGACCGAGGGGTTAATATAAGATGAAGGGGAACTACCTTCCTAGAAAGAGAAGGTAGAGACTAAAGACCTGGGAATGGACATAACACCAAACCTAACTCCAGAGTCTCTTATAAATAGAATAACGTCAGCCGCATGCTCTCCTCTGGCAAAAGCCAGAACATTCTTCAGAAACTTGAATAATGAGGCTTTTAGATCGCCGTATACCGCCTATGTGAAGCCAGTCTTAGAGTATGCTGCACCATCGTGGAACCCCCATCTTAAAAAAACACATAATGAACCTTGAAAAGGTGCAGAAGTTTGCAACGTGACTCGTCCCAGAGTTGCGAGGGATGACGTACGAAGACAGACTGAAGGAACTAAACCTGACGACGTTAGAAACGAGGAGGGAGAGGGGGGGACATGATACAGACATATAAAATACTTAGAGGGATTGACAAGGAAGAAAATTGTGATCTTGGTAATCTACAATCCCCCACCAAACAGTAGAAGGCCCAGGCAGGAGTATAATGACAACAAAAGGCATGTATAGATGAACTGCAGAAGGCAGCATCATTAGCTCACAGAATGAGAGCGAAACTGCTGATCATGGGGACCTAAATCATGGAAACGTGGGGAGCAAAGTTAGACGTTATAGACAGGAATTTCCTAACTCAACATGTGAAGGAAGACAAAAGGGAAAGAGGAGGAGATGCACCGAGTGTATTAGACCTGATTTTCACCCAGAATGTAGAA
>WNGS01161107.1:4628847-4639251 GCA_020271785.1 Procambarus virginalis
CCTCCACGTCCCCTCCCTCTCACGTCCCTCCCTCTCCTCGTCCCCTCCCTCACCTTGTTGCTCCCACGTACCCCTCGGTCTAACACGGTCCAAAACAGCCGAGGAAGGCACGCAGCCTGCCTCTTAATATTCGTTTATACACAAATCATCTTCAACTTCCAGCAGATTGCTCTTGAGAAAGAAACTACTTTTTCTTAAAGTCCATCATCTTCATCTAGAGCTTGGGGGTAATCTCTCTTAGTTCTTGAAGTTAGGGAGAGACAGGGGTAACAGGGAGACGAAGATAACACAGGCGGAGAGGAGAGAGAGGAGGAGAGAGTGAGAGAGGAGAGAGGAGAGAGGAGCAGATGATGAGAGAGAGAGAGAGAGACGAGAGAGAGATGAGAGAGAGCGAGAGAGAGAATAACAACAAAAAGACGACTCAGACTGGCATACACAACTGGAAATAAAGAGAAAGAGACAATATCAGAAGGAGAGGCAGAAAACATAGTAAAAGTCACGGGACATTTACCGTTGTTACTGTATACATTTTCATATACAGAAAACCATTGACACAGGAGATGAAAATTGGCACATGTTCTTGACCTCTGTTCACCGGCCGTCCATTTCTCTCCTTCCCTCCCTCCCTCCTTAGCTTCGCTTCTCTCCCTTTCACTCCTCTCCTCCTCTCCCTCCTTCCTCTTCTCCCCGTTTCACCTAGCCCTCTATCTCACTCACCAACAATCATGGTTACAGCCTGCTGGACGTTGTTGACAAGTGAGCTCTGTCTTCAACTCATTCGCCATCACGAGTGACAATCACAGAGCACACTTTTTATCTCAAATACAGTCTCTCAGGCACAATAGATATGACACATCTGTGGGATTCTCTGTCACTCATAATTAGTGTTTAATGTTTTGAAAAGCGGTTCCTAAATGTTATTTTCCGTTCTTTCTCGTAACTATGATGTAAAAATAATATTATGATCATTTTTTAGCACATTTCTTGTGACAGCAATTTAATGACAATACCTGACACCTCTACCTCTTCCATCGACTTAGTATAAATTACAATTTTGGTAAAATGTTATATGGTGTGCGATTGACTCCCTTAGTATCAAAAGATTTAAAATGAAAAGTAACAAACTACTGTACAAAATATTCCTTAGTTGCTGATTGGTGGGAATAGAAGTAGTATGTTTGTGTGGGCCGTCCACAGAGCATCCTGTAGAGTTGCTCACGCAGCGGTGTGTTACGTGGAGAGCTGTGGCAGGAATGGTGCTGCTTCCTTGCTCCTCCTGGAGGAATAAATGCATGTGCTCTCTCAGAGTCCATGTTGCTCTTTGTTTATGATAAGCCAGCAGTTTTGTTGATGTTGTTGTGTGATGTTGTCACTCTGTGTGTTGATGTTGTCACCCTGTGTGTGTGATGTTGTCACCCTGTGTGTGTGATGTTGTCACCCTGTGTGTGTGATGTTGTCACCCTGTGTGTGTGATGTTGTCACCATGTGTGTTGATGTTGTCACCCTGTGTGTTGAAGAGCGTGACAGTTGGGCCTCACAGTAATAAACCATCTTGGTTCTCCTGGAAGCTTGGCCCCATCTGTTGCTGTTATCTTGAAATATGTCTTTATTCCTGAGTGGAGGAGCACTGTGGACCATGTCTGGGTGGAGGGAGGGAGAGAGGGAAGGAGGGATAGAAGGAGGATGTGTGAGAGAGACGGAAGGAGGAAGAGAAGGAGGGAGAGAATAAGGGGAAGGAAGAAAGAGGAAGAAAGGAAGGGAATAAAGAAGGGAGGTTGGGAAGAAAGAGAGAAGGAGGAGAGAAAGAGGGAAGGAGAGAGGGAAGAAGGGAGGGAGGGAGGGAGGGAGGAAGAGGGAATAAGAGTGGTGGTGAGGCAGCCACTTGCCAAAAGTGGCCGCCAAGTGACTCCATCCCCTTGAGGCATCGAGAGTGGTTTCTGATATGAAAAGGAGAAAAAGTAGGACGAGAAAGAGAGTCAGGAGAATGAAGAGTAGGAATAGAAGACGGAGAAGAGGTGTGATTAGGAAGAGAAGAGATTAGAAGAGAAGAGGATGAAGAGTAGAAGGAATAGCCGGAGACGAGGAAGAATTGGAGGAGGAGAGGAAGGAAGGAGAGGCTGAATAACTGGCAGAGGTGTAGAGGAAATAGTGTGTGTGTGTGTGTGTGTGTGGTGTGTGTGTGTGTGGGTGTGTGTGTGTGTGTGTGTGGGTGTGTGTGAGTGTGTGTGTGTGTGTGTGTGTGTGTGGTGTGTGTGTGTGTGTGTGTGTGTGTGTGTGTGTGTGTGTGTGAGTGTGTGTGTGTGTGTGTGTGTGTGTGTGGTGTGTGTTATATGTTGGAACAACCGGTTAGGTTATGTTGGGTGGTACTCATGCGTCACATTGGACCGGGACCAGCGGGCGCCGTTCGAATCCATGAAGCATTGTTGTGAGCAGTAATGTCCTCCGCGACCACTCTCGGGATCTTCAAAGTTATGTTTAGATAAAGTAATTAAAATAATGATAACGAAAATAGTAATACAATTAATAACATTCAGGATAACAAGGACAATAGTGATAATTTTGAGGTCGATGGTAATCAATTTGGTTGTTGGACCGATCTATATTCTAGCCAAGTGCGGGAGACTGGCACAAACTCCACCTGCACTACGTGTGGCAGGTGCTGCAGGTGGTGCTGCAATGTGAAAGATATTGCAGGAGAAAACAGATGAAGAACGATGGGAAGTCCGCATGTCTTATACGCGAATCAACCAGACGAGTGCTTGACACCATTCAGCTCTCAGAGTAGATCAGTCATGGAGCGCACATGACAACTGGTTGAGCATCTTGTAAGGAGACTGGAACTGAAGCGCGTCTGACAAAGCTACGAGACATGGCCTCGCATCTAGTGATCTTCTGGACGTAATCTTCAGGACTCTGTGCCTCTCACACGGACCACGGTCAGATGACGTGTGGCGGAACACTACTTTGGTTCTGATTAACTACTCCCACTCCTCTTCCTCTCTCCAGTTGCAGTA
Organism: Procambarus virginalis; assembly: GCA_020271785.1. Lineage (NCBI taxonomy): Eukaryota > Metazoa > Arthropoda > Malacostraca > Decapoda > Cambaridae > Procambarus > Procambarus virginalis. The sequence continues at coordinate 4,631,862 of WNGS01161107.1, forward strand.
GTTGACACAATCTAGATAACAAACTCCTGACCTCCGGCACCCAGATGTTGCTATAGAAACAGGAGACGCCTGGAGTGTTGACACCTTAGGGAGCAGCATCTCGAAGTGGACCAGGTCCTTGGTGACGGGTCCTGAACACATACCTCGGTTGTGGAGACGTGACGTGGTATTATGGCCCTAGATTAGTCGGTGTCGGTTCCCCTCGCCCCGGACACCTGTCCCTCCCTACACTTCCCTCTGCCGACACCTTCCCCTCAGCCCCACGAGGGACAGGAGCCTGGTCTCCGCTCGGACCCGACACCTTCCCCTCGCCCAGACACCTTCCCTCGCCCCGACACCTCAGCCTCGCCCGAGCACCTTCCCCCTAGCCCCGACACCTGTCCCCTCGCCACGACACCTTCCCCTCGCCCCGACACCTTCCCCTCGCCCCGACAACCTTCCCCTCGCCCCGACACCTTCCCCTCTCCCCGACACCTTCCCCTCGCCCCGACCACCTTCCCCTCGCCCCGCACCTTCCCCTGCGCCCCGGACAAACCTTCCCCTCGCCCGACACCTTCCCTAGCCCGACACCCCCCCACTTCCTCGTCCGCTTGACAACGTCCCATCTCCAGCAAAGGCTCAGGAGTGGACCACCACCAGCAGGATTAGAGTTCAACCTGAACAAGTGTAAGGCATTGAAGACGGGAAAGGAAGAAACTGGACTATCATTACCATGCACCATAAAGGGGAATGAAGGCATGAACGGGAAGCCAGAAAAGGATGGCCAGGAAGTGGAGCACAATTCCATCCCCTAACACCTGATGCAAATCTTAAGGAAACATCAGCAGCAAATGACAAGTTGGTATTAACAAATCTAAATGAAGATTGTTTCAACACAGTTTACACTCGCTGCGTAAGACAGCTTACAGAGTAAGATACGCAGCACCGGCCAGGAATCCGTATTTCGAGAAGCATAAAACCAACATTGACAAAAGACTGCAGGTTTACAACCAAATTGTGTGCAGACTTAAATGTTTATCGGAGGATAGAGTAGGGACCAAGTTCCCACAAGCTTAGAGGAGTCGTGTGGGATGGTGGAGCTGGAGGTCACTCCTTCGTAGCTAACTGTTAGGTAGTCACAGTTAGGTAAGTGACAAGCGGGCCAAGGGAGGGGGCCCGAAGGTCCTGCTGGACTCGACCGATGTTTACAAGGAAATCTGCTGGCCGAGGCTATTCAGCGGGGACAAGACACTCTTATCGCCCACTTCCAAACTTTCTGAGAGATCGCTTGAGAGAGGCCGACCAGCGTCTCTAGTCCACTGCCTGTTTTCTTGAAGTGAAACATTCTCCATCTTGTATTTGTCTTGTAGTATCTTCGCTCTTTCCTTGCTACTACTGATATTCTATTCTATTATACTCCCTTATTCTATCATCCTTACCACTCTCTTCCGGTATTCTTCATCATTCTCTGTTAACATACTATTCCACCTCCATCAATCACCCCACCATCCTTCTCCTGTCTCACCGGTTCTCTCCTCCCTCGTCGCCTCCTCTCACCATCTCCTCCCTCGTCACCTCCTCTCACCTCTCGCTCCCTCGTCACCGCCTCTCACTTCTCCTCCTCGTCCGCCTCCTCTCACCTCTCCCCCTCGTCACCGACCTCTCACCTCTCCTCCTCGTCACCGCCTCTACACCTCTCCGCCCTCGTCACCGCCTTCACTTTCTCCTCGCGTCACCGCCGGGGTCTCAACCTCTCCTCACTTCGTCACCGCCTCTCACCGGTTCTCTCCTCCCTCGTCGTCTCCTCTCACCTCTCCTCCTCGTCATCTCCCCTCACCTCTCCTCCCTCGTCACCGGGGGGGGGGCGCTCTCACCTCTCCTCACTTGCACATACAAAATGGCGGAAAACGTGACCACACGGAGCCGCCCTTGTTTCAACTCGTGCTCAGAAATGTTTTCCCCGTGATAATATCCTTAGACTTTTATTTATCCATAATGAATGAAATAGCTTTGTGTGCCTCTTCTCCCTTAGAATGAGGAGGCAGAAATATGGGTCGACCCTTCCATCCCTATCACCCTATTACTTGGGCACCGACTAATAATAATTGAGGTAGATATATATTACTATATAATATATATAGATATTAATATAATATATATAGATATAAGATATATATATAGATATTAAATCACTAAGAACTCGGTGTTGAACACTCGGCCGTCCAGGATTCGAACCATTGCCTGTCCAGGATCAACTCCTAATATCTCGTTGTACACAGTACTGTGACCAGCGCACCAATGATCGTCTCATTGGATTGCGGTGCTACACCGTGTACTGGCTGTACGTTGAGGGTTATCCTGGACGGCACTAGTTTCCGAATCCTGGCCGGGGCAAAGAGTTTAGTGATATATTGGCTTGCGCGTTCATGCGCTTTCTGGTCACATATAGATATATATTATATATATATGAGAGAGATATAAATATAGAGATAAAAATAGATATAGGACACGTGTACATCGTTCACTTGAAGCAATTATGGGAAGGTGGCCTCATGTTACAAGCCATACCTGCCTCATTACGTCCAGCTGCGACACAGACGCCAGCAGTCCTGCCTCAGGTAATTGGGCGCCTAATTGGGGCTGACAGCTGTCGGTAAAAGCAAAGTTTGAGATTGTGTGGCTTTTAAAAACTGGTGCACCTTTACTGACGCCTGCATAGGTCATTGTGGCTGTGTGTAACCACCAGGGGTGCTGTGTGTACACCAGGGGTGCTGTGGTGTACACCAAGTGGTGGCTGTGGGTACTCACTCCATGGGTTGCTGTGGGTACACCAGTTGCTTGTTGGTGTACACCAAGGGGGGTGCCTTGTTGGTACACACAGGTTGGTGCTGTGTGTACACCAGGGGTGCTGTGGTGGTACACCAGGGGTTGCTGTGGGTACACCAGGGGTTGCTGTGGGTTATCTACTCAGGGTGTGCTGTGGGTACACACAAGGGGGTTGCGTGTTGGTACACCAGTGGTGCTGTGTGTACCCAGGGGGGCTTGGGGGGGGTACACCAGGGGTGCTGTGGGCGGTACACCCAGTGTGCTGTGTTACACCATGGGTGCTGTGCGGTACACCAGTGGTGCTGTTGGGTACACCAGGGGTTGCTGTGGGTTACACCAGTGGTGGGGCTGTAGTGGTTACACGCAGAGTGATGTGCTGTGCGTGTACACCAGTGGTGCTGTGTGTACACCATTGGTAGCTTGTGTTGACACCAGGGGTGTGCTGTGTGGTACACCAGGGGTGCTGTGTGGGGTACACCAGGCTGGTGCTGTGGGTACACCAGTGGTGGCTGTGTGTTACACAGGGGTTGGCTTCGGGTTACAGTGGTCTGTGGGTACATCCAGGGGTGCTGTGGGTACACGAGGGGTTGTTAGGGGTTGCTAGTGGTGTACACCAGGGGTGCTGTGTGTACACCAGGGGGTGCTGTTGTGTTACACCGGGGGTGCTGTTGTACACCAGGGGTGTCTGCTGTGGGTGGTATCACCAAGGGGGTGCCGTTGGTGTACCATCCAGGGTGCTTGTGGGGAGCAACCAGGGAGGTGCTGGTGTGTACACCAGGGGGTGTCTTGTGGGTACACCATGGGTGTCTGTGGCATTAACCGAGGGGTGCTGTTGGTACAGCCCGAAGGTGTAGCCTCTAGGGGGGCCTGTGTACACCAGGGGTTGCCTGGTGGGATACAACCAGGGGGTGCTGTGGTTGGGGGTACACCAGGGGGCTGTGTTACACCAGGGGCTGTGCTGTTGGGTACGACCATGTGGGTGGTTCTGTGATGGATGAACCAGGGTGTGGTGCTAGACTGGGTACACCAAGGGTGCATGGTGGGGTACACCGGGGTGCTGTGGGGTGACACCTGAGTGGTGGCCTGTTGGGTCACACCAGGTTGTGCTGTGGGTACCACTCGAGGGGTGCTTGTGGTCACACCAGGGGGTCGTGTTTGCTTGTTGGGTTACACCAGGGGGGGCTGTGTGAGGTAGCACCATTGGTGGCATGGGTGTACCGGGTTCTTGGGTGGTATCAATTGGGGTCCAGGGGTTGCTGTGTTGTACACTACAACAGGGGGCTGGTGGGTACACCAACCGGGTGACTGTGTGGACACCCAGGGGTGCACGTGTGGTACTACCAGGGGTGCGGTGTGTACACCAGGGGTGGCTTGTGTGTACCACCAGGTGGTGGCGGTGGGTTATCAAAATGCAAGTGAGGCTAGCCTGTGTGTTAGCTATCGGATTCGGGGTACCAGGGTCTGTTGGTACACCCAGGGGTTCGTGTCGTGGGTACACCATGGTGCTGTGGTACACCAGGGGTGCTGTGGTGGTGTTACACCAGCGGTGTGCTGTGTGGCTACATCCAGGGGTGCTGTGGTACACCAGTGGTGCTGTGGGTACACCATGGGTGCTGTGGGTACACCAGGGTCGCTGTGGTGTAGCACCAGGGGTGCTGTGGTGGACACCATGGGGTGCGTTGTGTTAGCACCAGGGGTGTGCTGTGTTGTACACCAGGGGTGCTGTGGTGTACACCAGGGGTGCTGTGGGGTGAACACCCAGGGGTGCTTGTTGGGACACCAGGGGTGCGTGGGTACAACAGGGGGTCGTGTGGGTACACCAGGTGGCTGGTGGGTACACCAGGGAGTCGTGTGGGTACGACCAGGGGTGGGCTGTTGGTACACCAGGGATGCTGTGGGTACACCAGGGGTGCTGTGGGTACCCCAGGGTTGTACACGCAGGGGTGCTGGTGGGTACCACCAGGGGTGCTGTGGGTACCACCATGGGTGCCTGTGGGTACACCAGGGTGCTGGTGTTACCTGGTTCGTGGGGGTACACCCAGGGGTTTGATGTTGGGTACACCAGGGGTGCTTGTGGGTACAAACCAGGGGGTCGTGTGGGTGACACAGGGTGCATGTGGGTACCAGGGGTGCTGTGTGTACACCAGGGTTGGCTGTTGGGTACACCAGGGGGATTGCTGTGGGTACACAGGGGTGCTGTGGTACACCAGTGGGTCTGTGGTTACACCAGTGGGTGCTGTGGGTAACCAGTGGTGCTGTGGTAAAAGAAAAAAACCCACTGGGGTGCTGTTGTTACACCAGGGGGTGCGATGGGGGTACACCATGGGTGCCTGTGGGTACACCAGGGGTGGCTGTTGGTACACCAGTGTTTTGCTGTGGGTTAACACCAGGTGTCGGTGGTACACCAGGGTTGCTGTGTGTACCCCAGGGGGTGCTGTGGGTACACCAGGAGGGTCGTGTGGGGTACACCAGGGGGTGCTGTGTGTACACCAGGGTGGGCTGTGGGGTACACCAGTGGTGGCTGTGGGTACCAGGGGTGCTGTGGGGACAGCCCATGAGGTGCTGTGGGTACACCAGGGGTGCTGTGGGGTTGACACCAGTGGTGCGGTGGGTACACCATGGGTGCATGTGGGTAAACCAGGGGTGCTGTGGGTACACCATGGGATGCTGTGGGTACACCAGGGGTGCCTGTGGGTAGCACCAGGGGTGCTGTGGGGTACAGCCAAGGGGTGCTTAGTGGGTACACCAGGGGGTCTGTGTGGGTAAACCAGGGGTGCTGTGGGTACACCAGGGTGCTGTGGGTGACACCAGGGGGGCTGTGTGTAGCACAGGGGGTCGTGTGGGTACACCAGTGGGGTGCTGGTGGGTACACCAGGGGTGTTGTGGGTACGGACACCAGGTGTGCTGTGGGTACACCAGGGGGTCGTGTGGTGTACACCAGGGTTGCTGTGGGTACAGCCAGGGGTGCTGTGTGTACACAGGGGTGCTGTGGGTACAGCAGGGTTGGCTGTGGGTACAACCAGGGGTGGCTGTGTAGTGACACCAGGGGGTCGTGTGGGGACCCAGGGGTGGCTGGTGGGTACACCAGGTGTCGTGTGGTACACCATGAGGTGTGCTGTGGGTACACATGGGGTCGTGTGGGGTACACCAGGGGTGCTGTGGGCTACACGCAGGTGTGTCTGTGGGTACACCAGGGTTGCTGATGGGTACACCAGGTGGTGCTGTGGTTACACCAGGGGTGCTGTGGGTACAGCAGGGGTGCTGTGGGGTACGACCAGGGGTGGCTGTTGGTACACCAGGGGGGGGTTTCGAATGTGGGTAAACCAGGGGTGCTGTGGGTACACCAGGGGTGCTGTGGGTACACCAGGAGGGGTGGTGCAGCTGCTGTGGGCAACAGCAGGACTGGTTGTGCGAGCTGCTGGTGGCAACAGTCAGGACGGGTAGGTGCAGGCTCGCTGGTGGCAGCAGCAGGACGGGTGGTGCAGCTGCTGGTGGCAACAGCAGGACGGCTCATCATACTTCTCTGTGGTGCTGTAATTCCCTCCAAAAAATGGTTTTGGAAGTAATAAAGTTGTCACGTTTATGCCGGACGTGATAAAAGTTAATGTTGGCAGCGGTGTGTATTGTGGTGTAGGCCATACTGGGGTGTAGTGGCTGGCAGCGGGTGTGTATTGGTGGTTGTAGGCCGATACTGGTGGGTGTAGTGGCTGGCAGCGGTTGTATCGTGGTGTAGGCCATACTGGGGTTGAGTGGCTGGCAGCGGTGTGTATCGTGGTGTAGGCCATACTGGGGTGTAGTGGCTGGCAGCGGGGTGTGTATCGTGGGTGTGGCCTACCTGGTGTGTAGTTGCTGGCAGCAGCAGTTCACCTCCACCACAAGCAGCAGCAGGCAGAGGCAGCAGCAGCAGGAGTCAGCAGCAGCAGGAGCAGCAATGCAGCAGGAGCAGCAGCAGGAACAGCAGGAACAACAGCAGTCAGCAGCAGGCAGCAGAGGAGGAAGCAGGGGCAGCAGGAGGCAGGAGCAGCAGCAGTCAGCAAGCAAGAGCAGGAACAGCAGCAGTAGCAGGGAACCAGCAGCAGTCAGCAGCAAGAGCAGTAACAGCAGAACAGCATTCAGGAGCGAGGAACAGCAGCAGCAAGAGCAGGACCAGCAGCAGAGCAGGAACAGCAGCATCAGCAGGGAAACAGCAGCAGCATTGCCCAAGCCAAGGTAAAGCAGCAGCAGCAGCTCAAGAGCAGGAACAGCAGCAGGAGCAGGAACAGCAGCAGCAGGAGCAGCATGACTGCCAGGGGAAGGACAGAACAAGTGCTGGGGCCTGGAGCTCAGATGAGTCTCCTCTGTCTTACACCAGTACACCCTGCCCTTGTGCTGGTTGCTCAGCATCACCCTAGGGGAAGCCTGGGAGTGGTTATCGCGTTAGTCCTGCCCTCACCCTGCTGGGGCTAGGGCAGGCCGGAGGGAGGTGGGTACGATAGCATCATGCTTGTGGATAACCAAGCGTGAAGGTAGTACGAATTAGTAAGGTGGTGTGTAAGGTGGTGGGGAGTGTGTAAGGTGGTGGGCAGTGTGTAAGGTTTTGGCATGT
>WNGS01161107.1:4687805-4711836 GCA_020271785.1 Procambarus virginalis
AGGATCTTTGTAGCAATTAAAATTTTCGCAATTTATTAATATATATCTACATTTATATTAGTATATTTTGGAAGCGGTCTTTCTTGAAGACATGTGTTATAGAATATGAAAAAAGGGTTACCTTGAGGTTATCTTGAGATGATTTGGGGCTTTTTAGGTCCCGCGGCCCGGTCCTCGACCAGGCCTCCTCCACCCCCAGGAAGCAGCCGTGACAGCTGTCTAACACCCAGGTACCTTATTTACGCTAGTAACAGGGGCATAGGGTGAAAGAAACATTTTGCCCCCTTTGCCTCCGCCTCCACCGGGGAACGAACCCGGAACCTCAGGACTAGGAATCCGAAGCGCTGTCCACCCAGCTGTGAGGCGCCGGTTAGATCAATGAGTTGTGTAGGAATCTTCTCTACACTTCTAATGGGGTCAAATTAAGTCTCCATAGTTCATTTAACATAAAGGTTTGGCCTGACAATACGTATTCACGTTCCTTTGCTTACCTAGCCAGGTACCTATTTACTGCTAGGTAACAGGGGCATAGGGTGAAAGAAACTCTACCCATTGTTCTCGCCGGCGCCTGGGATCGAAACAGGACCACAGGATCACAAGTCCCGCGTGCTGTCCGCTCGGCTGACCGGCACACTATAGCTCTTATACGACCGGTATAAGACAGTTAATGTTAGTGAGTGGCCAGTTATACTTGTATGGCTCTGGTAGCGTGTTGATAAGACCGGGAGGTGGTCCTGCTTACCTGTTGTAGCTATTCTGATAATTAACTCATTATTTGAACAAAACCACAAGGGCTGTGACGAGGATTCGAACCTGCGTCACGGCCCTTGTGGATTTGTTCATTTGATGTGATTTCTGTGTGCAACTCGTTATTTGTTACGCTATCAGCAGCTGTTCAAGAGATCAGCAGCTGTTCAAGATATCAGCAGCTGTTCGAGAGATCAGCAGCTGTTCAAGATATCAGCAGCTGTTCAAGACATCAGCAGCTGTTCGAGATATCAGCAGCTGTTCGAGAGATCAGCAGCTGTTCAAGAGATCAGCAGCTGTTCAAGAGATCAGCAGCTGTTCAAGAGATCAGCAGCTGTTCAAGAGATCAGCAGCTGTTCAAGAGATCAGCAGCTGTTCGAGAGATCAGCAGCTGTTCAAGAGATCAGCAGCTGTTCAAGAGATCAGCAGCTGTTCAAGATATCAGCAGCTGTTCGAGAGATCAGCAGCTGTTCAAGATATCAGCAGCTGTTCAAGAGATCAGCAGCTGTTCGAGATATCAGCAGCTGTTCGAGAGATCAGCAGCTGTTCAAGAGATCAGCAGCTGTTCAAGAGATCAGCAGCTGTTCAAGAGATCAGCAGCTGTTCAAGAGATCAGCATCTGTTCAAGAGATCAGCAGCTTTTCGAGAGATCAGCAGCTGTTCAAGAGATCAGCAACTGTTCGAGAGATCAGCAGCTGTTCAAGAGATCAGCAGCTGTTCAAGAGATCAGCAGCTGTTCAAGAGATCAGCAGCTGTTCAAGAGATCAGCAGCTGTTCAAGAGATCAGCAGCTGTTCAAGAGATCAGCAGCTGTTCAAGAGATCAGCAGCTGTTCAAGAGATCAGCAGCTGTTCAAGAGATCAGCAGCTGTTCGAGAGATCAGCAGCTGTTCAAGAGATCAGCAGCTGTTCGAGAGATCAGCAGCTGTTCAAGAGATCAGCTGGCTACTTTCAGGAAGATATTTCGTGCTATCATATGTGAGACAAGGCCTTCTTCCTGCAGGTTAAGCATTAAGAAGGAGCTGTTCTTGGCTCGGCTGACAGCCTCTCTCGCGCCTGTGTACAGGACGGGAAGGTATCGTAGGGAAGGAATGATTGCGATACTCATCAATCATGACCGTGATGAATACTGTATTCTCTCATATGTGTAGCGTATACATAGTATATGCTGCACTCGTCGTCTGTTCCTTCCCTCAACCGTCCCATCCCTCTTCCTTATCCTGATCACTTCCAGGTGTTATATAGTCGTAATGGCTTGGCGATTTCCCCTGATAATTCAATTCATTGCTCCATCCACACGTTACCATAACACAATCGGGTATAGTTGTAAAAATACTATATATATAATATATATATATATATATATATATATATATATATATATATATATATATATATATAATAGTAGGCTATGTTCAGTCTCGGGAGACTATGGAGTTGCGCTCTGGTTGTCAATCCTGGTGCAGAGTCTGGTGTGACTGATGAGACCAATCCGAGAGTGGCAGTCCATCCCACACCGAGCACAAACGAAGTCCGATTCTGGTCTGTCTTCCTGGCTACCGGCTGTCCTTCTCTGTGTCTTTGCCTCCGATTCCTTGGCAAGTGACTCCTCGAACTTGGGGAGACCTCTTTGAACAGACTGCCTCCAGGCTGAACGGTCTGCAGCCAGTGTCTCCCATATAGCAAGATCGACGTCCATGGCTTTCAGGTCCCTCTTGCATACGTCTTTGTACCGTAGTTGGGGCTTGCCTGTTGACGCTTTGCCTGCGTCAGCTCTCCGTACAGGAGATCCTTGGGGATCCTGCCGTCGCCCATTCTCACAACGTGCCCGAGCCAGCGCATTCGTCTCTGTTTCAGCATTGTGTACATGCTGGTGATTCTTGCTCTCCCCAAGACGTTGTTGTTTGTCACCTTGTCCTGCCAGGTGATGTCCAATATATATATATATATATATATATATATATATATATATATATATATATATATATATATATATATATATATACATGTACACACATATGTAATATGCGTACTCACTCACCCCATGCGGAAGCTACACTGGGAAGCCTTCAGAGCCTTGTACACAACGCCTGTATGAGCAGCATTAGAATATTCAGCCCCTACATGGAGCCCACATATAAAAACCAGGAGAGGGTCAGACTGTAGTGGTCAGCATGACTGAGCCACCGTCCCCCACCTCTGGTAGTTCCTCTCCACGGAATCAGTAATTGCTGACCTGGATATCAAACAATTGACACATCCTGATTAACTCAACCGGTTCCAGTACCCTGGTCCAAGGCCTAAATCCATACAGACTTTTTGTTTCTTCAGAAGCAAGATAATAAAAAAATATAAACTGAACCTCGCTCTGAGACTCGTGGTGCTTGCTAAGGCGCAAGATCCACAGGTTAAATACGGCCTGCAAATATGAGGTTAGTGAGGCATGTAAATGACGAACAGAGGAATAGACGAACAAGAGGAATAGTGGACAGAAGCAGGATTGAATGGGTCACCCGAGGGAAGCAGAGGGCCAAACAGTGACACAGGACGCTAATTTATGTTTCTCTGATCGTAAACAGTTTGTTGAGTATAAATAAATGTAGAATGAATTATAGGCTGAAACTGGACAAAGAAGAGCACTTTAACAGGAAATAAATATAAGGAGAGTTCAAGTAAGCTATAGACAAATCAAACGAGAAAGCATAGCGGAAAGAGGAGGATGCAAATACTGCTGAGGAAGAGGCAATTGGAAACATTATCACGTAACAAAGACTTAAAAGTGGACGTTCTACCAAGTGCCGCGCCAGAAGAACACACAGATCAAATAACAACAGTTAATCGATAATTTTCAAAAGAAGATGCCGAGCCAAGGAGACTACGTAGCACCAATAAGCTTATGGTGTTTGTTTTTTACCAAATATAAAATTGGTAGTCAGTGCTGCTGGATATAAATGATTGGGGAATGAGATAGCCAGACCTAGAGGCGTCTGCATTCTCGGTCGAGTATTATGCTTTGAGGAAATAGAATGTTAGAGGAATACCTTGGTACACTAAACTTGGGCCTCCGTGGCGCTTAGCCGGGAATAAGTCGTTTTGGACACCTAAGCCACAAACCTGAAATGAAGAAGTGACGACGTTTCGGTCCATCCTGGACAGTTATCAAGTCGTAGTTGCAAAAGGAGTGGTTGAGACAGACAATTTATAAAGTAAGATAGTGAGATGATGAATAAGACTTAACACACAAAGTGTTAAGTCTGCAGACACAAACAATGCTCTCTTCTGTCATGTTATGGACTCCAGTCATCCTACAGCTTGGTCTGCTGCTAATCAGAATAATCTTTATTGACTCTCTGCTCTTCACAGACGCCGTCTTGTTCTTCAGAACAGACGCCAGATCTGCTCTGCTACCCAACATGAACCTTAGACCTGGGTTTGTTGCTATTGACTCTTGCCATTCTCAGTACATAGTTAAATGCTCTAACCTTCTTATACATAGTTAAATACTCTAACCTTCTTAACAAATATGAGTTGAGTTAGCTTCAGCTGTTCTAGACTTTATATATCTTATGTTGTTATATATCTTTGTCTAACGACTCGGATTGGAGGATATAGCGACGATCTCGTTTCCTGCAGGTCGGAGTTCAATGACCAAGTAGCTAGGCACCATTCCTTCCCTCCAATCTATCCCATATATTTCTCTTCATGTCACTTTCAAATGCTTTATAGTTATAATGACTTAGCGCTTTACCTGGTAATTACTTATATCTTTGTCTCTTCGCTTCGCCATTTGGCCTATATATATATATATATATATATATATATATATATGTTGTACATATATATATATATATATATATATATATATATATATATATATATATATATATATATATATATATATATATGTTGTACCTAGTAGCCAGAACGCACTTCTCGGCCTACTATGCAAGGCCCGATTTGCCTAATAGGCCGAGTGATTTTCATAATTTTTTATAAATTGTTTGCAATTGGTTTATTTGAATTATTATTTCTCTATTTTACTAGGAACGTAAATTATTGACTTAGTTATATTAGTTTAGGCTGGGTTAAGATAGGCCAGGTTAGGTTAGGTAGGGTAGGTTAGGTTCGGTCATATATCTACGTTAGTTTTAAATCAAATTAAACAAAATGAACTCACACATCATGAAAAGCATAGCTTTATCATATCATAAGAAAAAAAATTGAAAAACAAATAAATTCAGGAAAACACACAAGAAACACACGTGGGGCACACGTTGTGTTCCTCACGTGTGCCTCAAAGAATGAGGTGTTTTGATAAAATACTATGCCCAAGATTACCATCCGGGTGCCGGCGGGGGGGAGGGGGTTCAAATAGCTCGGCTATCACCTCCTTTTGTCCGGTATATGCATATATATATATATATATATATATATATATATATATATATATATATATATATATATATATATGCATATATATATATATATATGCATATATATATATATATATATATATATATATATATATATATATATATATATATATATATACGGAAAATCCACAGAGAAAAATGAAAGGAGGTACTGAGGTACTCTGTGGATTTTCCGCATAAAATGATCAGTGTTTTGTGATCGTCAATTGCATATATATATATATATATATATATATATATATATATATATATATATATATATATATATATATGCAGAATAACCACATGTGAAAAATAGAAAATGCTTAACGCGTTTTCGGCTAATTCGCCTTCATCAGAGCAAAGTAGAATGAAGATTGATCTTCATTCTACTTTGCTCTGATGAAGGCGAATTAGCCGAAAACGCGTTAAGCATTTTCTATTTTTCACATGTGGTTATTCTGCATACTTGGATCAGTGTTTTTGTGATCATTGTTGCATATATATATATATATATATATATATATATATATATATATATATATATATATATATATATATATATATATATATTTAGTGTTATTGCAGATAAGTTAAATACGTTATTGCAAACGGGTTAAACGCAATCATTCAAGGTAACTCAATATACAAATAAATGTAGTAAACAGAAAACGTGGGCACAGAGTCATTGCATTAACCTAAGAATGTTCAGTGTTCGGAAGCTGGGGCCAGGAGCCGTGCTCGGCCTTGAAAGCATGTTTAGGTGAGTAAAGCTAGATGAATACACGAGCACTCATCCCCAGCACAAGTTGGGGCTCGGTATCTCTCAGGCAATCCCCAGCCGGAATGAACAATATCAAGTCATTAACTTTGGCTTTCGAGGAAACTCACCTTTCATATACTGTGAAAGGTGAATCCCCCGGCCGGGAGAGTCGAGCCAGAGAGCGGTATGAGAGAGAGAGGTGGGATAGAGGCTACCATGAGGATAGGGAAGGTCTCTAGAGGGGGTAATGGTGGCTACGAGGCTAGATGGAAACTCTCAGGGTGAAAGCACCAAGCTATTACGACTATATAGCACTTGCAAGAGGTTAGGATAAGGATTTGGGGGTAGGACGGGGGAAAGGAATGGTGCCTAACCACGTGGACGGTCGAGAGAGCCTACGAGGAGGATGATAAAGAAAGAAGTATACTGCAGACGATGAGTCACAATGACGTGGCTGAAGATATGATGATCAAACCATATACCAGAGGATGACGATGAGTTTTCGGTCCGTCCTGGACCAAAGCAGGACGGGCTATGGTGATCCCGTCGTACCCACCTGCCGCAGGGGATGTGCAGAGGTGGGAGCGAGGGAGGCACGGGTGGGATAGTGTAATAATGGGGTGACGGAAGAATGGGAACGTAAGATTAAGAGAAGAAAGAAAACTAAAAAGAAGCACTAGGATTATTGAAAATAATTTTTTGGAAGATTATTAAAAATAATCTTTCCTGTCTTTACGCTTCACAGACGCCGTCTTGGCTACTGGGCTCTGATACACAACCTGGCCAACATCAACCTTAGTCCTGGCTTTGTTGCTGTTAACTCTTCCCTTAGATACATGCTCAAATGTTCTAACTTTTCTAACAAACGTGACCTAACATAAGCCTACCCCCCCCCATTTTCTCTTTTTCTTTCTCCTTTTATTCGTATCTTCCCATTCTTCTACCACCCCATCATTCCACCCATCCCATCCGTTCCTTACCTGCTCCTCATCCCACTCTTGGCTTACGTACTGCCCGTGCCTCCCTCGCTCGCTTACGGGCTCACTATAGCCCGTGCTACAAGGACGTTTCATTCTAGGTAGCTAAATCTAAAATAACAACAACGACTTCGCTCTCATCACAACCTACTTGATTATAGTCCAGGACGGACCGAAACGTCGTCGTCTCTTCACTTTCTGACGTGTAGTTTGGTCATTAAAGTAGTATACTGTTTGTGAACAGCTGACGTGAGAAATTGAGTAAGAATAGTTTAAGTAAATAATTTAATAATTAATATATAAGCAATAATGTATAAACATATTCTATAAAAAAATATAAATGTATAAGCCAAACAAAGTTTTCCACAAATTACAAACAAAATTAAAGCAGTTAAAATGTATAAACAATATATCAACAAATTAACTCACCAAGTCCAGAAAGCATAATATATCGTCAAGATTAACAAAATATAAGAAACGTGGAATTTTTTTAGAGTAAATGCCAAGGAAAAATACAAGAGACTAAAACATAAAAACATGCATAAAATCCTAAAATAAATGTAAAAAAACCTCCATTAAAAAAAATCAATATAAAGCAAAATATACCATTAACATACAACCAAAACAATCAATTTTTTTAGTAAACAAACAACATGCCAATGTTTACAGAACACTGACTAAAGAAATCATCAATATATTATTAAAAAAACATTATCTTTGCTGAGATAACCAACACGCTACATATTGTGGTCTCATTCTTGAAGAGTGAGATGAAGGTAAGGAAGGAGGTTGAGGCACCATCAGAGTAGGGCTGGAGGAGATATTAGAGGGCGCCGTGTGGGGCGGGATCACCTTGCCTGGTGGTGAGCAGGGGAGGCAGAGTCCGGCCCCCTGCACCAAATTGGTGCCGCCACCTCAAATGGGAGGCCACATTCACCTCCCACCACCACCACCAGTATGTCAGAGGTCAGCTTTACCGCGGTATACCGAGCCTTGGCCAAGGGGTGATGATGGTGACAGTGATGGTGATGGTGGTAGTGATGGTGTTGGTGGTGATAGTCTTGGTGACAGTGATGGTGGGGGTGATTGTGCTAACTGCGACCCATCACTTGGCAGTCCCCGTGGTATAGTGGTAAGACACTCCTGGCGTTTCGCAAGCGTTTTGTCTTAGGTTCGTATCCTGGCCGGGGAGGATTGACTGGGCACCAATCCTTAACTGTAGTCTCTGTTTACCCAACAGTAAAATGGGTACATGTTTGTTAAACGATTTGGCTGCTCGTATTCCGGGGAATAATAGGATTAAGGACCTGCCGGAAACGCTACGCGTGCTCATGGCTGTACAAGATTGTAACAACTCTTGTATATATACATAAGTAAAAATACAAACAAAACTGTAAACAGTAAAAGTGGTGAATGTTTACCTGGTGTGTAGTGTTCAGTATTTAGTATTATTATTATTATTATTATTATTATTATTATTATTATTATTGTTATTATTATTATTTATTTCTATACAACTTGTTGCAAACCACTATTTTGAATTCGTATCCCCTGTCATACTTGCAAAATGTACATACCAAGGGAAACAATTACAATTATTTGATTAAAAAACAGCAATTGATTGGCACTTTTTTAATGCTATATTGTTTTAAGGAGCATATAGCTTATTAAAAAGGGTAGAAGAGGGGGAGGGAGGTGTTGGGAGGAGGGGAGGATAGGTGAGAGAATAAGAGAGGTCAGAGGAGAGGAAAGAGGAAAAATGAGAGGGGTAGGGGAAGAGAGGCCCCTGACACAGCAGTCTGCCTCATCTAGTCAATGTCTACATAATGTCTTGTCTATCCAAGAGTGTCGGCCAGACATGTGACGCTAGCCTTATTAACTTTTGCAGCGTTATCAAGAGTGTCGTAGGGGGTCCCAGTCAGGCCCCATGGCCTGACTGCGAGGGAGCCGGTCGGCCGAGCGGACAGCACGCTGGACTTCTGATCCTGTGGTCCTGGGTTCGATCCCAGGCGCCGGCGAGAAACACTGGGCAGTGTTTCTTTCACCCTATGCCCCTGTTACCTAGCAGTAAAATAGATACCTGGGTGTTAGTCAGCTGTCACGGGCTGCTTCCTGGGGGTGGAGGCCTGGTCGAGGACCGGGCCGCAGGGACACTAAAAAAAGAAAAAAAGCCCCGAAATCATCTCAAGATAACCTCAAGATAAGATGGCCCTGTTAAAGAGAGAATTAGCCTGTATTATGCACCGTCTTCTCGAACTCGGCACTGAAAGTTAAATGTGGCATCGCGAGTCCGCAGACTTTATCGGTCCTTGAAACATTTGTACATTCGGATTTTGAAATGTAAATCAAACTTTAAATCTTGGCAGAATCTTTTGGTTCCAGTAGTAGCGATAATGTGTAGGGAACATGATTACAGTGACGGAGGAGGCTGAGAGGATGTGTGGGGTGGGGTATGTGTAGGTTGTATGTGGGTAGTGAGATGGAGAAGGTGTATTGGGAAGACCTGGGCTCAGAGTATACCCGAGCATCGCCGGGTAGCCTATCTGGAATTGATGTAATATCATGACCCATCAACTACATACACCTCGCTGGCACTTCACATGTATCTAATATCGTATTTCAGTTAGTCAATGGAGGTCACTGATTGCTTCGTTTGTGTCCGTTCAGCTTGACGCAGTCCATCACGTGATTGAAACCGCAAACCAATCAACTACATCCCTCAGATGTTGCTTGGCTTGATATAATTGACTCACTGTCCATAGTCAAAATATTTTGGCCCCACCTATCTGACATAAGAGACAGAGAGAGAGAGACAGAGAAACAGAGAGATAGACAGGATAGAGACAGATGCAGAGAGTGAGACAGTCTTGATACTCTGAGTGGTATCCTCTCTGCCGAGGAGCTGTGTGGTAATGTCTTCGTCTTTTCAAGCTCACCCTATAAACCAATCATAACCCACCAAGCAATATTCAACCACGTTATGTCTCACACGTCATGGTATGTGTTGCTCGGGGACTGTCGCGTCCAGTGAGCTGGCTCACCTTGAGCCCGAAACATGAGACCTTCCAGAAAGTTGAAAGATTGCTAACTTATGCAGACGATGAGTCACAATAACGAGGCTGAAGATACGATGTCCAAACCACACGTCAGAAGATGGAGACAACGACGACGTTTCGGTCCGTCCTGGACCCTTATCAAGTCGATTGTGATAATGGTAATCGACTTGATAATGGTCCAGTACAGACCGAAACGTCGTTCTTTTCGTCATCTTCTGGTGTTTGGTTTGGTCATCACAGCTAACTTAATCCCAATATACAAGAATATATTGACCAGACCACACACTAGAAGGTGAAGGGACGACGACGTTTCGGTCCGTCCTGGACCATTCTCAAGTCGATCAAGTCAAGTCGATATATACAAGAGTATATATCTACAATATATACAAGGACAACAAACAGGAGGCATTGAACAGGTCAGTGAGGAAGATTGTGAGAACAAGTATAGAAACACATCTGGAGAGAATCAAGGGACTTTATAACACACCTCCATGAATCGAAACCTTCCATCGCACGTTTGATAGAATTATTTGATTAGGCGGTACAGATTTGTCAAGACTGACTAGGGTGGGCAGACTGCATATTATTCGACTGTCGGAAAACCTTTTGACACGGTACTGTATAAGATGTAAGTGCATGAGCTGGAGAAGTAAGCAGAAGCAACAGGGAAGGTGTTTCAGTGGGTAAGGCATTATCTAAGGCCCACAAGGTTCAGTATTACNGTCCTATCCTATATCTGTATCACCATAGCCCTTCCCAGTGCTATAGTCGCAATGGCTTAGTGCTTTTTCCTGATAATTACCTTACCTCCCTTTTCATGCTCTGTCAATCTTCTCTCTGGCACTGTTCTCCCTGTCACTGTTCACCCTGTCACTGTTCAACCCTGTCACTGTTCAACCCTGTAACTGTTCACCCTGTAACTGTTCACCCTGTCACTGTTCAACCCTGTAACTGTTCACCCTGTAACTGTTCACCCTGTCACTGTTCACCCTGTCACTGTTCACCCTGTCACTGTTCTCCCTGTCACTGTTCTCCCTGTCACTGTTCACCCTGTCACTGTTCAACCCTGTAACTGTTCACCCTGTAACTGTTCACCCTGTCACTGTTCACCCTGTCACTGTTCACCCTGTCACTGTTCACCCTGTAACTGTTCACCCTGTCACCGCTCTCCCTGTCACTGTTCACCCTGTCACTGTTCAACCCTGTAACTGTTCACCCTGTCACTGTTCACCCTGTCACTGTTCAACCCTGTAACTGTTCACCCTGTCACCGCTCTCCCTGTAACTGCTCTCCATGTAACTGCTCTCCCTGTCACCGCTCTCCCTGTCACTGTTCAACCCTGTAACTGTTCAACCCTGTAACTGCTCTCCCTGTCACTGCTCTCCCTGTCACTGCTCTCCCTGTCACTGTTCACCCTGTCACCGCTCTCCCTGTCACTGCTCTCCCTGTAACTGCTTTCCATGTAACTGTTCACCCTGTCACCGCTCTCCCTGTCACTGTTCACCCTGTAACTCGATTTTTCTCCAGAGATGAGAGGAGTCATTCGCGCCGGTGACGAATTGAAGTCAAGTTGGATGATGCAGCAATATAAAACTTGTGATTTGTGGCAGAAGGGGGACTGAAGTCACTGCACAAGGTCACAAGTGATTGGCTGTCACTGCACAGGGTCACAGGTGATTGGCTGTCACTGCACAGGGTCACAAGTGATTGGCTGTCACTGCACAGGGTCACAAGTGATTGGCTGTCACTGCACAGGGTCACAGGTGATTGGCTGTCACTGCACAGGGTCACAGGTGATTGGCTGGCATTGCACAGGGTCACATGTGATTGGCTGTCATTGCACAGGGTCACATGTGCTTGGCTGTCATTGCACAGGGTCACAGGTGATTGGCTGTCATTGCACAGGGTCACAGGTGATTGGCTGTCATTGCACAGGGTCACATGTGATTGGCTGTCACTGCACAGGGTCACATGTGATTGGCTGTCATTGCACAGGGTCACATGTGATTGGCTGTCATTGCACAGGGTCACATGTGATTGGCTGTCATTGCACAGGGTCACATGTGATTGGCTGGCATTGCACAGGGTCACATGTGATTGGCTGTCACTGCACAGGGTCACAGGTGATTGGCTGGCATTGCACAAGGTCACATGTGATTGGCTGGCATTGCACAGGGTCACATGTGATTGGCTGTCATTGCACAGGGTCACAAGTGATTGGCTGTCATTGCACAGGGTCACATGTGCTTGGCTGTCATTGCACAGGGAGACAGATAGCCTGGGAAAGCATTCTTTATCCCGTACTTGAATACTTGAATAGTAAGATACAGTCTGGAGAATCCTCAAGTTACCTAGAATGATGAACCAATCCACAAGGGCCGTGACGAGGGCTCGAACCTACGTCCGGGATGAACCCAGACGCGCCTTAGTCGACTTCGCCACGACATGGTTAAAAGAATTGGAACCTGGAGTGCTACTGCCTTCACGAGGATTCCGTAACTTGCAGGCGATGAGTCACAATAACGTGGCTAAAGTATGTTGACCAGACCACACACTAGAAGGTGAAGGGACGACCACGTTTCGGTCCGTCCTGGACCGTCGTCGTCTCTTCACCTTCTAGTGTGTGGTCGGGTCAACATCCCGTAACTTCTCTGAAGCACACTCCGGAGTTTCACACACTTCCCCCATGCACCCGGGCTCTGTGAACCAGATATTCAGACACTTGGCCATCGGGGAGGGAGGGAATTATCAAGGGGGGAAAGCGCCAAGCCATTACGACTATATAGCACTGGGAAGGGGTCAGGATAAGGATTTGGGATGGGACGGGGGGAAGGGAATAGTGCCCAACCACTTGGACGGTCGGGGATTGAACGCCGACCTACATGAAGCGAAACCGTCGCTCTACCGTCCAGCCCAAGTGGTTGGACGGACAGCGAAGGTTTCTCACACCTGGGCGTTGACGGCAGATTGGAATTGCTTCGGGGAAATCTCGGATTTTATTTTCTTGCGGGACAGAAATGGTTGTGCACGTTTCCTTTCACCTGATGCAGCTGTTTACCTAGCAGTAAATAGGTTACCCGAGAGTTGGGCAACTGTGACCTTGCCTCCCGAGGACGCAAGGTCAAGCAAAGATACTCGGGTAGTACATCACATTTTGACGTATGGTCCCTAAGGTCAGAAACCTAAAAAATAGTGCAAAACAGAATTGTCAAACAATAACAGACGCATTCACAGAAAAACGTTGACTGCCCCCTCCAGGTGAGTGCAAAATTCCCATCACGTTGGCAGCATCAGGAAATTCCGTTCTGGAGCCAGTAAGTAAAATTCCCATTCCCGCAACATTATGTGGAGTCCACCTCCCCCCCCCCAACCTCCCCCCCTGAAGCTTATCAAATTCCAGACCAGTTGGTAGAATCTGGAATTTCAGTTCTCATCGGAAAATATGGGATTCCGCTGCTGAACTTACAATTCCAATTCATTTATGATTTATTTATATTGTTTTGAAGTTTATGTAAACATATATTATTATAGGATTCATTCCACAATAGTGTGGGTAATATCATTAAATTCTTTGTCGTCCCACCAACCTGGCCATGGATGTTGACCAGACCACACTAGAAAGTGAAGAGAAGACCGACGTTTCGGTCTGTCTTGGATCATTCTCAAGTCGATTCTGAGAATGAATCAACTTGAGAATGGTCCAAGACGGACCGAAACGTCGTCGTCCCTTCACTTTCTAGTGTGTGGTCTGGTCAACATATTTCAGCCACGTTATTGTGACTCCTCACCTGCAGGCCATGGAGGCTCACAACAAGGCAGGATCTCAGAAGTATCTAACTGCTACCCAACTGAGACTTGAAACCTTCCCTGGAGCTCCACGAAGGCAAGGTTTAAAGTTTCAAGTGGATACCACTTTAGTACTTCTGAAATTATTCGTAATTGTGACCATCTGGCTGCTATGTGGCTACTACGAGGGGTATGTATAAGAAATACTGTCTATATGTATATGAGAGAATGTCTGTCTGTTCGAGAATATGGGCCAGGCGCTAGGGGCTAGCCTCACTCAACTTTGCAGGGTGATAGGTCTAGGGTACGGGACGGACCTAGTCTGGTCGGGGTGGGTCTTATTCGTCCCAATAAGAGGGAAGTTCTGCGTCAGTCGTGACACCCACCCATATAATCAGATCAAATGTCAAGCCTTCTATTTTGTTTACTGATCTCGAAGACTCCATTTCCTCTCTGAAGTTCATTAAGCATATTATTTTCATCGTGATTAAATGTTAGTTTGCCTTAATTTATTGATTTATTGATTACAGTTTATATTGATGATTCTGTAATTACAGTGATGAAGGGAAAGTGTATATGTGTATGTATGTATATGTGTACATGTGTCTGTACTATTGACAATTGTGTAACTAGCTTCACAAGACTGTGTATATTTTCGGTATAAAAAGTCGAAATTTAAAACTCAAAATACGTGCAATCACCCTTAATTCAACTCAATTTAGGGAAACTATCTTCCTGTGACGATTCGAGAAAGGGACCTGGGAGTGGACGTAACACCAAATCTATCTCCTGAGGCACATATAAATCGGATAACGACAGCAGCGTACTCGACGCTAGCGAAAGTTAGAACCTCATTCAGAAACCTAAGTAAGGAGGCATTCAGAGCGCTTTACACTGCCTACGTGAGACCAGTCTTAGAGTATGCAGCCCCAGCATGGAGCCCCCCCATCTAAGGAAACACATTAAGAAACTGGAAAAGGTTCAGAAATTTGCGACGAGGCTAGTCCCGAAGTTGCATGGCATGGAATATGAAGAGCGACTGAAGGAACTGAACCTGACGACGTTAGAAAAAATGCAGGAAGTGGGGAGATATGATAATAGCATACAAAATACTTAGGGAGATGATCAACTGATCAACCCGCGACGATACTCATGGATCCATGAGTGTCGTCGGCGGTTGGTCAGTCGTAGACCGTAGTTAATAAGCACCAGGACTGACCAATCCTTATAGACAATCATTGGTGCGGTGGTCAAGTACTGTGTACGTTTAGGGGTGACAAACGGTATGGATTCGAATTCTGGCGGGTCAAAGAGTTCTTAGTGATATATATATTTTATATATATATATATATATATATATATATATATATATATATATATATATATATATATATATAAATATATAATATTATAATATATATTTAATTACAGAATACCATGAATTACTTATTAATGCATTTTAATTTCATATTATGTTGATGGAATCTCATATTTTCCATGAGAATTGAAATTCCTCTTTCTGTCATCTGAACTGGAATTCAACGTGTATAATATTTTGATTGGCTCTGCTGTTCTAGTGACAGATGAAAGTAGCGGTTATGGCATCCATGTACCAGAGAGGAAGATTTTTATTGTTGACAAACAGTTGAATAATGCAGACGATACCTCTGATACCCACCGCTTCCCACCCTTATCACGCAGCGGACACCGACATCAAGGAATAAGTGTAACATAGACAAAACCTTTACCTTTTACGGCTGAACATATGAGTGTTAAATACAATCACTGGTACCAACTATGACACACCAACAACTTGGTAACAATAGCGGGGAAAAATTTTGTTGTATGGAGAATACAACACAAGGCCTTGTAAAATATGTTGATTGGAGTTAATAAGTTTCTGTACTTGAGTCCAACAAATAATATATATGTTGGTCGGGTTTTATGAGTATTTATAAGGGTAAAATATACCGGGAATATTCAAGGAACCTATGGAGAATATTCATTGAATATACGGTAGAATATACAAGGAATATTTGGGGAATATAAATGAATAAACGAGAAATATAAGGTAAATATACCAAGAAAACACCGGGAATATACAAGGAATATATACACGGTATAATCAGGGAATATACAGGGAATATAAACTGCTTGATATAATTGCGAAGTTGTTGTTGTTGTTTAAGATTCGCTACCTGGAACAAAAAGTTCCAAGTAGCACGGGCTATGGTGAGCCCGTAGTAATTGCGAAGTTAAACGTTGTTGACCTACATAAATACTTGTGAGGTTTGGGACGTCAAATGAGAAACTTCTTTCAGGAGAATTTGGTGATAGGTTTTGTGGCCTCTCTTAAGAGCCCAGTCAGATGAGACTTAATTGTAGTTATAGACCACTAGATGACGGCACACGCTCTCTTCCTTCTGAAGGAACAGGAGTGCCTTCACTCGTGTGCTGAAGGAAGGAAGAGCAGTGGAAGGAAGACAGGTTTAGTACGTGGAAGACATAATGAGTGTGTTCAGGCCACGGTGAGTGTGTGTGCCAGGAATATATGTTGAGTGTGTGTTGAAAACACTATAGCACAATACAGCATATCACAGCACAACATACCACAGTATAACCCAGCATACCACAGTATAACCCAGCATACCACATCAGTCAGAACACTCTTTGAGTTGTCCAACAGCTAGTGTTCTCATTCACCGCGGGACGGCGCGTGACATTCTCAGGAAATCCAATATTCTAACTCAATTCCCTCTTTTTTTTTTGGCCTACAAGACAATTTGCTGCGATTCGTTCAGCCCTTCCTCTCAGACCGTACACTTTAAATGCGCATAAGTGCCGCTGTATCCTCTTATTGCCAAAACAAGAGAGTCCCCAAAGGCAGTGTTTTAAGCACCTCTCTTTTCATAATTGCCCTTAATTGCACCGTCGGCGACTTTAAAACAGCGGTTCATGCACATTACCTTAACGAGCTTCCGTTGCTGCGTTGGTTTTGCCGTTGTTTAACTGTTAGCTACCCGGCTGTAGTTTACAATTGACGGTGGAGCGCCCCCCTGGGCGTCCAGGGATGGTTTAACGTCTCTTGGTTAGACTAGTTGGGGGGTGTGACGTTGATTGGGCCGCTTATATACATCGTCCGCTCTTAAAGTAGTCAGGGTTTGTTTAGAGACAAGTTAAAACTCTTAGTGGGGGTTGTGTCAGCCGCTTATCTTAGTAGACAGTTGTTCATCACCTGTCACTGTCTTGGTAGACAGCTGTTCATCACCTGTCACTGTCTTGGTAGTCAGCTGTTCATCACCTGTCACTGTCTTGGTAGACAGCTGTTCATCACCTGTCACTGTCTTGGTAGACAGCTGTTCATCACCTGTCACTGTCTTGGTAGACAGCTGTTCATCACCTGTCACTGTCTTGGTAGACAGCTGTTCATCACCTGTCACTGTCTTGGTAGACAGCTGTTCATCACCTGTCACTGTCTTGGTAGACAGCTGTTCATCACCTGTCACTGTCTTGGTAGACAGCTGTTCATCACCTGTCACTGTCTTGGTAGACAGCTGTTCGTCACCTGTCACTGTCTTGGTAGACAGCTGTTCATCACCTGTCACTGTCTTGGTAGACAGCTGTTCATCACCTGTCACTGTCTTGGTAGTCAGCTGTTCATCACCTGTCACTGTCTGTCTTGGTAGACAGCTGTTCATCACCTGTCACTGTCTTGGTAGACAGCTGTTCATCACCTGTCACTGTCTTAGTAGACAGCTGTTCATCATCTGCCACTGTCTTAGTAGACAGCTGTTCATCACCTGTCACTGTCTTGGTAGACACCTGTTCATCACCTGTCACTGTCTTGGTAGACAGCTGTTCATCACCTGTCACTGTCTTGGTAGTCAGCTGTTCATCACCTGTCACTGTCTGTCTTGGTAGACAGCTGTTCATCACCTGTCACTGTCTTGGTAGACAGCTGTTCATCACCTGTCACTGTTTTAGTAGACAGCTGTTCATCACCTGTCACTGTCTTGATAGACAGCTGTTCATCACCTGTCACTGTCTTGATAGACAGCTGTTCATCACCTGTCACTGTCTTGATAGACAGCTGTTCATCACCTGTCACTGTCTTGATAGACAGCTGTTCATCACCTGTCACTGTCTTGGTAGACAGCTGTTCGTCACCTGTCACTGTCTGGTAGACAGCTGTTCATCACCTGTCACTGTCTTGGTAGACAGCTGTTCATCACCTGTCACTGTCTTAGTAGACAGCTGTTCATCACCTGTCACTGTCTTGATAGACAGCTGTTCATCACCTGTCACTGTCTTGATAGACAGCTGTTCATCACCTGTTCGTTAAATGCTCTTACAGTCATCTTATCTCTCTGGGACGGTCCTGATCGTGAAATTGTTGTTAAGCTCTGTACACCATACACTGTATAGGCATTAACCGTACCCTACAAGCCTTAACGAGTATGCTGGAAGCTTTAGCTTGTACTCTACAAGCCATAATAACACCCCCCCCCCACCCTTTCCCGTCTGCTCTGAAATCCTTTTTCTTTAATGGGTTCTTTTACTGTTTTTTTATTGACGGTTCTAGCAGTGTTGACAGTGTTTTGTCTGTCACCTTTCCCAAGACAACTGCCTCCTTACCTCAAAGACAAGTATGTTATTATGTAACATACTTTCTTACTTATTTTCTACGTTTTGAGACAGTTTCTTCTCAAGTATGGGCTCACCATAGCCTGTGCTGCTTGGATCTTTAGGTTCCAGGTAGCCAATCTTAACAACAACAAACATTCTCAAGTATGTTATTTTCTACGTTCTGAGACAGTTTCTTCTCGGGAGACGAAGATCGTTTAGCTTTGTGAGTTCTTCCATGTCTCTTAAAATTTTTAAATTCATGTCATCTCGTATGGATCGAAATTGATCATTCGTGTTTATTTTATCTTAACGGGTAAGGTTATCTTGAGATGATTTCGGGGCTTTTTAGTGTCCCCGCGGCCCGGTCCTCGACCAGGCCTCCACCCCCAGGAAGCAGCCCGTGACAGCTGACTAACACCAGGTACCTATTTACTGCTAGGTAACAGGGGCATAGGGTGAAAGAAACTCTACCCATTGTTTCTCGCCGGCGCCTGGGATCGAACCCAGGACCACAGGATCACAAGTCCCGCGTGCTGTCCGCTCGGCTGACGGCACACTATAGCTCTTATACCGACCGGTATAAGACAGTTAATGTTTAGTGAGTGGCCAGTTATACTTGTATTGGCTCTGGTAGCCGTGTTGATAAGACCGGGAGGTGGTCCTTGCTTACCTGTTGTAGCTATTCTGATAATCAACACATTATTTGAACAAATCCGCATGGGCCGTGATGAGGATTCGAACCTGCGTCACGGCCCTTGTGGATTTGTTCATTTGATGCATCACGCAGTTGTGATTTGTGTGTGCAACTCATTATTTGTTATGCTATCAGCTGCTGTTCAAGAGATCAGCAGCTGTTCAAGAGATCAGCAGCTGTTCAAGAGATCAGCAGCTGTTCAAGATATCAGCAGCTGTTCAAGATATCAGCAGCTGTTCGAGATATCAGCAGCTGTTCAAGAGATCAGCAGCTGTTCAAGAGATCAGCAGCTGTTCGAGAGATCAGCAGCTGTTCGAGATATCAGCAACTGTTCAAGATATCAGCAGCTGTTCAAGAGATCAGCAGCTGTTCGAGAGATCAGCAGCTGTTCGAGATATCAGCAGCTGTTCAAGAGATCAGCAGCTGTTCGAGATATCAGCAGCTGTTCGAGAGATCAGCAGCTGTTCAAGAAATCAGCAGCTGTTCAAGAGATCAGCAGCTGTTCAAGAGATCAGCAGCTGTTCAAGAGATCAGCAGCTGTTCAAGAGATCAGCAGCTGTTCAAGAGATCAGCAGCTGTTCAAGAGATCAGCAGCTGTTCAAGAGATCAGCAGCTGTTCAAGAGATCAGCAGCTGTTCAAGAGATCAGCAGCTGTTCAAGAGATCAGCAGCTGTTCAAGAGATCAGCAGCTGTTCAAGAGATCAGCAGCTGTTCAAGAGATCAGCTAGCTACTTTCAGGAAGATATTTCGTGCTATCATATGTGAGACAAGGCCTTCTTCCTGCACATTAAGCATTAAGAAGGAGCTGTTCTTGGCTCGGCTGACAGCCTCTCTCGCGCCTGTGTACAGGACGGGAAGGTATCGTAGGGAAGGAATGATTGCGATACTCATCAATCATGACCGTGATGAATACTGTATTCTCTACTATGTGTAGCGTATACATAGTATATGCTGCACTCGTCGTCTGTTCCTTCCCTCAACCGTCCCATCCCTCTTCCTTATCCTGATCACTTCCAGGTGTTATATAGTCGTAATGGCTTGGCGATTTCCCCTGATAATTCAATTCATTGCTCCATCCACACGTTACCATAACACAATCGGGTATAGTTGTAAAAAATACTATATATATATATATATATATATATATATATATATATATAATATATATATATATATATATATATATATAGTAGGCAATGTTCAGTCTCGGGAGACTATGGAGTTGCGCTCTGGTTGTCAATCCTGGTGCAGAGTCTGGTGTGACTGATGAGACCAATCCGAGAGTGGCAGTCCATCCCACACCGAGCACAAACGAAGTCCGATTCTGGTCTGTCTTCCTGGCTACCGGCTGTCCTTCTCTGTGTCTTTGCCTCCGATTCCTTGGCAAGTGACTCCTCGAACTTGGGGAGACCTCTTTGAACAGACTGCCTCCAGGCTGAACGGTCTGCAGCCAGTGTCTCCCATATAGCAAGATCGACGTCCATGGCTTTCAGGTCCCTCTTGCATACGTCTTTGTACCGTAGCTGGGGCTTGCCTGTTGGACGCTTTGCCTGCGTCAGCTCTCCGTACAGGAGATCCTTGGGATCCTGCCGTCGCCCATTCTCACAACGTGCCCGAGCCAGCGCATTCGTCTCTGTTTCAGCATTGTGTACATGCTGGTGATTCTTGCTCTCCCAAGACGTTGTTGTTTGTCACCTTGTCCTGCCAGGTGATGTCCAATATATATATATATATATATATTATATATATATTATATATATATATATATATATATATATATATATATATATTATATATATATATATATATATACATGTACACACATATGTAATATGCGTACTCACTCACCCCATGCGGAAGCTACACTGGGAAGCCTTCAGAGCCTTGTACACAACGCCTGTATGAGCAGCATTAGAATATTCAGCCCCTACATGGAGCCCACATATAAAAACCAGGAGAGGGTCAGACTGTAGTGGTCAGCATGACTGAGCCACCGTCCCCCACCTCTGGTAGTTCCTCTCCACGGAATCAGTAATTGCTGACCTGGATATCAAACAATTGACACATCCTGATTAACTCAACCGGTTCCAGTACCCTGGTCCAAGGCCTAAATCCATACAGACTTTTTGTTTCTTCAGAAGCAAGATAATAAAAAAAATGTAAACTGAACCTCGCTCTGAGACTCGTGGTGCTTGCTAAGGCGCAAGATCCACAGGTTAAATACGGCCTGCAAATATGAGGTTAGTGAGGCATGTAAATGACGAACAGAGGAATAGACGAACAAGAGGAATAGTGGACAGAAGCAGGATTGAATGGGTCACCCGAGGGAAGCAGAGGCCAAACAGTGACACAGGACGCTAATTATGTTTCTCTGATCGTAAACAGTTTGTGAGTATAAATAAATGTAGAATGAATTATAGGCTGAAACTGGACAAAGAAGAGCACTTTAACAGGAAATAAATATAAGGAGAGTTCAAGTAAGCTATAGACAAATCAAACGAGAAAGCATAGCGGAAAGAGGAGGATGCAAATACTGCTGAGGAAGAGGCAATTGGAAACATTATCACGTAACAAAGACTTAAAAGTGGACGTTCTACCAAGTGCCGCGCCAGAAGAACACACAGATCAAATAACAACAGTTAATCGATAATTTTCAAAAGAAGATGCCGAGCCAAGGAGACTACGTAGCACCAATACGCTTACTGGTTGATACCTGGTTGATACCTGGTTGATGGGGTTCTGGGAGTTCTTCTACTCCCCAAGCCCGGCCCGAGGCCAGGCTCGACTTGTGAGAGTTTGATCCACCAGGCTGTTGCTTGGAGCGGCCCGCAGAGCCACATACCCACCACAGCCCGGCTGATCCGGGACTTCTCTTAGGAAACAGTCCAGTTTTCTCTTGAAGATGTCCACGGTTGTTCCGGCAATATTTCTTATAGTCGCTGGGAGGACGTTGAACAACCGCGGACCTCTGATGTTTATACAGTGTTCTCTGATTGTGCCTATGGCACCTCTGCTCTTCACTGGATCAATCTTGCATTTTCTTCCATATCGTTCACTCCAGTACGTTGTTATTTTACTGTGTAGATTTGGGACCTGGCCCTCCAGTATTTTCCACGTGTATATTATTTGGTATCTCTCTCGTCTCCTTTCTAGAGAGTACATTTGGAGAGCTTTGAGACGATCCCAATAATTTAGGTGTTTTATCTCGTCTATGCGTGCCGTATATGTTCTCTGTATTCCCTCTATTTCAGCAATCTCTCCTGCTCTGAAGGGGGAAGTGAGTACTGAGCAGTATTCGAGACGGGACAACACAAGTGACTTGAAGAGTACAACCATTGTGATGGGATCCCTGGATTTGAAAGTTCTCGTAATCCATCCGATCATTTTTCTGGCTGATGCGATATTTGCTTGGTTATGCTCCCTAAACGTTAGATCGTCGGACATCATTATTCCCAAATCCTTATGGTGTTGTTTTTTACCAAATATAAAATTGGTAGTCAGTGCTGCTGGATATAAATGATTGGGGAATGAGATAGCCAGACCTAGAGGCGTCTGCATTCTCGGTCGAGTATTATGCTTTGAGGAAATAGAATGTTAGAGGAATACCTTGGTACACTAAACTTGGCCTCCGTGGCGCTTAGCCGGGAATAAGTCGTTTTGGACACCTAAGCCACAAACCTGAAATGAAGAAGTGACGACGTTTCGGTCCATCCGGACAGTTATCAAGTCGTAGTTGCAAAGGAGTGGTTGAGACAGACAATTTATAAAGTAAGATAGTGAGATGATGAATAAGACTTAACACACCAAAGTGTTAAGTCTGCAGACACAAACAATGCTCTCTTCTGTCATGTTATGGACTCCAGTCATCCTACAGCTTGGTCTGCTGCTAATCAGAATAATCTTTATTGACTCTCTGCTCTTCACAGACGCCGTCTTGTTCTTCAGAACAGACGCCAGATCTGCTCTGCTACCCCAAATGAACCTTAGACCTGGGTTGTTGCTATTGACTCTTGCCATTCTCAGTACATAGTTAAATGCTCTAACCTTCTTATACATAGTTTAAATACTCTAACCTTCTTAACAAATATGAGTTGAGTTAGCTTCAGCTGTTCTAGACTTTATATATCTTATGTTGTTATATATCTTTGTCTAACGACTCGGATTGGAGGATATAGCGACGATCTCGTTTCCTGTAGGTCGGAGTTCAATGACCAAGTAGCTAGCAACCATTCCTTCCCTCCAATCTATCCCATATATTTCTCTTCATGTCACTTTCAAATGCTTTATAGTTATAATGACTTAGCGCTTTAACTGGTAATTACTTATATCTTTGTCTCTCGCTTCGCCATTTGGCCTATACTATATATTATATTATATATATGTTGTACATATATATATATTATATTATTATATATATATAATATATATATATATATATATATATATATTATATATATATATGTTGTACCTAGTAGCCAGAACGCACTTCTCGGCCTACTATGCAAGGCCCGATTTGCCTAATAGGCCGAGTGATTTTCATAATTTTTTTATAAATTGTTTGCAATTGGTTTATTTGAATTATTATTTCTCTATTTTACTAGGAACGTAATTATTGACTTAGTTATATTAGTTTAGGCTGGGTTAAGATAGGCCAGTTAGGTTAGGTAGGGTAGGTTAGGTTCGGTCATATATCTACGTTAGTTTTAAATCATTTAAACAAAATAACTCACACATCATGAAAAGCATAGCTTTCATATCATAAGAAAAAAAAAAAAAATTGAAAAAACAAATAAATTCAGGAAAACACACAAGAAACACACGTGGGGCACACGTTGTGTCCTCACGTGTGCCTCAAGAATGAGGTGTTTTGATAAAATACTATGCCCAAGATTACCATCCGGGTGCCGGCGGGGGGGGGAGGGGGTTCAAATAGCTCGGCTATCACCTCTTTTGTCCGGTATATGCATATATA
>WNGS01161107.1:4722697-4734498 GCA_020271785.1 Procambarus virginalis
GAGAGCAGAGATCGATACCAGAGTGCCTGGAATAATATGTCAGGTTGAGGAGAGAGGCAGAAAGCAATACGAAAATGACATCGCAATCAAGGCAATGACTCAACCTAAATTGTTGCATAGCACATCAGGAGAAACAGAGCAGTAAAGGAACAGGTATGAAATTAAGGATAGAGGAAGACGGATTCACTACAAACGACAAGGAAGTGTGCAAGTAAACTGAATAAGAATATCTTCAAGTGTCCTGTTATTTCTATAGTTTCTCCACGTCATTTTACTTTGCTGCTTAGCTAGCCTACATCTCTGATTAAACCATGGGTTTCTCATCTTCATTTCATTGTTTTCCTTTTGGACTGGGACAAACTTGTTTACTGTTTCCTCGCACTTCTGCGTGATGTAGTCCATCATGTCTTGGGCCGTCTTTCCCCTGAGCTCTGTTTCCCATTTCATATTTGTTTGTGTGAGTTGTGTGTATTCACCCAGTTGTGCTTGCGGGGGGTTGCGCTTTGCACAACACACACACACACACACACACACACACACACACACACACACACACACACACACACACACACACACACACACACACACTTCTTCGTTCTAAGGTTCCGAGAAGCAGCGCAACAAATGTGTTTCTGTTCAAAGACGCCCCAATAATCTGCGTGAGAACGTCGCTAAATTCAGGTCCTAGTGAACGAGCGCATGCTGGAGGGGGGGGGGGTTGTGCTCCAGCTCCAGGGAACGACAACAAGCAAACTCACCTCCTAGAGAACGACAACAAGCAAACTGACCTCCTAGAGAACGACAACAAGCAAACTCACCTCCTAGAGAACGACAACAAGCAAACTCACCTCCTAGAGAACGACAGCAAGCAAACTCACCTCCTAGAGAACGACAACAAGCAAACTCACCTCCCAGAGAACGACAACAAGCAAACTCACCTCCTAGAGAACGACAACAAGAAAACTCACCTCCTAGAGAACGACAACAAGCAACTCACCTCCTAGAGAACGACAACAAGAAAACTCACCTCCTAGAGAACGACAACAAGCAAACTCACCTCCTAGAGAACGACAGCAAGCAAACTCACCTCCTAGAGACAACAAGCAAACTCACCTCCCAGAGAACGACAACAAGCAAACTCACCTCCTAGAGAACGACAGCAAGCAAACTCACATCATAGAGAACGACAGCAAGCAAACTCACCTTCTAGAGAACGACAGCAAGCAAACTCACCTCCTAAAGAACGACAGCAAGCAAACTCATATCATAGAGAACGACAGCAAGCAAACTCACCTTCTAGAGAACGACAACAAGCAAACTCACCTCCTAGAGAACGACAGCAAGCAAACTCACCTCCTAGAGAACGACAGCAAGCAAACTCATATCATAGAGAACGACAGGAAGCAAACTCACCTCCTAGAGAACGACAGCAAGCAAACTCACCGTCTAGAGAACGACAGCAAGCAAACTCACCTCCTAGAGAACGACAGCAAGCAAACTCACATCATAGAGAACGACAGCAAGCAAACTCACCTTCTAGAGAACGACAGCAAGCAAACTCACCTCCTAGAGAACGACAGCAAGCAAACTCATATCATAGAGAACAACAGCAAGCAAACTCATATCATAGAGAACGACAGCAAGCAAACTCACCTCCTAGAGAACGACAGCAAGCAAACTCATATCATAGAGAACGACAACAAGCAAACTCACCTCCTAGAGAACGACAGCAAGCAAACTCATATCATAGAGAACGACAGCAAGCAAACTCATATCATAGAGAACGACAACAAGCAACTCACCTCCTAGAGAACGACAACAAGCAAACTCACCTCCTAGAGAACGACAACAAGCAAACTCACCTTCTAGAGAACGACAGCAAGCAAACTCACATCATAGAGAACGACAGCAAGCAAACTCATATCATAGAGAACGACAGCAAGCAAACTCACCTCCTAGAGAACGACAGCAAGCAAACTCACATCATAGAGAACGACAGCAAGCAAACTCACCTCCTAGAGAACGACAGCAAGCAAACTCACCTCCTAGAGAACGACAGCAAGCAAACTCACCTCCTAGAGAACGACAGCAAGCAAACTCACATCATAGAGAACGACAGCAAGCAAACTCACATCATAGAGAACGACAGCAAGCAAACTCACCTCCTAGAGAACGACAGCAAGCAAACTCACCTCCTAGAGAACGACAGCAAGCAAACTCACATCATAGAGAACGACAGCAAGCAAACTCACATCATAGAGAACGACAGCAAGCAAACTCACATCATAGAGAACGACAGCAAGCAAACTCACATCATAGAGAACGACAGCAAGCAAACTCACATCATAGAGAACGACAGCAAGCAAACTCACATCATAGAGAACGACAGCAAGCAAACTCACATCATAGAGAACGACAGCAAGCAAACTCATATTATAGAGAACGACAGCAAGCAAACTCACATAATTGAGAACGACAGGAAGTGGGTGAGTGTGCTGGAGGTTGCTAAAAACAACAATAAGTTGGCCTGGGCACAATAGGGACCAAAAATAGTTTCTGAGAGTGAGAAGAAAAGCCCAAGCAGTTCGACAATGTATTGCAAAGGATGAACCCAAACTTCTTCACAACTACATCACGAGTGACAGAACATTAAATGAGCCAATGACACAAGTCACAACCCAATCACAGAGCAACAATAGTCTGTGGAAGATTTTTAGCAGACGATTCCCTCAAGACGTTTTAACAAGTGAGTAGTGGAGATGGTTGGGGCCAATTAAGGGCTCTCGGACACCTTTAAGGTTACCCGAGATGCTGTTCGGCGCACTTAGAAACCCCAAAATCACCATTAGACACACAAAGATCACACTAACGTGATGCATCAAATGAACAAATGACGCAGGTTCGAATCCTCGTCACGGCCCTTGTGGCTTTGTTCCCAAAATCACCACCTAGGGACCTGGCCAAGTCTCATGTACCAGCCTGAAGAAAACATACACATAAAGTCAATGAAAATACGCCTGGGGTGCAACATATAGAGAGCGCTATGTTGCAGGTCAATGTCATTATTGCGTGCCCAGGGGCCCCAGAGCACACACCAGGTACTGACAAGGACCCCAGAGCTCACACCAGGTACTGACAAGGGCCCCAGAGCACACACCAGGTACTGACAAGGGCCACAGACCTCACACCAGGTACTGACAAGGGCCCCAGAGCTCACACCAGGTACTGACAAGGGCCCCAGAGCTCACACCAGGTACTGACAAGGGCCCCAGAGCTCACACCAGGTACTGACAAGGGCCCCGGAGCTCACACCAGGTACTGACAAGGACCCCGGAGCTCACACCAGGTACTGACAAAGGCCCCAGAGCTCACACCAGGTACTGACAAGGACCCCGGAGCTCACACCAGGTACTGACAAGGACCCCAGAGCTCACACCAGGTACTGACAAGGACCCCAGAGCACACACCAGGTACTGACAAGGGCCCCGAAGCTCACACCAGGTACTGACAAGGACCCCGAAGCTCACACCAGGTACTGACAAGGGCCCCAGAGCTCACACCAGGTACTAACAAGGGCCCCAGAGCTCACACCAGGTACTGACAAGGGCCCCAGAGCTCACACCAGGTACTGACAAGGGCCCCAGAGCTCACACCAGGTACTGACAAGGGCCACAGAGCTCACACCAGGTACTGACAAGGGCCCCAGAGCTCACACCAGGTACTAACAAGGGCCCCAGAGCTCACACCAGGTACTGACAAAGGCCCCAGAGCTCACACCAGGTACTGACAAGGACCCCGGAGCTCACACCAGGTACTGACAATGCTCTAGTACTCACACCAGGGCTCATGTCTACCCATGCAAGGTGGTAGGAAACCTTGTGAGGAAAAGAACAATGAAATAACTGGATACACTGGTCTTTGTAAGGAAGCACCGGGGGATCTGATATCATTCTATGACAGAGCGCCAGAGGTGAAGGAAGGTAGAGAAGGGGAGGAACCGAGTGTGTTCTTTTTTTTAACAGCAAGAAGGCTTTTGATACAGTTCCAAACGAGACTACACCACAAGTAATAGTCAACTACTAACAATGCATTTCAATTTAGTGTGTTCGTGAATCCCAAAAAAGGTGATTGAAATGTTTTTTGAGCAGTCCGGACTCCTAAGGTTTCTCAACGTCAAGAAAAACGGTCAATTTAAAGTGTGCTCTACAAACCTACCAGAGGACCCAAAACAGAAAACGGGACAGTACGTCACTTTCGCCAGCTGCTTCCATTTTTCTAGTACGGCAGGTTTTGGCCTTACGTAACGCATACGAACGAAATGCGACGTTCTTTGGAGCAGGGCAGGTTGAGGGCAAATTGCATAGCCCAGCCAGCATGTATATATTTACTTCTAAACTCACATATACAAGGCTAAAGAGAGATAGAGTAGCTACTGCGCATAGTGAACAATCAACCACAGAAAATGATGATTATAACCAGCTGAAGTTATAATTACATCACACACACACACACACACACGGTCAAGTCACGGTCTTAGTCAAGCATAAGACTAAACTGGAAAAGGTTCAAAGGTTTGCCACCAGACTAGTACCCGAGCTGAGAGGTATGAGCTACGAGGAGCGACTGCAGGAATTAAACCTCACTTCGTTGGAAGACAGAAGAGTTAGGGGGACATGATCACCACATTCAAGATTCTCAGGGGAATCGACAGGGTTGATAAAGACAGGCTGTTTAACACAAGGGGCACACGCACTAGGGGACACAGGTGGAAACTGAGTGCCCAAATGAGCCACAGAGATATTAGAAAGAACTTTTTTAGTGTCAGAGTGGTTGACAATGGAATGCATTAGGAAGCGATGTGGTGGAGGCTGACTCCATACACAGTTTCAAGTGTAGATATGATAGAGCCCATTAGGCTCAGGAAACTGTACACCCGTTGATTGACGGTTGAGAGGCGGGACCAAAGAGCCAGAGCTCAACCCCCGCAAGCACACTAGGTGAGTACAACTAGGTAGTACACACACACACACACACACACACACACACACACACAACCACCACACACAACACACACACCCACACACTATATATATATATATATATATATATATATATATATATATATATATATATTTATATATATATATTGCATAACTGTTGCATTGTACAGTGCATCATCCTAGACGCAGGTCCAGTATATTAAACATGTGTTCCAGAGGTCAGATAATATTGAGAGAGTTCAGTATATCTCACCCTCAGGGGCAGAAGGGGTCGCAAGTTAATGTAATGTATTAAGATATTACATGCCCTCTTTCGCAAGGTGGATACATGACGTCTTAGACACTTGAGTTACGGGAAAACTGTCTAATGCCTCCTAATCCCAGTTTCCCAGACGTGTCCCAGACGTGTCCCAGACGTGTCTCAGACGTGTCCCAGACGTTTTTCTAGGTGTATCTTTCATGTGAGGTGAAATTNGTACTGTGTCAAAGGCTTTCCGACAGTCCAAGAAAATGCAGTCCGCCCAGCCCTCTCTTTCTTGCTTAATCTTTGTCACCTGATCGTAGAATTCTATTAAGCCAGTCAGGCAAGATTTACCCTCCCTGAACCCATGTTGGCGATGTACTCACCTATTTGTACTCACCTATTTGTGCTTGCGGGGGTTGAGCTTTGGCTCTTTGGTCCCGCCTCTCAACTGTCAATCAACTGGTGTACAGATTCCTGAGCCTACTGGGCTCTATCATATCTTCATTTAAAACTGTGTATGGAGTCAGCCTCCACCACATCACTGCCTAATGCATTCCATCCGTTAACTACTCTGACACTGACACACATGTGTGTGTGTGTGTGTGTGTTGTGTGTGTGTGTGTGTGTGTGTGTGTGTGTGTGTGTGTGTGTGTGTGTGTGTGTGTGTGTGTACTCACCTAGTTGTACTCACCTAGTTGTGCTTGCGGGGGTTGAGCTCTGGCTCTTTGGTCCCGCCTCTCAACCGTCAATCAACAGGTGTACAGTTTCCTGAGCCTAATGGGCTCTATCATATCTACATTTGAAACTGTGTATGGAGTCAGCCTCCACCACATCGTTTCCTAATGCATTCCATTTGTCAACCACTCTGACACTAAAAAAGTTCTTTCTAATATCTCTGTGGCTCATTTGGGCACTCAGCTTCCACCTGTGTCCCCTAGTGCGTGTGCCCCTTGTGTTAAACAGCCTGTCTTTATCAACCCTGTCGATTCCCCTGAGAATCTTGAATGTGGTGATCATGTCCCCCCTAACTCTTCTGTCTTCCAACGAAGTGAGGTTTAATCCTGCAGTCGCTCCTCGTAGCTCATACCTCTCAGCTCGGGTACTAGTCTGGTGGCAAACCTTTGAACCTTTTCCAGTTTAGTCTTATGCTTGACTAGATAGGGACTCCATGCTGGAGCCGCATACTCCAGGATTGGTCTGACATATGTGGTATATAATGTTCTGAAAGATTCCTTACACAAGTTTCTAAAGGCCGTTCTTATGTTAGCCAACCTGGCATATGCTGCTGATGTTATCCTCTTGATATGAGCTTCAGGGGACAGGTCTGGCGTGATATCAACCCCCAGGTCTTTCTCTCTCTCTGACTCTTGAAGTATTTCATCTCCCAAATGATACCCAAATGTGTGTGTGTGTGTGTGTGTGTGTACTCACCTATTTGTACTCACCTATTTGTGCTTACGGGGTTGAGCTCTGGCTCTTGGTCCCGCCTCTCAACTGTCAATCAACTGTATTCACCTAGTTGTGTTTGCGGGGGTTGAGCTTTGCTCTTTCGGCCCGCCTCTCGACTGTCAATCAACTGTTTACTAACTACTTTTTTTCCCACACCACACACACCAGGATGCAGCCCGTGACAGCTGACTAACTCCAAGGTACCTATTTACTGCTAGGTAACAGGGGCATTCAGGGTGAAAGAAACTTTGCCCATTTGTTTCTGCCTTGTGCGGGAATCGAACCCGCGCCACAGAATTACAAGTCCTGCGCGCTATCCACCAGGCTACGAGGCCCCACCTCGTGTGTGTGTGTGTGTGTGTGTGTGTGTGTGTGTGTGTGTGTGTGTGTGTGTGTGTGTGTGTGTGTGTGAAAAAAGTTGATTGTTGAGAGGCGGACCGAAAGAGCCAGAGCTCAACCCCCGCAAGCACAAATAGGTGAGTACAAATAGGTGATTGTAGGATCCTCGAAGAGGACCTGTAGAGGTTGCAGAGATGGTCAGAGAAATGGCTACTGGATTTCAACACGAGTAACTGTAAAGTTATGGAAATGTGATCAGGTGATAGGCGAACAAAGGGACAGTACACAATAAAGGGGAACAGCCTACCTGTAACGATTCGAGAAAGAGACCTGGTGTGGACGTAACACTTAACTTAACTCCTGAGGCACATATAAATAGGATAACGACAGCAGCGTACTCTACACTGGCGAAAATTAGAACTTCATTCAGAAACCTAAGTGAGGAGGCATTTAGGGCGCTTTACACTGCCTACGTGAGACCAGTCTTAGAGTATGCCGCGCAATCATGGAGTCCCCACCTGAAGAAACACATAAGGAAACTGGAAAAGGTTCAAAAGTTTGCGACGAGGCTTGTCCCCGACTTACGAGGGATGGAATATGAAGAGCGCCTGAAGGAACTGAACCTTACGGCACTAGACAAAGTGGAAATAGATGAAATGTTCACACGTAATAACAACAGAACGAGGGGACATGGGTGGAAGCTGGAAACTCAGATGAGTCACAGAGATGTTAGGAAGTTTTCTTTTAGCGTGAGAGTAGTGGAAAAATGGAATGCACTTAAGGAACAGGTTGTGGAAGCAAACTCTATTCATAATTTAAAAACTAGATATAATAGGGAAATGGGACAGTAGTCATTCCTGTAAACAACCGATGGCTAGAAAGGCGGGATCCAGGAGCCAATGCTTGATCCTGCAAGCACAAATAGGTGAGTACACACACTCTCTCTCTCTCTATTTTTGCTTCTATATAATTACTTATAGATATATGTATTATCTATAAGCAAAATAGCTATACTCGTCTATATATCGATCAGTCCCATCGTCACGTCAATCCATCCATCAGGCAGCCTCGCCAGCTCTTCACCAAGACCTCACAGAGCCTATTGGTCCGCACCTAAGATACGGAAGCTGTGTGTTTACCTCCCTGCTGGCGGAGCTGGACTACAACCGCCCATTACTGTCATGTCCAGGTGTTCACGGAGAAAACATCTTGTTGACACTAATGGTAATGTTTTATTTGAGTTTAGTTCCTCAATGTTTTGCTCGTCTTAATGATGATTATCTTTTGTCTTTTCACTCAGTAATGCTATTGTGTTAGAAACTCATGTTCGAATTTTGTTCGTAATTGTAATAAAATGTTCGAATTTTAGGGTAATTGCAAGTTTCGTGTGTTTTGGTTAGTGAGAGACACGAATCAAGGGGTTTTTGTACTGTTATCTTTGTGTGTGTTATCAGTGTAGCACCTGAATATTTTTCTGAAATGGAAGAATATTAAACTATATTTTTTAAACTGAGCGTTCGTAGAGGCTGAGGAGGGAATAATTGATTTTCGAATCTTGTTAGTAAATATTTTGTGAATTCTCGGAAATTTGGCCTAGATATGTATCTATGAGGCTCAATGACCTTGTTATTTAAATTTCAAGTCAAGGTTTGAGCATTCAAAGGTCACCTTCAGGTGAAGGTGAAAGCATTTCAGGGTCACCATGAGGGCCAAGGACACTTTCAGACCAAACCTGTTCGAAAGATATGTCCGATCTACTGAAAATGTTCACAATTTCATTCAGTTCATAAATAATATTTGCTACTGGTATGCGAAGTCACCCCATCCTTGAAACACTAATCACAATTAACGACACATTAACGACGTCAGTTGTTTAACGATACACATCTGTGATGAATTCGCCAGAGTTATCATCAACGAGAAACTCGTCGAGTGATTCATCACAGATGTGTACCATAAACCAACTGATGCAGGGAAATGTATAATCGGTAAGAGTGAATGCACTAACAGGTATAAGAGAAGCGTCATCAATGCATATGTAGGTCGTGCAATACGTACATGCTTAACTTGGCAGATCTCGCACCATGAACTTGAACGCATCCGCCAAATTGTTGTGAATAACGATTACAGCAATTCAGAATTCGACGAAATCGTAAGTAAGAAGCTCTAGGCCGCACATCTGCCTGAGGATAATACGGCCCCAGGGGCGGATAATCGGCCCTCCAAGGGAAGACATTGTAGTGTATTATAAAAATACATTTACTCAGGCATACAAGAAGGATGAGATGGTGATACGAGATATAATTGACAGGAATTGTAAACCTTGCGGTGAAAACGCAACGATTCGTCCTGTCATTTATGATAACAACATCTTCCCTCATTATGAGAAATACCATCACTGCCGCCTCTGACAAACTGAGGTGCACTAAGGTAGTGTATCAGTACTAAAGCAGCTCTGGAGACTGTGTGCTCCGAAATGTATGTTACATTGGACATACCACGAGTACATTGAGTACATACAAGACGTCTACATTGAGTAGACGTCTTAACACTTCATTTGCAAGACAGAGGTATTAAGCAACATCATTCTCAACACCACAACACCATCCTGAATCACCAAGACATAGTGAAAGATACGACAGTAATCGCACGCACCGACGACCGTAGGAGGCTTCGTATGCGTGAGGTTGTGTTCATTCGGGAGCTGACACCAGTAATCAACATCCAGATGAATTCGACTTCGATCATGCAAGTGTTTGATGGTCCTCCATTGACCCAGAGGGAAGATGTAAGACCTGGCGGACAGCTACAAGACGGAGTCAGGCAACAATCACCTCACCCTATCATTAGGCTACGATTAAGGGGGTTTAAGTGAATTGGAGAGTGAGGTGTACCCACACTTATAAATGTCTAGATTTCTCTTTGAAAGCCACACGGGAGACATCTCCCGTCCACGAGGCTAACCATAGCTCGTGCTTCTTGCCCCGCTCCTGTGCCAGGTAAGTTACGGGCTCACCATAGCCCGTGCTACTTGGAACTTGTTCCGAGTAGCTGAATCTATAACAACAACATTTGAAAGCGACACGGGAGACATCTCCCGTCACGCAGGGTGCAGTTGCACCTCCACAGATCTCCAGTATCAGCTCTTGATACTGGTAATGGCTCCAAAGGGCCACCACTTACGGGCTATTCATGCCCGTGCCACCTTTTGGGTGGCTTAATCTTCATCTTCTTTGAAAGCGAAGTTACAGCCCCGCTCCTGTGCCGGGTAAGTTCACTACGGGCTCACCATAGCCCATGCTAGTTGAAACGTTTTGTTCCCAGTAGCTGAATCTTAAACAACAACTTTGAAAGCTCAGTATAGTTGTATTAGTGTAACCGAGTGTACTGAAGATGTCACATTATTGACGAAACGTGTAGAATAAAAATGGAAAGAATAATTGATCTAGATCTAGTGTTTCTTCACCCTCCAGATGTAGAAGATATTTGCGTATAATGGAAAATATTCCAAAGAAAATTAATATCACAATGCTGTTGTGACATTATTATTCATTTAATAATTAATTGCATTATTACATTTTTGCAAGAATTCCTTTCATTAGTTTGCCCTTTTCTTGAAGGCACTATAATAATCTTCCTAAAGACTGGAGAAAAATGGTAACAGAAAAGAACTTAAACAGTCATAACTTAGGAGTAACCTTCTTGAGGTTATCTTGAGATGATTTCG
Organism: Procambarus virginalis; assembly: GCA_020271785.1. NCBI lineage: Eukaryota > Metazoa > Arthropoda > Malacostraca > Decapoda > Cambaridae > Procambarus > Procambarus virginalis. Next base: position 4,733,457 of record WNGS01161107.1, read on the forward strand.
GGGCTTTTTAGTCCCCGCGGCCCGGTCATCGACCAGGCCTCCACCCCCAGGAAGCAGCCCGTGACAGCTGACTAACACCCAGGTACCTATTTTACTGCTAGGTAACAGGGGCATAGGGTGAAAGAAACTCTGCCCATTGTTTCTCGCCGGCGCCTGGGATCGAACCCAGGACCACAGGATCACAAGTCCAGCGTGCTGTCCGCTCGGCCGACCAGCTCCCTGGTCGGCCGAGAGAGGCAGACACCAACCTTACCTTAAGACTGCTCATAGCTCAGTCGATAGAGCTACGACCTCACATCCTTGGGTCCAGGGTTCGAGTCTCATACAGCCTATGTGAATGGAATGGTAACCTTACCTAACTTAACCTAAACTGACCTAACCTGACACTAACTTAGGAAAAACTAATCTACTTTAACCTAAACTAACTTGGGAGAAACCTAATCTAATTTAACCTAAACTAACTTGGGAGAAACCTAATCTAATTTAACCTAAACTAACTTGGGAGAAACCTAATCTAATTTAACCTAAACTAACTTGGGAGAAACCTAATCAAAACTTAACAATGATTAACATAATAAAATCTAAATTGGGAGTAGTACAGTAAATCTTTATGTACGTTGGTGTATAGTGACAATTAGCCGTGCCTAATAGACTCTCGCTTTCCAGCAGACACCAGGATGGTGTGCTCACAGCAGACACCAGGATGGTATGCTCCAGCAGACACCAGGATGGTGTGCTCACAGCAGACACCAGGATGGTATGCTCCAGCAGACACCAGGATGGTATGCTCACAGCAGACACCAGGATGGTATCCTCACAGCAGACACCAGGATGGTATCCTCACAGCAGACACCAGGATGGTATCCTCACAGCAGACACCAGGATGGTGTGCTCACAGCAGACACCAGGATGGTATCCTCACAGCAGACACCAGGATGGTGTGCTCACAGCAGACACCAGGATGGTATCCTCACAGCAGACACCAGGATGGTGTGCTCACAGCAGACACCAGGATGGTATCCTCACAGCAGACACCAGGATG
>WNGS01161107.1:4745975-4755983 GCA_020271785.1 Procambarus virginalis
CCAGAATTCACACTCTTTGGTGCTCTGAGTATGGTGCAGTGGGTATAAGTGCGTACCTGCCATCTTGGTGGCCAGTGTTCAAGTCCCATGGTGGGTGTTGTGTGTCTAAAAGTTTTTATACTTCTAACTTGTGTGTTTAGGCAAGTGTGTGCATTAAGCATGGACCACGTGTTCTCCCATATAACAGGCATAATGGAAAACGTGAATTTCCACTCACTATACTATTACCTAGAGTGGATGGGTTGTCTGGGAGTTAAATACCCCAGAATTCCCACCTCTTTGGGGCTCTGAGTAAGGTGCAGTAGGTATAAGTGCATACCTGCCATCTTGGTGGCCAGGGTTCAAGTCCCCTGGTGCATGTTGTGTGTCTAAAAGTTTCTATACTTCTAACTTGCGTGTTTAGGCAAGTGTGTGCATTAAGGATGGACCACGTGTTCTCTCATATAACAGGGCTTAATGGAAAACGTGAATTGCTTCTCACTATACCATTGCCTGGAGAGGATGGGTTTCTGGGACTTAAATACTTTAGAATTCCCAACTCTTTGGGTTTCTGAGTATGGTGCAGTGGGTATAAGTGCATACCTGCCATCTTGGTGGCCAGGGTTCAAGTCCCATGGTGGGTGTTGTGTGTCTAAAAGTTTTATACTTCTAACTTGCTTGTTTAGGCAAGTGTGTGCATTAAGCATGGGCCACGTGTTCTCCCATATAACAGGGCTTGATAGAAAATGTCAATTGCCTCTCACAATACCATTGCCTGTGAAGGAGGGGTTGTCTGGGAGTTAAATACCCCAGAATTCCCACCTCTTTGGGGCTCTGAGTATGGTGCAGTAGGTATAAGTGCATACCTGCCATCTTGGTGGCCAGGGTTCAAGTCCCCTGATGCATGTTGTGTGTCTAAAGTTTCTATACTTCTAACTTGCGTGTTTAGGCAAGTGTGTGCATTAAGCATGGACTACGTGTTCTCCCATAAAACAGGGCTTGATAGAAAATGTCAATTGCCTCTCACAATACCATTGCCTGTGAAGGAGGGGTTGTCTGGGAGTTAAATACCCCAGAATTCCCACCTCTTTGGGATCTGAGTATGGTGCAGTGTATAAGTGCGTACCTGCTGTCTTGGTAGTCAGGGTTCAAGTCCCATGGTGGGTGTTGTGTGTCTAAAAGTTTTTATACTTCTAACTTGCGTGTTTAGGCAAGTGTGTGCATTAAGCATGGACCACGTGTTCTCCCATATAACAGGGCTTGATGGAAAACGTGAATTGCCTCTCACTAGTTCAAGTTCAAGTATGTTTTTGAGATAAGCAAGAAATACATCTCAAAGGGATAGAGTAGCTTAGGCTATTTCTACCCCCCAGGCCTCTCACTATACCATTACCTGGAGTGGATGGGTTTACTTGGAGTTAAATACCCCAGAATTCCACCTTTTTGGGGCTATGAGTATGGTGCAGTGGGTATAAGAGCGTACCTGCCATCTTGGTGGTTTGGGTTCAAGTCCCCTGGTGGGTGTTGTGTGTCTAAAAGTTTCTATACTTCTAACTTGCTTGTTTAGGCAAGTGTGTGCATTAAGCATGGACCACGTGTTCTCTCATATAACAGGGCTTGATAGAAAACGTGAATTATCACTCACTATAACCTTACCTGGAGTGGATGGGTTGTCTGGGAGTTAAATACCCAAGAGTTCGCACCTCTTTGGGGCTCTGAGTATGGTGCAGTGGGTATAAGTGCATACCAGTCATCTTGGTGGCCAGGGTTCAAGTCCCCTGGGGGGTGTTGTGTGTCTAAAAGTTTATATAAAATATATATATATATATATATATATATATATATATATATATATATATGTCGTACCTAGTAGCCAGAACTCACTTTTGGCCTACTATGCAAGGCCCGATTTGCCTAATAAGCCAAGTTTTCCTGAATTAATATATTTTCTCTTGTTTTTTTTCTTATGAAATGATAAAGCTACCCATTTCATTATGTATGAGGCCATTTTTTTTATTGGAGTTAAAATTAACGTAGATATATGACCGAACCTAACCAACCCTACCTAACCTAACCTAACCTATCTTTATAGGTTAGGTTAGGTTAGGTAGCCGAAAAAGTTAGGTTAGGTTAGGTTAGGTAGGTTAGGTAGTCGAAAAACAATTAATTCATGAAAACTTGGCCTATTAGGCAAATCGGGCCTTGCATAGTAGGCTGAGAAGTGCGTTCTGGCTACTAGGTACCACATATATATATATATATATATATATATATATATATATATATATATATATATATATATATATATATATTATATATATAATATATATATATATAGACATATATATATATACGGATCTGTCTGTCTGTTTCTTCTTTCTGTCGCAATCCATATATTATCTATAAATTTCTATTATCTCCTAATCTTTTTCTCAAGCTAGGTTTATATCTAGCTATCTCTGTATTTCCCCCTTCCCCAACCACTTGAGCTGGACGGTAGAGCGACGGTCTCGCATCATGCAGGTCGGCGTTCAATCCTCGACCGTTCAAGAGTTTGAGTACCATTCCTTCCCCCCCCCCCCCATCCCAGCCCAAATATTTATCCATATCCCTTCCAAGTACTATATTGAGTCGTAATGGCTTGGCGCTTTCCCCTGATAATTCTCTCCCTCTATTCACCTCCCCCTACCACCACCCTTTTTGCCCTATCATCCCACCCCCCCCCCCTGCGTACCCACTCAGGGGTACCCAACAGCTGCAAGTGTGGGTACGGTTAGCATCAATAAAACGGGTACCTAATGGACACTGGGCCATTGCAACCCCTATAATTAATCTTGCAATCATATTAACTCAATTCTGAATAATCCTTTTTTTATTTATTATTTATAATAAAATGTGAGAGACTGATGTCCTCAAAATTTCCATCTATTAGAGGGAAAGAAATTTATATATCTATGTAAATAAAAAAGTACACTATATGCATTTCGATAAATAATTATTCAAATTCATTTGCTGACAAATAAACTGAGAGATTCTATAAAGTCACATACACCAAGAAGAACAAATTGTTTATTATTAACCAGAGGTGTGAGAATAAATGAAAACTTTCCTAACAATATATCTATTATTTATTAACATACATGATATATTAGACGAAGAAGGGGGCTCAGCTTCCTTAAACCTAAGTTTACATAAGTTTTTTTTATAAGTTACAGCAAAGTTCGTTTATATGTGCCAGTCGCCAGGTTGGCCAACCCTGTAAAGTACTCTAGTGGATCAGGGTTGCCATCCCGAAGAGTAGTTTTGAGATGTTTATGAGTACTATACTAGATGTTTCTGAGTGTGTGTGTGTGTCTGTTTTTGTAGGAACAAGTCAGCCAAACAGTAACATAATACTGATATATTAATGATTTAAGTATATATTTATATATATGTATATATTATATCACGGGTCTAATATTAAAAATATGATCTATAATACTACATACACCTATATCTTCCAGAAAGGACAGTATTCATTCATATATAACGGTACGCTTGTTAACTAAATATTATCTACCTATCTACCTACCCACGTCAACACCGCGTTAAAGAGATGATTTCATTCATAGGAAATATGACAAGTGTCGCAATTTCACCTACTTACACTCGCTTCACATACATAGGATTGGAGTTTCCTCCTGCAACACAATGTTTGTAAACACTTAATAAATACATTGATGTATTCACATATTAATTCAGATGTCAAGAAATGCATTCAATGATCTGTTGAACTCTTTCGCATATAAATAAAACATTGCGAGATAATATGAATGAAACGGGCTTCTAAAGATTATGAATGAACCATTAAGTCGCTGAGTTATGAGACTGGTTAATGAATCAGCTGACTAAGTAGTGAACATGAACAGGAGTGAACATGAGCAGGATTGAATGTGAGAAATGGGATAAATGTGAGAGGCAAGTGAAGATGCTCTAAAATGATAGTGAAATGAGTTCTGTGTTTACCTTTTACGTGACATGAGATCATACACTTTTATGATATGAAATCCAAGTGAAAATGAAGCGAAGTGAAAGGAAAACAGCATTTATCATGATAGAGAAATGATCTTAAAAGTGAACCTGTGAGACACAGCATGAGAAAGACATGATATGAGAGTGAGCGATAATGTGTAGTGACCAGGAGGACAACTTTGATGAAGGTGAAGATTGGAAAGACTGTAAGATGAAAGTGAAGAGAATCCCAATTGAAATAGAAATATAAGTCAAAATGAAAGGAATATCTCCACCAGAGAGAGAGAGAGAGAGAGAGAGAGAGAGAGAGAGAGAGAGAGAGAGAGAGAGAGAGAGAGAGAGAGAGAGAGAGAGAGAGAGAGAGAGAGAGAGAGAGTGTGTGTGTGAGTGGAAGACAAAACACGTTTATCCCTGTTTACATACGCGTTACACGAGAACAGTGAGACAGATGAGCAACACAACGCGAGGTGCAGCAGGTGTTAATGAAGTAAAAATCACAGGTGCGAACTGGAACAATAAACTATTTTTAAAGAACAGGTACACGGTTATGGTATTGTAAGGTACAGAAAATGCACCAGTGATCTTCATATCACCTTTGTTATTAGTACAGTTCATTGACATTGTTCACCGAGTCTCCACGCGAACACTGATTTTATATATATATATATATATATATATATATATATATATATATATATATATATATATATATATATATATATATGTCTAGGAGCAAGTATGATTGTCGAGGCACCGGCTGAAGCAAACACATGTATACAGGTGTGTGTGGCTGACTTGTGCCAGATATCAACTGTCCAAACACACGTATTTACAAACGTTGAGTGAGTCTCTTACAGAATTACAGCACCATAGATAATACAAAGTTCATGTAACCTTAGAACACAGACGCCAGAAACTGTACAGAACTACATAGTAGCAGAATAGTTTGGTTAACTTGAGAATGTGGGTGTGGTGCCGTGGGGAAGAGGGGCCGCCGCCCCCATACCGTCACAGCGTGACAGGGGGCGGCGGCGGCCCATGCTGTGAATCGCATGCGGCATGCGGTTCACAGCGTGGACTCTGTGATGGGTGGCAGGCTGGCCAGATGGGTGGCCGCCGCCAGACCCAGGGTGGCAGTAGGGCAGAGGGCCCGCCCCCTGCCCGACCGCCGTCCCCCCGGCACCACGCTCTGCTATGACCGCGTGAACCGCACCGAAGAGAACCGCGAAGACTGCCGCTGGAAAGCCCTCTTACGGCCGCACAATATCCTCTTGAAGGCGTTGCGGAACTCCGGACTGAAGACGGTGTAGATGATGGGGTTGAGGGTGGAGTTGAAGTACCCCAGCCACAGGAAAGTGGCGATGAGATAAGGGTTAAAGTGGCACGACACAGTACAAATGGGCATCAGCACCGCCAGGATGAAGAACGGCAGCCAGCACATGACGAAGGCGCCTGTGATAATCCCAAGCGTCTTGGCTGCCTTTCGCTCCTTCCGCGACTCGAATTCCCGCCGCCGCAGGTGCCGCGGCACGACCTGCGAGGCTGCGGCGCCTGCGGCAGCTGCCCCCGACGTCGAATCCTCTCGACTGCCGTCAATCGGATGACCGTTGAGAGTGCTGCCATTAGAGGTCTTCTCCGGCGAGGGCTGCGACGACATCCTGGTGAAGGTGGTCGTCTCGCTGATGGTGACGGGGCCGCGGCAGAGCGCAGATTGCGCATTGGTGCCAATCTTCCGCCTAATGCGCTTCCGCGCCGCCTGGTACACGCGCCAATAGAGCACCAGAATCACCGCCAGCGGCAGGTAGAAGGACGTGATGGTAGCGAAGATCTGGTAGCCCAGGTCCTGGGATATGATGCAAGTCTTATTGCGCAGGCGCTCGTGCCAATCAGGATCCTTCCAGCCCATCATGGGGCGGCGGAGATCAGGAAGGACACCGCCCAGATGACGGCGATCATCCCGCCCACCCGCCGGGGTGACCTCTGGTGGATGTAGTCGACGTTGGTCACCGCCCAGAACCTGCGGGTCAACAGTGGGCTAAGTGACTGGTAAGTCAAGTAAGGTGACAGTATTTCGGTCACCTTCGGTCACCTTCGGTGCAAACCCCACTTGGCAAAGCCAAGTGGGGTTTGCCAGTTAGGGGATTGAAATCACTATATGAAATATTTTGACTTAAAGCTATTTTATTGAAGAAAGGGCTGCCCTTTCACTTCGTTATTAAAGCGGGTATTATTAGTTCATGTGTGTAAGGGTATGCTCTATAATGCCAAACAGGCAGACTTTGTACTGATGAACACAGTGTGTGTGTGTGTGTGTGTGTGTATTCACTTAGTTGTATTCACTTAGTTGTATTTTACGGGGGTTGAGCTTTGCTCTTTCGGCCCGCCTCTCAACTGTCAATCAACTGTTTACTAACTACACTAACTACTTTTTTTTTTTCCCACACCACACACACACACACACCCCAGGAAGCAGCCCGTGACAGCTGACTAACTCCCAGGTACCTATTTACTGCTAGGTAACAGGGCATTCAGGGTGAAAGAAACTTTGCCCATTTGTTTCTGCCGGGTGCGGGAATCGAACCGCGCCACAGAATTACGAGTCCTGCGCGCTATCCACCAGGCTACCTGGCCCCCACTATATGATGTGCGTGTGTGTGTGTGTGTGTGTGTGTGTGTGTGTGTGTGTATAGTGAAGATGGTAGCAAAGGGGGGGGGGGGTGTTAGGAAAGATGGTGTGTGGGATAGGCCAGGTGGATAAGACATAAGGTGGTAAAGGGTAGGGGGGGGGGTGATCGAGAAGGGAGGGGAGGGACGTGGGCGAGGGATAGACATGGTGGTGAAGGGAATTTCCATGATATTAGTGCCCTTCATGCTGTTTGTGTACAGGTTCAATGTTGAGAGTGTGTTGACTTGCGAACAATTTTTGCTTTGGACCTAATGGTTTTGCTGTAATTTGGAAGTGAAATAAGCCGTTGCGGCAAAAATCTCTTGACAGGAGATTTAGGGGGGGCAGCTCCATAGCTTTACCTTCACCAGATCCTCAGGGTGAGGGAAGTGGTGGAATAATCAGGGGGGGGGGGGAAGCACCAAGCCATTAGACTATATAGCACTGAGAAGGGGGGGGGGGTTCAGGATAAGCAACCCGTCCTCGCAAATTCGTATAGTCAATACTGACTTATTAAATATGTGCATAGGTGACATACTTAACAAAATAGTTTCCCTTGAAAAGCTTCATAGAAAACACCGACCTTACCTAACCTACTTAGTATGTTAAGATAAGCATCTTATTGCTTCGTAATTACAATTATTACCTAACCTATACCTATAATAAGTTAAGTAACAATTGTAATTACGAAGCTATAAGATGCTTATTTTAACATACTAAGTAGGTTAAGTAAGGTCGGTGTTTTCTATGAAGCTTTTCAAGGGAAACTATTTTGTTATGCATGTCACCTATGCACATATTTAAAAAGTCAATATTGACTATACGAATTTGTGAGGACGGGTTGCAACAAGGATTTGGGGAAGAAATGGTGCCCACCACTTAATAGACGGTCGGGGATTGAACGCTGACCTGCATGAAGCGAGACCGTCGCTCTACCGTCAAGCCCAAGTGGTCAGGCAATCTGTGTGTGTGTGTGTGTACTCACCTATTTGTATTCACCTATTTGTGCTTGCAGGGGTTGAGCTTTGGCTCTTTGGTCGTGCCTCTCAACTGTCAATCAACTGGAGCGTGTGGTGTGGTGTGTGTGTGTGTGTGTGTGTGTGTGTGTGTGTGTGTGTGTGTGTGTGTGTGTGTGCGTATGTATGCGCGCACGCGTGTGTGTGTGTGTGGTGCGCGCGCGCGCGCGTATGTGTGTGTGTGCTAGTTATGGCTTGGAGAACACAGAAAGCTGACGTTGTTCCAAACACTGTTCTTTATCTATCAGAAACTCAGCATTAAGAGACAAACACATGATCAGTGCGGCTGGTGTGGCCCTCCCTTGTTTGTCATCCATTGTTCGTGCTGAGTAAAGCTGTATTATGAATTGCAACTTGGGAATCTATCGTAAAATATAACGAGATTGTTTTCCGTCATTCATTACGTAAATTGCATTCCACGGGCTGAGCTGCTTGGGGGGGGGGGAGTCAATGGTGATGGATGAGGGTGTGTTGGATGAGAAAGAAAAGGGAAGGGAGTTGGATGAGGCGGGTTAGATGAGGGTGGGATGGATGAGGAAGGGATGGATGACAAAGAGATGGATGAGGAAGGTTGGATGACAAAGAGATGGATGAGGAAGCGTTGGATAAGAGAGAGTTGGATGACGGAAACTTTAAAAATTGTATATCTATCTGTAAACATGTACATTGTAGTGAAAAATATCTATTTGATAATATGATATTCAATTTAACCCAATAATATGTAAGCCTAGTTTATAGTGATCTCCTGATATGGCATTGTAACATTCCATAATATTAAAAAACATAAAACATATGAAACAGTATATATATATATATATATTATATATATTATATAATATATATATATATATATATATATATATCTATATTATATATATATATTTAGGGGTACCACCTCTGGTGCAATTGCAGGGACCCACATCTCGAAGAAGAAAACAAAGAGCATTCAGAGAAGATCTTGTGGATTCTCACTGAATACTTTATTCTTTATTCTCCTACCACCCCTATATCTTTTGTATGTTTTGTTTCATTTTTTTTATGTTGTTTAATATATATATATATATATATATATATATATATATATCTATATATATATATATATATATATATATATAATATATATATATATATATATATATATCAAGGCTTAAAAAATGAAAAAGTAAGTTTTAGTTAACTAGCAGTCACGTTGTTGAATGAGGACTTAATCAGTTGTGACTAATTTATAGTCACAACTGATTAAGTAATCTAACTAATTTATAGTTTTTATGCCAGCCAAATGCTCTCACAGAAAACCCAGAATAAATGCCATGTTTAACTATCCTTAGCAATTCTGAAATGATGACAGTGGTAAAAAAAATCAAATCAAAATGTATTTAATTAAAGATAAAATAACATTTATATGCAAAGATTCAAGAAGTTGAGAGTGGAATTGAGAAATAGATTACGCTGCATCCCGAGGCATTTGTATACGGTATTTGTCGACAAATAAGAAGCCCATCAATTTGTCAAGATAAAGATGAGTATTTTCTTCTAGGGGGACATCTTAGTTTAGAAATAAACAAAATATTTGTATCGTAAGGATCGTAAAGTAAGGATCATAAAATAAGACGTATTGAGCTTTATCTCTGCTGGCAAATAGGTAAGTTTGACAAAGACTTATAGAAGGGGGAATAAATGGCTTGTATGAAGAGCTGTGAGTGTTGTGAGGGGGGGGGGCAGTGAAGCCAGTGAGCTATGAAATTAATTCAGTCTCAGTTTAACAATTTTCGGGGTTAATTAAAACAATGTGGGAAGCCATGTTAAATATTCCTTGATTCTGCTCAACTGGGATGCAAGGGTTGAGGCTGCAGATTCCATACGATTGTTTTAATGTTATTTTTTTTATTGAGGTGATGTGTTTGGTGAGTTTTTCATCCCTGAAGTCAATAGCTGTTGCTCCTGACCCTTCCTGTGATGTTGATGCTAACCACACTACATCTGAAGATCTTCATGGCTGCTAAACTCATTCTCAAAAAAACCGCATTAAACAAAAGCGCATACAACCTGTGGTTCCACCGAACACCATAAAAAGAAACGAAGAATAACTCCTCTTATTTTATAGTGTTGAACACCTAACATGTGAATTAAAAGTGTTAGTGTGGGTGTTTAAAGATTGGTAAGGATGGTAATGACTGCAGACGGGCAGCGTTGCAAGACCCACCTGTCGAGGGCAATGGCGACCAGGTGGAGGATGGACGCCGTGCAGCAGAGGACGTCCTGAGGCCGTCCACATGTCGCACAGCTCAGGTCCCAGCGTCCACTCCTTGCTCACCTGAGGGAGACAATGAAAGTTAA
>WNGS01161107.1:4820273-4834897 GCA_020271785.1 Procambarus virginalis
AGACATGCGCACATATCAGACATGTGTACCTAAGACTGCGCACATATCAGACATGCGTAGACAAGACATGCGCACATATCAGACATGCGTACACAAGACATGCGCATATATCAGACATGCGCACATATCAGACATGCGCACATATCAGACATGCGCACATATCAGACATGCGCACATATCAGACATGCGTACACAAGACATGCGCACATATCAGACATGCGTACACAAGACATGCACACATATCAGACATGTGTACACAAGACATGCACACATATCAGACATGCGTACACAAGACATGCGCACATATCAGACATGCGTACACAAGACATGCACACATATCAGACATGTGTACCCAAGACATGCGCACATATCAGACATGCGTACACAAGACATGCACACATATCAGACATGTGTACCCAAGACATGCGCACATATCAGACATGCATACACAAGACATGCGCACATATCAGACATGCGTACACAAGACATGCGCACATATCAGACATGCGTACACAAGACATGCGCACATATCAGACATGCGTACACAAGACATGAGCACATATCAGACATGCGTACACAAGACATACGCACATATCAGACATGAGTACACAAGACATGAGCACATATCAGACATGCGTACACAAGACATGAGCACATATCAGACATGCGTACACAAGACATGCGCACATATCAGACATGCGTACACAAGACATGAGCACATATCAGACATGCGTACACAAGACATGCGCACATATCAGACATGCGTACACAAGACATGAGCACATATCAGACATGCGCACACAAGACATGAGCACATATCAGACATGCGTACACAAGACATGCACACATATCAGACATGCGTACACAAGACATGCGCACATATCAGACATGCATACACAAGACATGCGCACATATCAGACATGCGTACACAAGACATGCGCACATATCAGACATGCGTACACAAGACATGCGCACATATCAGAAATGCGTACACAAGACATGAGCACATATCAGACATGCGTACACAAGACATGCGCACATATCAGACATGCGTACACAAGACATGTGCACATATCAGACATGCGTACACAAGACATGCGCACATATCAGACATGCGTACACAAGACATGCACACATATGACAAGACATACACACAGAATATAGTCATCAACAATATATGTGGCCAGTATATGGAAGACCTGTGCCCAGTGACTGGGACGTTCATTAAGAAGAACTCCGCAGAGGCAGCCAGTGCGCCAGGGCCCCGTAGGTCGGTTAACGTATCAGCCATACAACACAGGGGTGGGGAGTGGGAGCACAATGAGGGGTGAAGAAGGGTCCGTGTAACCTGGCCTCATTACACACTCATAATCTACGGTGAGGTGAGTCCACGGACTTAACCCTCCCGTCATCCACCTCATAAGGGACACCCTCTCCCCAGTGGAGGCCACTCTCCCCCAGTGGGGACCACCCTCACCCCTCTCCCCAGGTGGAGGCCACTCTGCCCCCAGTGGGGACCACCCTCACCCCTCTCCCCAGGTGGAGGCCACTCTCCCCAGTGGGGACCACCCTCACCCCTCTCCCCAGGTGGAGGCCACTCTCCCCCCAGTGGGGACCACCCTCACCCCTCTCCCCAGGTGGAGGCCACTCTCCCCCCAGTGGGGGCCACCCTCACCCCTCTCCCCAGTGGAGGCCACTCTGCCCCCAGTGGGGACCACCCTCACCCCTCTCCCCAGGTGGAGGCCACTCTCCCCCCAGTGGGGGCCACCCTCACCCCTCTCCCCAGTGGAGGCCACTCTGCCCCCAGTGGGGGCCACCCTCACCCCTCTCCCCAGGTGGAGGCCACTCTCCCCCAGTGGGGACCACCCTCACCCCTCTCCCCAGGTGGAGGCCTCGCCACCGCTCACATTAAAACTTGCTGGAACATTCATGGCCTTTTTAAGAACTCTCCGACCTTTACTTTGGTCGGGTAAAACGTCCGCTGCCATCAATAACGTTTAAAAAGCTTGGCTCAACTCCTCGCCGGTCAAGTTTGTGGGCATTAAAAACTTTGCTGCCTCCGTCACCACCGCTGCCTCCGTCACCCCCGCTGCCTCCGTCACCACCGGTGCCTCCGTCACCACCGGTGCCTCCGTTACCACCGGTGCCTCCGTCACCACCGGTGCCTCCGTCACCACCGGTGCCTCCGTCACCACCGCTGCCTCCGTCACCACCGCTGCCTCCGTCACCCCCGCTGCCTCCGTCACCACCGCTGCCTCCGTCACCACCGCTGCCTCCGTCACCACCGCTGCCTCCGTCACCACCGCTGCCTCCGTCACCACCGCTGCCTCCGTCACCACCGCTGCCTCCGTCACCACCGTTGCCTCCGTCACCACCGCTGCCTCCGTCACCACCGCTGCCTCCGTCACCACCGGTGCCTCCGTCACCACCGGTGCCTCCGTCACCACCGCTGCTGCTGACGACGCTGCTGACGACGACGTAACTACTGCTACCGCTGTTGCTGCTGTTGCGACAGCTTCTGGCAGGTGCGGCTGCGGCAACTACTGGCATCTGTTGCGGCTGCGGGAAAATGGACACGTGCCGCACTCTGCTCATGAGTGTGACCTTCCTGTCTGTGGCCTCGCTCCTGACCTTGTGACCTCGCTCCTGACCTCGTGACTTACGGCCGTCATCAGTAGTCAGTATTCACAGAGCACTTACAGGTCCACTTACGAGGTCTGCACCTCGTACCTCCATCATGGCAGCCAGTCCTTATTTACTAAACACGTTACGAGCTCCGAAATGCTACGAGATCGTTCTTAAAAACAATAACTGGTTTTGAGGACGACCTCGTAGCCATCGGAGCTCGTAAAGTATTTAGTGAATACATACTAAGCTGCCATGATTGAGATGAGAGGTACGTATCTCGTAGGTGGAGAGGTAAGTGTTCTGTGAATACTGACGCAGGTTACTGACCTCTGACTTGGTGGCGGGGTCAAGACTTGTGACCTCGAGTCATATTATATATATATATATATATATATATATATATATATATATATATATATGCAATTGACGATCACTATATATATATATATATATATATATATATATATATATATATATATATATTTATATATATATATATATATATATATATATATATATCAGCCTGTCCTCCAAAAATGGTGTGGTAAATGTAAAAAGACAAATAAGTGCAATTATGTACTATTCATAGCAGTTAGGAATTGTACTTATTTTCACTTAGTATTAAATCGTACTGTCAAATATATTGTGAATATTTGAGTTTACCTGAAAAACTGAATAGAAAACCACAACCTCACCTAACCGTCTTAGTTTTTGAAGATAATAATTTTATTGCTTCTTAATTACAATTAGTACTTAACCTATAGCTATATTGATATTACAGTTTTATAAAACTAATAAAACGAAACTAAAATATATCAATAAATTGTAAAGTAACTTAGGATATTTTAAAATTTTGTATAAAATCTATATTGTTCAATAAACCTGAAAAAGAAATTCCTGATATGTAAAACTTGTGAATTGCAAATTGAAATTGAAAACTTCAGCCTAAAATTCTGAGTGTTTTAACAGAAAACGAGAATAATTAAATTGGGGGAGGGAGTTGGGTAAATTTAACAGCCCCATAAGTGCAATTATGCACTGTTTATGACAGTAAGAAAGTGTACTTATTACACTTAGTATTAAATCGTACTGTCAATTCGGAGGATGGGTTGCATGGGTTTGGGTGGATTTAAATAGAAGCTGCCGTGAACAGACCAATGCACCTCTTTTAATTTCCCTTATTGTTATCATGTGAGACATTTGTAGAGCCTGTGAGTAGAAGAGATCATTGCTGGCTAAACCTTCGTTAGTTACGGGAGTGTGTATCCCGGGGTATATTGAGAAGACATCACCAGCGAGCCTTGACCACTGGACGCTACAGCAGCCTACTGACCCTCGCTACTCTCTGTGGTACGCCTGTAAAGGTCAATAGTGTTCTATGTAAGTTTGTTGTTGTTGTGGCTTGGGGCTCTCCAGGTTCTCTCCTCTCTCATATGCCTCTCGTGGTCTGTCCCTGCTCCTCTCCTCCTCCACAATGTGGCTCCCAGTCACCCTCCGCCACCATAGTCTCCCCTCCCCTTCCCACTCCCCGCCCCGGTCTCCTGCTCGGCATGAACGACGGGGGTGTTGTGAGCTGAAGAGATTCATTCACATCCTCAGTCCCGTGCGGCGACAACTCCCACGGGGGAAGTAATGTTCCTCTACCCCGCCAGGGATATTATAGCAGGGGGAGGGAGAGAGGGAGAGAGGGAGAGACGAGGAGAGAGAGAGAGTGAGGGTGGGGGGGGGGAAGGAGGGAGAGTAGATATGAATCAAACAGGTAGGGTAGGAAAGGACAAATTTCCCTAGTGATAAAATTTTCTTTGAATTTTGTGCAATTTTTTTTCTGGCGAGGTCTTTCGTTGTATAAATACAATATTATTTTGAGCTTTTGTGAGTTTTATATCTGTGCTCCTGAACACAAGGAGCCAGTCTGGGAAACACAGAGCTCTATGGCTAGACTTTACCTTGTTCTAACACAGTCACGTAAAACTCTTAGTTTGTTCACAAGCCACACTCAACTGCCCTGCTGCTCAACTGACCACCATAATATATATATATATATATATATATATATATATATATATATATATATATATATATATATATATATATATATCAATTTATATATTGTAGTTATTTAATTTATATATTGAGAATTATTATAGTATGACTAAAAATTTGTGTATTTCTTCCACAGCAGGATCAGCTCAGAGGTGCCACACGACAGGTCAGTAAAGTATAAGTGTTTCTGTTCGCCTTACTCCACTTTATTGTTTTGTAAATGTGGTGATAATCCTCCCGTTGGTAATTATTGATAACATACTTTACAGTCAGTAACTTTGCCAGAACTTGGTTATCAAATTGTGTAATGATTTATGAATGTTTTAAAAATGACTAATTCTGTTGTTTCTGTTAAGAGTTGTTTTTTCTTAATGGTATTACCAATTTTGTATAGTTTTGGACCTAATTTATAGAAATACTAATTTGGTTCTGATATATATAGAAAGAATTTGTTATTTTCGATATTATATATATAGAAAGTATTATCATCTTGGACTGAGATATAGAAAGTATTATTATTTAATATGTGTTATTAAAATATCTGAATTTTTTTTAGATAACTTCTATACTTTTGATAATTAGGATTAATTTGACAATTGATTGATTATTTTGAAGCTGGTAACAGTAGCATTGAAAATCTATGACAAAAAAAAATGAGAATATTTTGAGAACTGTAAATGGGACACATGAAGGTACAAACTACAGAAGTTTAATACAAGAATAGTTTAATACAAGAATAGTTTAGTACAAGAATAGAAGTTTAATACAAAATTTAGAGAAGTATATGAAATTATTAGATTTAGTTAATGGCGTATAATATATACGCAAAGATGATGGACGATATTAAGATTGTAATATGAATTAACAAATT
The DNA here is from genome assembly GCA_020271785.1 of Procambarus virginalis. Taxonomy (NCBI): domain Eukaryota; kingdom Metazoa; phylum Arthropoda; class Malacostraca; order Decapoda; family Cambaridae; genus Procambarus; species Procambarus virginalis. Next base: position 4,825,816 of record WNGS01161107.1, read on the forward strand.
AATACTAGAAACAGTTAGGAAATAAAATAGATATTAAGATATAAAGAGGACGGTAATGGTGAAAAATTATGGGATTATATAGTATAATTTGGAACTATGCGTAGTGGTTATAACTGAGGCAGGGCCAGCACGCCACTGAGGCAGGGCCAGCACGCCACCTGGTGGTGTTATCTTATAAGACATAGATAACCATGTCCTGGGAGTCGTAATTGGTTTGTTTACTGGGTAATCTTTGACCTAGATGACAAGTTCCATCCCGTCTAGCTAACGGGTTAAGGATAGCAAGTGTGGCTTTGCTGAGGAAGTCTACCACTTCAAGACGTTTGGTATCTTAATGTCCAGAAAATATTTACAAGGCAGTTTTACGTTCTTGCGAAACCTGTACATCCTTCTTGAATCATTGCAGCTGTGTTTCAATTTATTCAGCAGTTCACGAGATTCAGAATGTTATAACCCAAGGTTATTATTATCATACACAACCTCGTATTGTATGTTTAATAAATGTAAACAAAATCCGATATGATATTGGAAAGATGTACAGGTTTCGTAAGTATTTACGGAAATGCATGATTAATTCTCTCCCCGGATAAGAGAGACATAGGACGGTATATGTGCACTTATGGGCTGAGGACTGAAATAATATCCACTCTGGTCTGGGAGGCTGGAGCTGGTCCCTAGTAGGGAAGTTGTTTATAAGGCACAACGTCTTCATCTTGGCCATAGTCCTTAATCTTGTACTCCGGATATCTTGCTAGAGTCCTTGTTAAAGTACTCAAGAAAGCTTGCTATGGTCAGTAATCACGTACACCAGATATCATGCTAGGAGGGAAGATGGAGAAAGAGGGGGGGGGGTTACCTGGAAGGGTGGTATTGACAGGCTTGCCCCTACCCTAGGACCTCAGAGACAACACCTTCCCTCCCTCATCTATCTCCCCTTGTCACTGTGAACCACCTCCTACTCCTTCTCCCTCTACCCTTACCTATCCACAAACCACATCTACCTCAGTGTCACCCCCTACCCCCTCGTCCTGCCACCCCCCTAAACACCTTCCCCCAGGGGCTCTGTGTACCGTGTGAAGATATTCGTAATGGTTGTGTTGGAGGAGCATAATATACAGTCCCAAGACGGCTTCCCCTTCTCCATCTTCCCCTTTCCTTTCCCCCTCACCCCATTCCTTTCCCCTCCCTCGCTGTCCTAATGACGGGGCTCCATTAGCTAATGAAGCAGCAGAGGCAGTTGGGTCGGGAGGTCTCAGAGCGGTGAGGAATGTGTGTAGGTGATGGGAGGGTGAGAGCCAGGTGATGGGAGGGTGAGAGCCAGGTGATGGGAGGGTGAGAGCCAGGTGATGGGAGGGGAGAGTTCTGGTGATGGGAGGGGGAGTGTCCAGGTTATATGAGTTTTGTCACATGATGTGTGGGAAAAGAGCCAGGTCATGGGAGTGGGGTCACGTGATGGAAGGAGGGCTGAGACAGGTGATGGGAGGGGGACGGGACAGGAGAGGGAAGGTAGGAGGGGTCAAAGATAGGAGTGGAAGGGCCAGGTGATAGAAGGGGGAGGGGGAAAATGCCAGGTGAAGAAAGGGGGGAGCAGCCTGGTGATGGGAGGAGGACGTAAAATGTGATGGAAAGGGGAACGGCCAGGTGATGGAACGGACCGACCTCACTGTAATGGGATAGGAATGGATAGCTTTGCATCTCTTCCCCTTAGATGACTCACTGTTGTGAGAGGGGGGCCCACACCCCCCTGGTGTAAGTCATTCATCATCCTCCTCATTATTACCGTCGCTCACAAACACTCAGGTAAATACCTTGATAGTTACGAAATCAAATTTAAGTATGTTTTTAACTATTAGTGAAACATGCAAATTTTTTTTTTATTAATACATGAGGTACATGTGCATTAGTACAGCTGCCCTAGACTATATGAAGGGGAGTACAGTGTGTCAAAAAAGCTAAGTGATGCTAAAAAATCCCCATCACACAGGATGGTTAGTCATACAGAGGCATGTGATAGGCAGTCTGCACTGGCAGACTCCGGAAGCATTTTGAAAATATCATCAACACAAGAGTGAATAAGGCAGCAGTGGTAATAAAGGTCACCATCTCGCAGGATGGTTAGTCATACAGGGCCATATGTTTAGTAGCCTGCACTGGTAAATTTTGGGTACACTGTGAGGATATCTTCAAGAATACGAGAGTGAATAAAGTAATTGCAAAGCTCCAGGTATCTCATGCCAATTGGTCTGAAAGGTCTAATAACTTTGCATTCGATGATGTAGTGCGGGAGATCGTGCCGTAGTTCCTGCTCACAGAGTTTGCAACTGGAGTGCTCAGGATTGAGAGATCCGTCACCTGCAGCCACCTGCCACAGGTAACGGTAACCCAACCTGATCCTTGCAACCACTGTGTCGCACAGTCTAGTGGACGTTTTGTGCTGCCCATAGATATAGGTTTCAGATCTGAACAAATCATAGCTTTTTATACTAGTACTTTCAGGTCGTTGGGAGTTAGTAATTTCTTTCCTATCAGACCTGAGTGTTTGGACCAATACAGTTTTGACAGCAGAGATGGGGATACATAGATTTAATTTAACTTCATCCTTGTTACACGCTAATTTGGCTGCAATGTCTGTCTCATTATGATGGGTTATATTTATGTGTGAAGGTATCCATACAAAGGAGATTCAAGACCCTTTACTCTGTGCATCAATTAGGTCATTTATAATTGGTAGTATGAGGTTCTTGCTGTCGATCTTCCAAGAGAAGTTTTCGATTGCTTGAAGAGCAGACTTTGAATCACAGAATATTATTCCTCCTCCAATGTTTTTTAATGTACTGGTAGCTAAGTGTAATGCTGCTAGTTCTGCTTGTGTGGAGGTCAGCCAGTTGTTTAACCTGACACTGACAGTCTGTGTGCAAATATTATTTCTATAAAACCTACATGCTGCTGCAGTCCGTCCAGTAGATGATTGGACTGAGCCGTCGGTGTAGACACAGTGCTCGTGAGATCATAAATTCTCGATGGAGGAGACAATTGTTTCAAGTGTGACAGCTTTGAGAAGAGCAAGATTCTCATTATCTTTCTTGGTGACAGGTGTGTATGATACTTGAATGGTGGGGTACAGATAAAGAGGAATATCAGAGACAGGTAGATTTGTTACAACAATGCAACAAAGCCTTTATTAGGTAGAAGTCTACGGTGATTTAAACCCACATTAGACTATGTGGGCACACCTTCACCCTGCCTCTCAAATATTGCTGCCAACGTGGTCACAACACTAAACTATAGACTGTTACCTTAATGACATGTGTTGATCTTGGGCTGTGATCACATAATGGCGCATGTTGATCCTTTACGGGTACACACCTACAATCTCACTATACCTCCTTCGCCAGATTTCTTCAAAATCATCACCAGCCCTATTAGGTGTCAATATTACTTCAAATACATCAATGACTCGGTTTTACTTTACATATCGTAAGGAATTTATTATATTTAGGTAATTGTAATCTAACATCATCAATGATCACGGGAACCACCTCAGGGCTGGTCCAGGTCAAGGCTCTTCCCATCCCTCTTAACGGGCTCAGAATTTTCCTTTCTCATAGTTCATGTTAAGTCTGACCACTCTATTAGTTTTCCCTGTAACTCGATCTACTAATCGGTTTACAACCACGTCCCCAGTTACTGCTGGGTGAACAGGGGCAACAGTGTAGGACTGGTGCCTAGGGAACGCTCTCTAATGTCTTATATCTGTCTCTCTTCCCTCATTCATCTATTCCTTATTTCTTTCTTTCTCTTTGCTTCCCTCTCTCGCCTTCACCCCCCCCCCTCTTACTGCCATTAGAGGGTGAGCCAGCGAGGGGGAACAGTTATGTGATCAAGTGGACTGTTGGTGCGCCGTTTCCCCTTGCCACTTGTAGGTCCTGCTCCTGTGGTAAGGGGAAGGGAGGGGGGGGGGAAGGGGAAAGAGGTGTGCAGTGGGAGGAATGAAAGAAGGAGTTAGAGAAGAATGGAGGACAGAATAGAGGGCATAACAATGTGTAATAAATGAGAGTGTGAAGGCAGAGATATGGTGAAGAAGTTCGGGAGAGGAGACGAAGGCAAAAATATTAAATGAGTAAGAATGAAGAGAAACAAGGAAAGGGAGGAAGATGGGAGAAGGAAAGAGAGGAAGAATAGAGTGGTTGACGTAGGAGAGGTGAGCGTGGGTGTGTATGGTCAGCTGTCAGACGTGATCCATGTGAGCGCCCTGACGTGAAGCTGACAGGGCCCCGACGGTGCACCAGGCCCCCCACGGTGCACCAGGGCCCCGACGGTGCACCAGGGCCCCCACGGTGCACCAGGGCCCCCACGGTGCACCAGGGCCCCCACGGTGCACCAGGGCCCCGACGGTGCACCAGGGCCCCCACGGTGCACCAGGGCCCCGACGGTGCACCAGGGCCCCCACGGTGCACCAGGGCCCCGACGGTTCACCGGGGCCCCGACGGTTCATCGGGGCCCCCACGGTGCACCAGGGCCCCGACGGTGCACCAGGGCCCCGACGGTGCACCAGGCCCCCGACGGTGCACCAGGGCCCCGACGGTGCACCAGGGCCCCCACGGTGCACCAGGGCCCCCACGGTGCACCAGGGCCCCGACGGTTCACCGGGGCCCCCACGGTGCACCAGGGGGTCTAGACGGTGCACCAGGGCCCCCACGGTGCACCAGGACCCCGACGGTGCACCAGGGCCCCGACGGTGCACCCAGGGGCCCCGACGGTGCACCCAGGGGCCCCACGGTGCACCCATGGGCCCCACGGTGCACCAGGGCCCCCCACGGTGCACCAGGGCCCCCACGGTGCACCAGGGCCCCCACGGTGCACCAGGGCCCCGACGGTTCACCGGGGCCCCCACGGTGCACCAGGGGGTCTAGACGGTGCACCAGGGCCCCCACGGTGCACCAGGACCCCGACGGTGCACCAGGGCCCCGACGGTGCACCAGGACCCCGACGGTGCACCAGGACCCCGACGGTGCACCAGGGCCCCCACAGAGCACCAGGGCCCCATCGGTGCACCTGGGCCCCAACGGTGCACCAGGGCCTCCACAGAATTCCAGGGCCCCCACGGTGCACCAGGACCCCGACGGTGCACCAGGGTCCCCAACGGTGCACCAGGGTCCCCAACGGTGCACCAGGGTCCCCACGATGCACCAGGGCCCCCACGGTGCACCGGGGTCCCCACAGTGCAACAGGGTCCCCAACGGTGCACCAGGGTCCCCAACGGTGCACCAGGGCCCCAACGGTGCACCAGGGCCCCAACGGTGCACCAGGGCCCCGACGGTGCACCAGGGCCCCAACGGTGCACCAGGGTCCCCACGGTGCACCAGGGTCCCCAACGGTGCACCAGGGTCCCCAACGGTGCAACAGGGTCCCCAACGGTGCACCAGGGGTAGCGAGGGGTGATATACAGTGTGCTGGGGTGGGGAGTGCGAGGTGTGGGTGTAAATGTGGTGTGTGGGTGGGGGGAAGGGGAACAGGGTGAGGGAGGTGGTGCAGGTGTAGAGGAAACAGAGGGGCAGAATGCACAAAGAAAGAGGAAAGAAAATAATTAAAGAAAAAGAGATTACAGATTTGGAAGAGAAAACGTGGAGGAGAGATGGAAAGGGAGATAATATGAAGGAGAGTAAGAGGGAGGGGCGAGAGAAGTAGAGAGGATAGAGAGATAATACAATAAGACCATGAGAAGGCTGTCTCCCGTGAGAAACCAAACTGCCTTAAGCTCCACATCCAGACTTGATAGACTCGGGATGCCTACCACAACAGACGGCTCGGTCTGTGCTCGCCTCCCGCTGCTGCCTCTAGGACACCACACCTGGCAGGTGGCACCATTTTCTCTCTTACAAACTGTAACTACTATTATGCTGTTGCTGCTGCTCCTGCTCCTGCTCCTGCTGCTGCTGCTACTACTGCTGCTGCTGCTGCTCCTGCTACTGCTGCTGCTGCTTCCACGGTCACTGCTTCTACAGTCACATTTGGCAAATTATAATAATGGCACTCCTTGTGTCTGGCACTGTAACAGAGCGTTGGGCTCCAGCTCTTGATCCCATCATGTAACTATATATTCAATGTTATTTGCTTTTGCAAAGTTTCTCTTCCCTCCCACTTATGGTCTTTTCCCTCCCACATCTGGAGGATAAAACAGAGGGAAGGAGGGACGAGAGAAAAGAGGTGAAGAGGATGTGAGAGGAGAGTGGAAGAGAGAGTAGAGGGGATAAATGAGAGGAGGTGGTAAGACGAATAAGAAGAGGAAGACACAGGGAGAGGAAGATGAATGAGAGAGAAGGGAGAGGAGAGAGATAGAGGCATGGTGAGAGAGATGGGTGTTGGGGAGGCCATCATGTTCAGTGGACCGTGTTGGTGATAAGACCTTCTCCCTCCCTCCCTCTCTCCCTCCCTACGCTGCCCCCCTCACCCTCCCTCCCTCACGCTGCCTCCCTCACTTTGCCTCCCTCACGCTGCATCCCTCACGCTGCCTCCCTCACTTTGCCTCCTCACGCTGCCTCCCTCACGCTGCCTCCCTCACGCTGCTGCCTCCCTCACGCTGTCTCCCTCCACCGCTGTCTCCCTCACGCTTTCTCTCTCACCCTGTCTCCCTCACGCTGTCTCCCTCACGCTGCCTCCCTCACGCTGTCTCCCTCACGCTGCCTCCCCCCTCCCTCCCCTTCCCCCTGTCCTCCTCCATCCCATCCCTCCCTACCTTACCCTTTCCATTACCGTCATTTTGACTTATTTTCTATTTTTGTGTACGCTTTTCCACACCTCCTTTCGTTCTCCTCCCCAGTCCCTCACTTCTCCGCTCCCTCTCTTCCCCATCTCTCACTTTTCTCCTTTATATACTCACCGTTTTCATCCCTTCCCCATCCACTTTTTCGTCACCTCATTCATTCCTCTCATTTTCTCACATTCAGCCCGTTTCTAAGTCTTCCCAAACCCTCATTCTTGATCCCGGTTTCCTGCCTCTCCCTCCTCCTCCCCTCACACACTCCTCACCTCTTTATTACGCCCCCCTTCCCCGTCTCTACCTCCCCCTCTCCTCCTTCACGATCCCCCCCCCCCCCTGCTCCTCCCTCCCTGCCTCCCGGGGGCTGGTCGATAATATCCTGGTCATATTACACTATAAAGATGATAGCCGAATGAATAATGAATAAGGCCGGGGTGATCCTAATAGTGATGCTACTGATATTGGCAGGGCGGGGAGGGGGTGACGACCCCTTCTGATGGTAGGGCGGGGAGGGGGTGACGTCCCCTTCTCACGGCAGGGCGGGGAGGGGGTGACGTCCCCTTCTGACGGCTGGGCGGGGAGGGGGTGACGTCCACTTCTGACTGCAGGGCGGGGAGGGGGTGACGCTCCCCTTCTCACGGCAGGGCAGGGAGGGGGGTGGACGACCCCTTCTGACGGCAGGGCGGGGGAGGGGGTGACGTCCCCTTCTCACGGCAGGGCAGGGAGGGGGTGGACGTCCCCTTCTGATGGCAGGGCGGGGAAGGGGGTGACGTCCCCTTCTCACGGCAGGGCAGGGAGGGGTGGACGTCCCCTTCTCACGGCAGGGCAGGGAGGGGGGTGGACGACCCCTTCTGACGGCAGGGCGGGGAGGGGGTGGACGACCCCTTCTGACGGCGAGGGTGGGGAAGGGGTGGACGTCCCCTTCTGACGGTAGAAGGGAACATTCCCCCTTCCCACTGGCTCAGTGCCTTACGTGAGCCAGTGCGCCTGTTGCAGGCTCGTTGGTTAAAAATATAAAAAAGGGCCCCAAAAAAATCAACAGTAAAAAATATGCGAGCATCAACGCATCAACGGCATGTTTCTATTTTTCCCGCCAACTGAGCTCCGTGTGATGGGCTCCTGTCAACACGTCGCTCCGGTGACTAAACGATCCAAGAGGGAACTATTGGGAGGGAGAGAGAGGGAGAGGTGGATTAGATGGAGTAGCGGGGAAGAGAGAATGTATTAAGAGAGAGTAGAGCGAAGTACAAAAGAGAGAGGAAAACGTGAGAGAGAAAAGAGGAAGAAATAGCGTGCGCGAGCGAGAGTGAAGAGGAGCGCGCGCTAGCAAAGTCCCTCCAAGCACTTAGAGAAAGATCGCAGCCACTTACCACCAGTCACATTTACACTTTTATGGAAGAAAGAAAGCCCTAAGCCTCTCTTATTTTCCTCGCCACACTAGTCCCTATGACATATTAGCGCTAGGGTTATTGTTAGTTCTTGATCTGCGGAGGGGATATTCCGCCCTATTAGCAGCGTCTACGTATAGTGAATGACGGTGAGAGAGAGAGAGAAGAAACGAGAGAGGGAGAGAGAGAGACGAGAGAGAGAGAGAGAGAGAGAGAGGAGAAGAGAGGATTGGTTAACAAATGGGACGCGCTTGAAGCAGGAGTCACAGAAGCCACCGCGACTCAAAACTTCAGTAGCATATTATTCTTGAGTAACTTTTAAAGTTCTGTGACAAGATAACAATGGTTTAGTTGTTCTTCACCAGCGACTTACACAAGCTAGAGAAGCAGGACGGTGGAACAGTGCTGTTTGGTTAAGGAAAGTAAAAACTAGACCCTTCAGAAAGTAGGCAAAGGGTCACCGGTTGAGAGGAAATGTATCAGAACCCATCATGTTCCCATCATACATAAAGGACTTAACACAGCAAATAAGCTCATCCATATCAAGATTTGCTGGCGATGCTAGTCATATATGACGGGTCAGCCCAGAGGATGACTGCACAACTCTGAAAATCAAACGTGACAGTCCCCAGATTGTGATCTTATAAATGGCTATTGAACTTTAGCCCGGCCAAATGCAATGTTATAAGGATGGAAATAGGAATGAAAAGACCCAAAACTGTTCAGAATGGAATGGTTAACTTCCCACTTCAAAACCAGAGCATCACGTGGGAGTAGACAACCCTAAACTTAACACCAGAAGTACACATCAGCAGAATAACGCACACAGCAGATAGCACACATTTGCTATCAGCAGCACATGCCAAGATAGCAAACATCCGGTTATCCTTGAGGAACCTGGACGAAGGAGCTATCAAGCGCTCTGTACGTTCTT
>WNGS01161107.1:5124490-5135761 GCA_020271785.1 Procambarus virginalis
GCACTTCTCATACCTACTATGCAAGGCCCGATTTGCCTAATAGGCCAAGTTTCATGAATTAATTGTTTTTCGACTACCTAACCTATCCTACCTAACCTTACCTAATCTAACTTTTCGGCTACCTAATTTAACCTTAACCTATAAAGATAGGTTAGGTTAGGTTAGGTAGGAGGTTGGTTAGGTTTGGTCATATATCTACGTTAATTTTAACTAGGGCCATAGAAAAAAAATTGACCTCATCCATATGAAATGAGTGAAAGCGTTATCATTTCATAAGAAAAAAAATTGGAGAAGAAACTAATTATTCAGGAAACACTTGGCTTATTAGGCAAATCGGGGCTTGGCATAGTAGGCCAAAAAGTGAGTTCTGGCTACTAGGTACGACATATATATATACAAAACCAATTGTGCCTGTAATTCACTCTGCCTGTTTCTACTAACTCCATTCTCTCGCCTTCTCTACTACCCTCTTTTATCCCTTTTCTATTTCCCCTCCTTTCTTCTCTCACATTCCTCCCCCCCCCTCACCTTCCCAGACATATCTCCCCCTTTACCCTATTCTATTTCCCACTTCCCTTTTTATTAATTTTTTTATAGTTGCGTTTTGGGCCAAATTTTGAGTGTGTCCAAACACACTTTGATCACACTCCCACACACTCAACCCACCATAACACTTCCTGGTGGTCGCGGTGAGTGTGTGGGGTGGGGGAGGTGGGGGAGGAGGAAGAGGGGTGAGGGAGGGGAGAAGCGAAGACGGAAAAATTAATTATGTACCTTGTCTTGGAAGACGCTATAAGGTGTCTTGGGGAAGCGAAGGAAGTGGGTGAAACGTGCCTTGGTGCGGGACGTCTTAGAGAGAGAGAGAGAGAGGAGAGGAGAGAGAGAGAGAGAGAGAGAGAGTGGTGGTGTCCAGGTAGATCCCCCCCCCCCCCTCCAGCATCTGAATCCTAAGTGGAATAAACATAGGATGAAGCTTTATTGATTCAGCAACCATCATTTCGTCTCCACAGACTTCATGGGGGGTTCGTCATGGGAAACCGGTTTTCCTTAAATGAGGGCAATGGGTTCTGATCCCAAGCAGACTATTACAGTCCCACTCTGGCCCCAACCCCAGTCACCCTGCAAGTGGGGTAATGCAATCCTTAAAGTGTCTGGCCTCTAAGTATGAATAAACGCCCAAACAGCCATCTATATAGTATATATATATATATATATATATATATATATATATATATATATATATATATATATATATATATGTCGTACCTAGTAGCCAGAACTCGACTTTTTGGCCTACTATGCAAGGCCCGATTTGCCTAATAAGCCAAGTTTTCCTGAATTAATATATTTTTCCTTCTCCCAATTATCTTTTTCTTATGAAATGATAAAGCTACTCATTTCATAATGTATGAGGTCAATGTTTTTTTTATTGGAGTTAAAATTAACGTAGATATATGACCGAACCCTAAACCAAACCCTACCTAACCTAACCTAACCTATCTTTATAGGTTAGGTTAGGTAGGTAGCCGAAGCCGAAAAAGTTAGGTTAGTTTAGGTTAGGTAGGTTAGGTAGTCGAAAAAACAATTAATTCATGAAAACTTGGCCTATTAGGCAAATCGGGCCTTGCATAGTAGGCCAATAAGTGAGTTCTGCTACTAGGTACGACATATATATATATATATATATATATATATATATATTCTATATATATATCTATATATATATATATATATATATGGAAAAAACCACAAGAATTGGAGAACGGGGGGTGAACGTTTCGGCTTGTTAAGGCCGTTGTCAGAACACCAGACAACACCCTTTCTCCAATCCTTTGTGGTTTTTCCGCATACAAATGATCAGTGTTTAGTGATCGTCAATTGCATACATATATATATATATATTATATATATATATATATATATATATATATATATATATATATATATATATATAAATATAATGGCTGTTTGTAGTGCTCATGCCCCTTGTTCACTTGTGGTCTTCAAGTCTCTCATGTTTGTATTGTGCTGCTCAGGCAACACGTGTTTATATACAACACAAAGAAAATCACACTAATCTAGTCTTCATACAATAGGCTACAACAGCAGGCAAAATAAATCATGCTTTTTAATGCAGTAGGCTAAAAAAAAGTAGGCAAAAAAAACAAGGTGTTTTATATAGACAATCAAGATTACCTGTTTTCACAGTACATAGATACCCCCCCCCCCCAAAAAAAAAAAGTAATCAAATCCCTGTTTAATGATCTGTAGCCAGTTTATGATCTTGTATCAGGTCAAGGGTCAAGCTTTAAGGTCATATGCCTTAAATACAACACACATTATGTTTTAATACATCAGGAAAAAAGAGGCAATGTTGCAAGGAATTATCACCGGTCGTTGCATAATAATTAGTTATAATCTTTTTGCAAGATTAAATATTTTATGTTGTGTGTATGTCTGAATTTTGAGGTCAAGCTAGATTATAGATTGATCTCTGTTATGTCGACTAAGGTCAAAGGTCGTTATTAAGAGGGCGATCAAGGTAATAAATCGATCTTTGAGTCGATCATGTTTAAAAGTCGTGATTCTGAAGTCGATAAATGCAGTAAATAATTTTTTTTATGTTTATTAGGGTTAATGGTTGATCTTAATCAAATACAGGATTGTGTTGGATTAAGAGAGGCTTATATTACACATAAGCGTAATCCTCCTATGGTAATTTTGGTCGAGTAGGGAGCGGTCGAGTTGTTTAGCAGAGTGCAGAGGTTACTCGACGCCCCAACTACCAGGAACGGCTGTCACTCGACGCTTCAAGGAACAGGATCGGCTGTTTCTCGACGCTTCAGGGAACAGAAACGGCTGTCACTCGACGCTCGAGTAATATTAAGTCGTTTAAATGATTAATGTCACGTACAACGTAACGTTTATCCCGACTTCAGAGGTAACTGTTATCCTGGCTTTTTAGGTAACGGCTATCTTAGCTTCAAAGATAACGGTTATCCTGCCTTGAAAAGTAACGGGGAAGTACAAGTTTTATTTAGACAAGTCGTAGATTCTTTATTTCCATGGCAACGGGGTCCCTCGGGAGATGAAGGGCATCACCAAGATCACCCTCACGTGATCTGTGTTTTAAGGCACTACGGGCTCACCATAGCCCGTGCTACTTGGAACTTCTTGTTCCAGATAGCGAATCTTTAACAACAACATGATCTGTGTTCACTATGGTGCGTCTGAGTCTAGGGGATCGAGCTCTAATTCTGGGGCCCCGCCTTGAAACTTTGGACCGGTGCTTTTCGTCATTCCAGCCAAATGGTAATTATTAATTATGGGATTATTAATTATGTTCTTCTGAATCAATTGTCGTTTGTAGTTTCCACTTATGTCACCAGCGTTTTGCCTTGTCTCATCTCCTTGAGGTTACCTTGAGGTGATTCCGGGGCTTAGCGACCTTGCGGCCCGGTCTCGAGTAGACTTTCTCTGTCTATTTTTAGCTATTCCCCCCTAATAGATATTCTTGTATGTTGTGATCATGTGCTTTTCCGAGTCTTCTTTCTTGGTGTGTAAGATTTAGTACTCGTAATTTGACCTTGTAACTCGCCTCTCTCTCTCTCTTAATAGAACACATCTCAGTAGCTGCGTTTCCTTTAGTTAATCTTCCCTGTTTATAACTTTTCCCCTTCTCTCCTCTACTCCCCCACCCACTTTCCCCCCTCCCACACCCTCCCTTTACCCCCCCCTCCCATCCCACATCTTCCCCCCACCTCCCTCTCCTCAGGACGCCAGCCTCTATAATGCAAAGTCCCCATACATTATCTCACACAAAAGCAGTCAAGAAAACAAGGGAGAAGAGAGGAGGACGAAGCGTCTCTCCTGCCACAGAGAGATAACAATTGTCATCGTAATCTGGGCTCTAAACGCACAATCGTTGAACGTTAATAGACGGCAGAATCTTCCCCACGACGGTATTAACCGGAGGTGACATGGCTGAGGCGTCTTTCGGAGGCGTCGCGAGAGAGAGAGAGGTACTTGTCAGCGCTGAAACTGGCTGCTCTTGGGTCTCTGGTGTTCTTAACGAGCCTAGAACCCAACTCTCAGAGAAAGCTCAAGGCTTTCGGGGCTTTACCTCAGGCTTTACCAAGGCTTTATACACCCCCAGGGGCCGAGCGTCTCAGTTGCTATAGGAATAAAGGTGTACTGACTCTCATGTTACCTGTATTTGTTAGGTTTTGCTGTTTCCCTGTGGTTGGCCGCACAACCTGCTTGATCAGCACCAAGGTGCATATACCTGTCAGCGAGGGTGGATACACATGTGTAGTCCCATACCAGCTGTTTGGCCATCTTCCAGGGAGGGGGTATATATATATATAAATATATCTCTAAATAGCACACGAGTATATGTGTGTTGTGTATATGCAAAGCAAAAGGATCAAGAAACACTATGAATGAGACAGAAACACAGACCTCTTCAGCTCTCCTGCTAACCTACTATCAAAAGCTTGTGTAATGAAGGCCAGACGCATCTAAACTGGAGTATTAGGAGTCGGTGCCAAGTGTCACTCCTCCTGCAGGACGTGCTGAAGGATCATGTCTTGATATTACAACTAATATTTACAAGATTCACTGACAACATTACTGGGAAACTACCTGAGAGATTAGGTAGTTTCGTTCGATCGCCTGCACCGGGTTCGATCCCCGGTGCAGGCGGAGACAAATGGACAAAATGTTTCTTTCACTCTGATGCCCCTGTTACCTAGCAGTAAATAGGTACCTGGGAGTTAGACAGCTGCTACGGGCTGCTTCCTGGGATGTGTGTAACAAAAAGGAGACCTGGTCGAAGACCGGGCAGCGTGGACGCTAAGCCCCGAAATCATCTAAAGATAACCTGATACCTTCGACTGGAAAAGTGGAATCTAAGAGCTAAAGCTTGACCTTCCTGGCACGAATTGGTTAGTATAAATAAATGACTATATACATAAGCATTCAGCAAGCACACACACACGTAAGTATAAATGTTGTGTTGTTGGGTTGTGAAAGCCACATTCCATTATGAAAATAACCCGCTGGCCAGTGACAGGCAGGACGCGGGACAAACACAAGATATAACAGAAACCTTAAAAAGCTTTTTATGAGAAAAACGTGTAAAATGCCACATGTCAAGTGGAGTGTTGACATACCTGAGCCCGTCAAGTAGCGAGGTCAACAGAGGTCAAGCAAGGAACTAATCCCCAAGGGATTAGTTTCCCCCTAGGGAAAATCCCGAAACTCTTTATTCTGAGCGGATTCCTAAAATATATTTAATTATTCATCCTAAATAAAGCCAGTTTGAAGGTAATATTCTGGTGACAGTCTACCTCGTCGCAGCCGTCGCACCCGCCTCACTAATCAAAGAACCTAGGTTCGAATCCCGTGCCATCCACCTGGCATGAATTACGATGATCGTATCATCAGTTCCTCCTCGTTGAAGTGCTGTTAAGGAGCGGTTCAACGGACTGGTCGCAGCTCACCTTGGCTCATCGTATGCAAAAATGACTTCGCAAATGACTATCCTGTACTCAGTGATGCTCTCAGGCAATTAGTAAAGGATTATACCTTGACCGGCCCTTAATGAGAGCGTGGGGCAATTGGAGGAGAGATAACTGTGCCAAATCCTCGCATGTGATACCGAATGGCTACTCTGAGCTGCCACTGACACAGCTCAAATGTCAGCTGTCAGTTCTGTCTCTATGCATGATGATTAGAGACTGTCATTTTTCATTCGTTTTCCCTCTTGATTGCCGTACTGAGTCCTGTCAACACGACCGTCAAATCAGATCTCCCTGGCCTGCTACTGTTATAATTTTCCTGATGGGTTACAGGACTATTCCGGTGAAGATGCTGTCAAGATATCAGCAGTGAGGGATATCAGATATCAGATGTCTCACGGTCAGGGAATGATGACAGTTGACAGGTGCGTGACAAATTGTTCTGTCGTGACTCACCTCAGGCAAAGGGCTCCCCTAACGACTTCCAGATGGATTATAGCCCCACAAATTCCCAGACAATCCCATAAATTCCCAGACAATCCCATAAATTCCCAGACAACCCTAGAAATTCGCAGAGAACCCAAATATTTCCAAGACAGCCCTCAGAAAAGGTATGTACCTTTACTTAAATTTAAGTTTTGTAGTATTATAAAGTGCGTTTTAGGAGGCGCCGTTTACAACAGATAATGTGTAGCTAAGGTCAGCACTCTCATAGAGGTGATTATAGTGACCGCTCCTGTAGCAAGTATCAGTAGCTCCAAACACCACAAAACTTCCTATTAAATCGTTAACAGCATAAACACCAATTTTCAAAATAAAGAGAAATAAAATAAAACTTTGAAACGAGAAACTGAAAACAATTTACTCCTAATTGACACAAAAAAAAAACAATTAGATAAACTCCATCTCATTTACGAGTTTTACAGTTTAACTGTCAACCAATTTAGTTTCACTGTCAGTGTAGACGAGAATATGTTAATAATTTTTTTTTGTCTGTCAAAGAGAATTTCTTGTCTGTTTGTCCATGGCTGAAAGCTAGATGCTTTGATGCTAGGCTTACCAAACTTTACAGGGTGACAAGTCTGTGGCTTGGGATTGTCATAGGTGGGTTGATGTCACTCCCAACTCTTGGAGCATTTAACGTAACCACAACGTGGTTCATGTTACGTCAAAGTAACGCTAGTAAGAGAGAGAGAGAGAGAGAGAGAGAGAGAGAGAGAGAGAGAGAGAGAGAGAGAGAGAGAGAGAGGGGAGAGATAGAGTAGAGAGAACAAGTGTGAAGGGGAAGAGAATAGGAGGGAAACTGAGAAAATATATAGGAGAAAGTAGAGTAGATAAAGAGCCATAGACACTAACCCGGAACCCCCACCCCTCTCTCTTCTCTCTCTCTCTCTCTCTCTCTCTCTCTCTCTTCTCTCTCTCTCTCTGCTTCTCTCTCTCTCTCTCTCTCTCTCTCTCTCTCTCTCTCTCTCTCTCGCTCTCTCTCTCTCACTGTCTCTCACTGTCTCTCTCTGTCTCTGTCTCTCTCTCTCTCTCTCTCTCTCTCTCTCTCATATATATATATATATATATATATATATATATATATATATATATATATATATATATAAATCTGCTCTGCTTTAGCAGAATTAAAGTTATTATGCAAAAGTAAATAATATACAAATTTTCTATGCGATTTTCATTTTGCAAATGACCTCATCTGCGTTTATTTAATGAGATTTCATGAGTGAGTGAGTGTGAGCATTTATGAGTGAGTGTGAAAGCTTATGAGTGAGTGAGGGTGAGAGTTTGCACTCACCTAGTTGCACTCGAGTAATTCTGCTCGCTGAGGTTAAGCTTCGGCTGGGGTTATTGTGAGTTTGCGTGAGAGTTTGTGAGTATGAGAATGTTGTGAGTGAGATTGTGAGTGCTTGGACGTATGAGTGAAACTAATGATGGGTAAGACTACTCACTGTCCTAGAAGTATAAGGAGTTTCACATGAGTGGGAGGAGCAGCATGGGAGAAGTGTAATGTCTCCCATGGTACAGAGTGTAATGTCTCCCATGGTACAGAGTGTAATGTCTCCCATGGTACAGAGTGTAATGTCTCCCATGGTACAGAGTGTAATGTCTCCCATGGTACAGAGTGTAATGTCTCCCATGGTACAGAGTGTAAACCCGTCTAAATGCATGGGAGAGTCATGGGACGGAAGGAAGACTTGGGAGACAGAAGAGACGGTGTCAGACAGCCACAAAAGAGAAAAAAAAAGCGTCAGAGACAAACAAAAAAAGATAATATAATCTAGAAATAATCCAATATTCAGGGAAATATTATACGAAATATTTATTTTCTATAATTTTAAATATTTTTTGGCTCCATCATCATTGATGAACAGCCAAAAAGCATGGTTCAGAGGGGCAATTAAACTAGGCTTGGGTCAATCAGCTTATGTTTTCTGGCAGAGGGTTACTAGTCTTCTCTTGACTAGGGTTGCTAGTGGTAGCCCCACACACACTCTCTCAAGGGGTGATGGTGGTAGTGAAGGTGGTTGAGTAGTTAGTGGTAATGGAGGAGGTAAGAAGCAGCATGAGGGGCCCCCACCTGAGGGACCCGGTGGGAGTATGAAGAATGACAGGTGAGGGAGAGTGAGGGAGAGTGAGGGAGAGTGAGGGAGAGTGAGGGAGAGTGAGGGAGAGTCACGTAACTCACCGGTAATAGGTTGGAGAGGTGAGGGGGGGGAACGGTGTTTGGGGCCCCTGCTGCTCTCAACTCTCTTCCACCTGTTTGGTTAGTGGCTTCTGATGGTACACACACACACACACACTCACACACACACTAACACACACACACACACACACACACACACACACACACACACACACACACACACACACAACACACACACACACACACACACACACAGTTAGGGGAGAAGGTGGTGGTGCCAAGACCGTCAGTAGGTTTCAAAGCGTTATATGACAAAGAGTGCTGGGAAGACGGGACACCACGAGCGTAGCTCTCATCCTGTAACTACACTTAAATAATTACACTCAGGTAATCACACGCACACACACACACACTTGTTGATTGACAGTTGAGAGGCGGGACCAAAGAGCCAAAGCTCAACCCCCGCAAGCACAAATAGGTGAGTATACACACACCGATATTCACAACGAAACCTTTAACTGAAGAATATATTAAAGTCACCTAAAATTCAATCATTCAGGTCACCTTCTGATAATGATATATTAAAGTCACCTAAAATTCAATCATTCAGGTCACCTTCTGACAATGATATTCATACGATAATATACATCCATCATCAAGCCATAAGGTGAAACTAACCCCCAGACAATTACACAAAAAGTCACACCAACAAATGATATATTCATCGCAGAATTTTGTTCAGACCACGTAGTGGAAATACATAGTTAAAAAGTATGGACAGTCACACATTTTTGAATTTTCACTCAGAGGTTTGGCCCCCTCCTAAAAAAAAAGTATATTGCGGTTTGATGTTTTATTGGCATATCTGCACATTGTAGAGCGAGTTTTTAAAACCATTGTTTTCCGGAAAGATGACCATTTGCTAATTAAAAAAAAATTCAATGCTCTGTGTCTATTGAAATCATGATGTTTTATTGCGGTTTTTAAGTCCATATTTTTATGTTTTAATATTCATCTATTACCAAATGACCCGTACAAGTATTAACTCCTAAGTGATTGTTGTAACAATTAGTGTTGAGTAATTAGCTACGATAACGTAGCAGTCGTAATTAGCTTCGGTAACGTAACTATGGCATTGTAACTACCGTAGCAAAGCAATCGTAATGTACAGCTTAGGTATCGTAGCTCTGTTTCAACTCCATAGAGCCCTGTCATGCAGAAAATTTAAGTTAACATAATATATTACTGAAGTTGATCGTGGGGACATAAGCCCAACATGTTCCTGCTGAGCTGTGTGTCAGAGACCATGATAAGACCAGAGACATGAGGAAGCTCTATCTAAGCCTTTATATCTATATAGAGCTTTAGAAGGTCTAGGAAGATAGAGAGCTGGGATACGAGGACCGGCTAAGAGCAGGGATATATACCTCGAATTATATAGTTGGGATATGAGGGGTGGAGTTAAGGAAGTAGGAGCAGGCACTTAGACCCTGTGTGAAGCGATACAAGACCCGCGTTCGATCCCCCGATGTTCCAAGTCGTTGGGTATCATCCTTATGTCCCAAGTCTTATTTTATTATATCCCATCTGTTAGCATGTCGTATCTCTTTCAAAGTATTGTACAGTTATGCGGGCATCTTCAATAGAATTTAATTACTTTGTTTCAGCAACGAATCAAAGTGTCAGTCATTCCGGCTTAGCAAATTATCCTCATAATTGCATACTTTTGTCTGTGCAAATCTGAGCATAGCGGTCCTGAACGCTTCCAGGAACATTTCTTATGGCGTTGATTTTTAAGAATCCACACGGCAATCAGTATTTCTTGCTTCAAACTACGTGTTGCAATTGTTGCAATTAAGCCCAGTGAGAGAAAGTTGAAAATAGACAGAGAAGGGAAACTATCAGGGGGAAAGCGCCAAGCCATTACGACTATACAGCACTGGAAGGGGGTCAGAATAAGATTAGGAATGGGACTGAGGGAAGGAATGGTGCCCCAACCCACTTGGGGACGGTCGGGGATTGGACGCCGACCTGCATGACGCGAGCCGTCGCTCTACCGTCCAGCCCAAGTGGTTGGACGAATAGACAGAGAGAGATATATATATAGGAAGAAAGTGCAGGCGATGAGTCACAATAACGTGGCTAAAGTATGTTGACCAGACCACACACTAGAAGGTGAAGGGACGACGACGTTTCGGTCCGTCCTGGACCATTCTCAAGTCGATTGTGTTCAGAAGGTTCATTCTCAAGAAGGTGAAGGGACGACGACGTTTCGGTCCGTCCTGGACCATTCTCAAGTCGATTGTGTTCAGAAGGTTCATTCTCAAGAAGGTGAAGGGACACGACGTTTCGGTCCGTCCTGGACCATTCTCAAGTCGATTGTGTTCAGAAGGTTCATTCTCAAGAAGGTGAAGGGACGACGACGTTTCGGTCCGTCCTGGACCATTCTCAAGTCGATAGGAAGAAAGCACAAGAGAGAGACAGAGAGAGAGAGAGAGAGAGAAGAGCGACTCTCAGCTTCCCTAATACTCTGGCCATCATTATTACCCCCACACAGGCCAAGATCATCAATCCCAGAGGTCCGCGGCAGGAGGCTCTAAGAATTACACCTGGGCATTTATCCTCCCTGGAACCTCTTCCTACAGCGGCCTGCTAGGGAAGGTAGTTCCCCCTAGCCCCCGAGCTGTCCCTATCTTCCGCTGGAACTTATACCTATCCCAGTTGCTCTTATCTGATGCAACAGATGGATGCCTGGAGGTGGAACATTTTCCTTTTCTGTGCCTCACTAGATAACGCTGGGAGGTCTATTAACGTCACGGGGAAAGAAGAAGTAGTAGTAGCAGTGAGGATGACAGGGTAAATAGCCGATTGGGAATATCCTGGAATATATATATTCTTTTTTGGGGGGGTTTGGGTGATGGAGGGGGTGGTGATTGGCAGCGAGCAACCCTCTATATGTATAGAGGGATCTAGAAATCGCCTCTATTTTATATATATTAATATATTACTATATATATATATATATAATATATATATATATATATATATAGTATATTATATATATAAAATATATATATATATATAAAGAATATCAAAGGT
>WNGS01161107.1:5289250-5311647 GCA_020271785.1 Procambarus virginalis
CCTGCCTCACTACTAGTGTTGGGGTGTGGAACTTTGCGTACACGCGCCTGACTGTGACATATGTCTGAAAAGTTAAGTAACTGGATTTGGGTCAGGTCATTCCCATTTGGGGGGGAGAGAGAAAGAGGGCCCGAGGCAGTGGTCCAGGTCAGACAGAGACCGGGCCGCGGGGCTGTGATCCCGGAGCTACACAAGGTAGACAGGTGGTCTGATAATTGACAGTTCTTTCTAGGTCCTAAATGAGAGCCGCCGAGTGTTAGCCAATCACAGCACGGAACGAGGCTGGCCCGGGCAAGGTTATGTAAGAGGGGACACTTGGCGCCAAGCCGTCAGACGCCCCAGGATGGGGGTGACGGTGGTCACTCTTCTCTTTGTCATTGATTGATGAAGATTAAGCCACCCAAGAGGTGGCACGGGCATGAATAGCCCGTAATCTTTGCCACTGCCGCTCATATGTGTATATGGAAGGTTGACTAGTTTGGTGTTATTAACTCGATAAATAAGAGAGAGAGTAGTTAATTAAGTTAATTATTCCAGGAAAGAATATTATTGCTCTCGGCAGCAACTGATTACCATCTTTGCTGTGTCTTGATACCTGGTTGATACCTGGTTGATGGGGTTCTGGGAGTTCTTCTACTCCCCAAGCCCGGCCCGAGGCCAGGCTTGACTTGTGAGAGTTTGGTCCACTAGGCTGTTGCTTGGAGCGACCCGCAGGCCCACATACCCACCACAGCCCGGCTGGTCCGGAACTCCTTGGAGGAATAAATCTAGTTTCCTCTTGAAGATGTCCACGGTTGTTCCGGCAATATTTCTTATGCTTGCTGGGAGGGTGTTGAACAACCGCGGACCTCTGATGTTTATACAGTGTTCTCTGATTGTGCCTATGGCACCCCTGCTCTTCACTGGTTCTATTCTGCATTTTCTTCCATATCGTTCACTCCAGTACGTTGTTATTTTACTGTGTAGATTTGGGACCTGGCCCTCCAGTATCTTCCAGGTGTATATTATTTGATATCTCTCTCGTCTTCTTTCTAGTGAGTACATTTGGAGAGCTTTGAGACGATCCCAATAATTTAGGTGCTTTATCGCGTCTATACGTGCTGTATATGTTCTCTGTATTCCCTCTATTTCAGCAATCTCTCCTGCTCTGAAGGGGGAAGTGAGTACTGAACAGTACTCAAGACGGGACAGCACAAGTGACTTGAAGAGTACAAGCATTGTGATGGGATCCCTGGATTTGAAAGTTCTCGTAATCCATCCTATCATTTTTCTGGCTGTCGCAATATTTGCTTGGTTATGCTCCCTAAACGTTAGGTCGTCAGACATCATTATTCCCAAATCCTTTACATGTTGTTTTCCTACTATGGGCACATTTGATTGTGTTTTGTACCCTGTATTATGTTTAAGGTCCTCATTTTTACCGTACCTGAGTACCTGGAATTTGTCACTGTTAAACATCATATTATTTTCTGATGCCCAGTCGAAAACTTTATTAATATCAGCTTGAAGTTTTTCAATGTCTTCAGCCGAGGTAATTTTCATACTGATTTTTGTGTCGTCTGCAAAGGATGATACGAAGCTGTGACTTGTATTTTTGTCTATATCTGATATGAGAATAAGGAAAAGCAGCGGTGCAAGGACTGTACCCTGAGGTACAGAGCTTTTAACTGCACTTGGACTAGATTTTATATGGTTGACCGTTACTCGCTGAGTCCTGTTTGACAGAAAACTGAGTATCCAGCGTCCTACTTTACCGGTTATTCCCATTGACTTCATTTTGTGTGCTATCACGCCATGGTCACATTTGTCGAAAGCCTTTGCGAAGTCCGTGTATATCACATCAGCATTCTGTTTTTCTTCTAATGCCTCAGTGACTTTATCGTAGTGCTCAAGTAGCTGTGAGAGGCACGATCTTCCCGCTCGAAATCCATGTTGGCCTGGGTTGTGAAGGTCATTGGTCTCCATGAAATTGGTGACCTGACTCCTAATCACTCTCTCAAATACTTTTATTATGTGCGATGTTAGTGCAACTGGTCTATAATTCTTTGCCAATGCTTTGCTCCCTCCCTTGTGTAGAGGGGCTATGTCTGCTACTTTAAGTGCATCTGGTATCTCCCCCGTGTCCAAGCTCTTCCTCCACACTATACTGAGTGCCTGTGCTACCGGCACTTTGCATTTCTTTATAAATATTGAATTCCATGAGTCTGGACCTGGGGCCGAGTGCATGGGCATGTTTTCAATTTCTCTTTCAAAATTTAGTGCGCTCGTGTTGATATCAGTTATATTTACAGGGGTTTGGATATCCCGCATAAAGAAATTGTCTGGATCTTCTACTTTCATGTTGTTTATTGGAGTGCTAAACATGTCCTCATACTGCTTTTTTAGGATTTCACTAATTTCTTTGTCATCCTCCGTGTATGAACCTTCACTTGTACGAATAGGTCCAATACTGGCAGTAGTTTTTGCTTTTGATTTCGCATATGTGAAGAAGTATTTTGGATTTTTCTTTATTTCCTGAATTGCTTTCTGTTCTAACTGCCTTTCTTCAGTTTCATATGAGTGTTTCAATTTCCGCTCGATTTCTTCAATCTCCCTATTTAAATTATTCCTTCTTTGACGGGAAATTCGTGTCTGCATAAGCAGTTCCGTTATTCTTTTCCTGCGTTTATAGTGTCTTCTGCGTTCTCTTTCTACGTTGGATCTCTTTCTGGCTTTCCTCAAAGGAACATGTTTCAGACAGACTTGATACGCTTCCGAAGTCAGTTTTTCTATTCCTTCTGTAGGACTTTTATTACTTAAAACAGTTTCCCATGGAATGTTTTTAAGTTCCCTGTTTATTATCTCCCAGTCTATCCTTTTATTATTAAAATTGAATTTACTGAATAGCCCCTCTCGCTTTATCAACGTTTTAGGTCTATTCTGAGTATTGATGGTAGTTTGCACTTCAATGAGCTTGTGATCTGAATATGTGGTATCTGATATCGTAATGTCTCTGATAATGTCTTCATTGTTCGTAAAGACCAGATCTAGAATATTTTCATTTCTCGTTGGCTCCGATATCTGCTGACTGAGTGAAAATTTGTCACAGAATCTAAGTAGTTCTCTAATCTGTGGTTGGTTAGGTCCTGATAGATTCCCTGGTATAATATTATTGTTTGCTATTCTCCACCTGAGACTAGGCAAGTTGAAGTCACCTAAGAAGATAATATCAGGTATTGGGTTCTCCAAATTATCAAGGCTATTCTCTATTTTGTTTACCTGTTCTGTGAATTCCTCAGCCGTTGCATCTGGCGGTTTGTATATTAGAATAATCACTAAATTTATTTTCTCTATTTTAATCCCAGTACCTCTATCACCTCATTTGTAACGTTTAGGAGCTCCGAGCACACAAGGTCTTCCCTAATATACAGACCCACTCCTCCATGTGACCTAATTTTCCTATCACACCTGTATAGGTTATATCCTGGAATCCAGATCTCACTGTCCAAGAATTCCCCTGCATGGGTTTCTGTGAAAGCTCCAAATACTGCATTTGACTCCGTGAGGAGGCCATTTATGAACTGTACTTTATTGTTTGTTCTTGTTTTCAGTCCTTGTATGTTGGCAAAGATGAATGAGGTTACTCTATTAGTGATAGTTTGACTGGGAGACTTTTTCGGTAAGCCCATTATGCGTGGACATATTGAGTTTGTTCTGACCAGTGCTGATTGTTGTAGGGCAGTTGCCTGTTGTAGTTGTGGTTCCCTTTCGGTGTGTAGTTGTATCTGTAATTCTGGTACTTCAGCTTACACCATCGACTCACCATCTCATCAGCGTCAATGAATTCAAAGATGCAGGTGAGGGAGTCGGCGATCTGGTTGACGAGTTGATGATAACTGCAGGAGGGGATCCTCCCTTCCCCTCCACCCGCTGGAACTCGAGTCCTTCTGGATGGCGGATCTCAACCTCCACTTTGTAGCCGGGGTCGTCTTTGACTGTAAGCTCCACCTCCACCTCCACCGGGTCCTTCCCCAACGTCACCGGGCGTCTGCTCGACAGAAGAGTGAGCAGTCAACATTATTTAAGCAATATGACGGTGGGAGAGAGAGAGAAAACGAGAGACAAATAGATAATAAAATCAGCAAACGCCCGGAGAACAGTAGAGAGAGACAATAACTTACGTGTAGGCAACTATCTGCAGGTCGGGCTGGGCGAAGCAGGTGGTGTTGTCGTGGCAGAGAAGTGTAGTGTTGGTGGTGAAGGTGGCGCTGGCGGCGTCTAGCACTGGTGGAACTATCGTTACCTCGTCCTTCCCGTCGTCAGCAGCAGGAACCAGACTCACAGTGACGGACGCACTCAGGCTCTGGCCGATGTTGGACCTCACTCGCTGCCACCAACACGTCACCAAATATACCAGTAATTATATGAACTTATACACATATATAAAGGTTTCAGAAAGTCAAAGTGCTGGCAATATTGTTGAGAAAGAAAACGTGAGATAAGACTTTGTTTTGTAGATGATGTTTTGCCCATAAGACTTCATAAGACTTGACAAAGATACACATCAATAGTGGTTATGAAGGAGCAAAACGGAGGATGTTAGAGGTTAGTGAGGCGAAGGTTGTGTGAGGTCAGAGACGGATTAGGTGTTACTACTGATGTTTTATAAGTATTAATTTAGAAGAGGTAGCAATAGTGGTTGATGGCTGCAATGTCTAGACTCGTCTTCAAATGTCTTTTTATTTTTTTATGAAGAGTTTAGCATCCCTGAGGTTCACAAGGTGTTGTTTCTGCATCCTGAGTGTGACTCAAACATTCTTGTGTTATCAAGACGTGGGACATCAATACAACAAAATTGAAATAATCCTTCTCATTTAAAAGCATAAATCAGACAAGTATAAAAGGTACACATTAATTCATCAATTATTAAGACAATAAATAAATGTTAAAACATAAATGAATAAAATGAATGATTAAAATAAAGATTCCCCTTGACCAGTCATTATGTAAGATAACTACTGACCTTGTAGAAGGCCTGGACCGACCAGGGACTGCGCTTGTCTCGGTAGTTGACAGTGCGCACTGGCGCATACCTGTAATATATAATTGCAGGTACAAAAATAATTCAAACTACACCAATATAGCCAAATACAACTATTGTGTTTTTCTGTACGTTTGAATATTTATGATCCTTTGTATATATATTCATATATATTTAGTTTTATATTTAACTATATTTAGTTATATATTCATATACATATCTTTCACCCTAGAGAGTACTAGTGTCTTAAAAAATGTCATCATTGGTATGACAACATTTGTTCCAAAGTTTCTTGTTATCCAACTTGTCATTTGTCTCGTAGCTGCTTCAGTTAATTCATTAACATCTAATTATTTTTGCAGTTATTGGCCTATGGGGGCAAGTGTTGTCTTGTCAACTTGTGATGGTGCCCATACCCTGGGTACTATGTACCAGCAGCAGAATTAAATACCCCGGTGGACGATAATGGTGTACAAGATGAGCAGCCAAAGGATCCCCTTGAATCATTATTATTATAATGTCTTGCACAAGAGACGTGATAGAACCGTAACATCGCAGTCATGTTACACCTGTGACTTTATTCAGTCAACTGACTGAAGTCATTTTACCTCTAAACGACGCCCGGATGCCTCTAAGACTTTCTTTTCAATGTCTCGCTTGAAAGTCTGAGAAGCGATCGCAACACTGCCCAAGAGTAAGGGCTGACAGGTCTACATATTCAGCGACTAAAGCCTCAGACGTTGAAGTAATACGTACTCTAGATAACCGTTATGTTCTTGCAAAATCAACTGACCGGATGTCTTGGCTACCATTCTGATATTATTATTATTATTATTGATTATTTAGAACATCACTGGATCAGAGTAGGGATTGAACCAGCATCTTGGTGATTCTCAAGGGAATTGTGCGTGTCTGGCATCCACCTAGACGATGGTTCGATCCCTTCTCTCTGATCCACGAATTTTCTCCTTGATACATCATGCATTTGTCTTTTCCTTGTGAATTATTATTATTATTATTATTGTTATTATTATTATTATTATTATTATTATTATTATTATTATTATTATTATTTATTACACATCACTTGTTATTTACTTATTATTGTTAAATAATAATTGTTATTTAATAATTATAATTACTTCTTAAAACTCTATTAATTAAGGTTATTAACAGGTGTTCGGATCACCTTACCTGTGGTCGTTGTTAATCTTAAATCCGAACAGTGAGTTGTCATCAGGTCCCTTGAGCACCATCTTGAACTGCATCCCTGTGTGTATAGTGGTGATGGTTGTGGTAGTTGTGGTTGTGAAAGTGGTGGTGGTGGTTGAAATAGAGGTGACTGTGGTGATGGTTGTGGTGACTGGTGGTGGTGGTGATGATGGTGGCTGTGGGGATAGTGGTGACTGAATAATTGGTAGTGATGTTGGTGGTAGCGGTGGGTGTGGTGGTGAAGATGGTAGTGGGTGCATTGGTGGTTGTGATGGTGATGGTCACTATTGTGGTGTGTTGATAGGGGCTTGTGACAGACTAAGGTGTGGGAAATTTTACCCAACATATTTATTTTATCATCTAAGAAATGTATTATTTCTATATCATATCTAAATCATATCAAAATCATATCTGAATCATTATAGATTCATTATACATCTTGATCCTGGATGACACTGCCACTATGATCACATACACCATAGGGCCCTATAGATGCCTACGTGACTTTGTACATGATCTCTCAAGGATCCAAAAGCTTCTAGAAGGATTTCTCAATTAAAAAACTTTTGGAACATGATTCAATTTCCGGCAGGGATTATAAATCCCTTGAGTACTTGTTCAGTACTTGAGTACTGTTCAGTACTCACTTCCCCCTTCAGAGCAGGAGAGATTGCTGAAATAGAGGGAATACAGAGAACATATACAGCACGTATAGACGCGATAAAGCACCTAAATTATTGGGATCGTCTCAAAGCTCTCCAAATGTACTCACTAGAAAGAAGACGAGAGAGATATCAAATAATATACACCTGGAAGATACTGGAGGGCCAGGTCCCAAATCTACACAGTAAAATAACAACGTACTGGAGTGAACGATATGGAAGAAAATGCAGAATAGAACCAGTGAAGAGCAGAGGTGCCATAGGCACAATCAGAGAACACTGTATAAACATCAGAGGTCCACGGTTGTTCAACGTCCTCCCAGCAAGCATAAGAAATATTGCCGGAACAACCGTGGACATCTTCAAGAGGAAACTAGATTTATTCCTCCAAGGAGTTCCGGACCAGCCGGGCTGTGGTGGGTATGTGGGCCTGCGGGCCGCTCCAAGCAACAGCCTAGTGGACCAAACTCTCACAAGTCATGCCTGGCCTCGGGCCGGGCTTGGGGAGTAGAAGAACTCCCAGAACCCCATCAACCAGGTATCAACCAGGTAAATCGAATCCTTAATAAGAATCAGTAGTGCTAGCAAGTACTACTTATAATCTTAATTTAAATCCTATATCTAATTATACTAATAATCACATCTTATCTCAATCATATGTCTAGACAGTAAAAATAATCAATCAATATTCATAGAAGGCTACCATGCTCATGGAGTATGGGGGGGGGGCGATGGCAGGGAGGGAGAAGCGCCCACCATGCGTTTGTTTACAACAGAGTGAACAACAGTGACGGAGCCTTAGCGAACATTACTTAGCTCAGGACACCTTATCGAATTATCTTTATCACCAGTGATTACTCTCTGGAACTGGGGGAGTACCTGGACAATATCTACAAGGAAAATTCCTAGAACATTTATATCTATATAAGAGTGTATTGTGGAGCACACAGTGACACTGCCTCCACTATCATCCTTCTGCAACTGGTATTAAGGACAATCACATAGCAACGCTACTAGATCATCATACAGCAAAGCTGTGATATAAAATATCGTGCCTAAACTCGCGACAAGAGAGTTATCCAGTCTGGCACACTGTCAGACAGGCACCCGGCAGGCAGATAAGTATATTGAATGTTATTACAGTAGTGTATTAATTGGCCAATTGTATGCTTGTATAACTTTAATATCTTATAAGTCTGTCTGTCGGTTATGAATCGAGGCAACGCCTCAAATTTCAGTAAATTTATTAATATTGTAGTGCAGCAGTTGAATCTTTAAGCACCAACCCTCATGAGTGTCCATTGTGTGAGAAAAGATTCAGTCGAGGTAAACAAAACCTCATGAGGCTCCACGGTGTGGGAAAAGATTCAATCAGGCTGACTGTACCTCATTATATAAATTGAATATAAATACATCTGCATATATACTTGAATATATAAACTAAGTTAACAATTGCTTGCTTAGTTATTTTTAAGTTATCATATAAGTTCATTTAATTGAATATAATTTTAGTACCTAGTTAACAGTACTGAGACTACATTTAAGGTCATTTATCATACTTATACAATTTAAATTGTTGTTTAAAGTATAAGAATATATTGGCTGTTAATAGTTATGGTGCTAGGCTAGACTATGTACATGTTTAAATCTCTGATTTAAACAGAGCCAGTGTTCAGTCATTGAACTGAATTTATTAAATCTTATCCTTGTATAAAATACAAGCTGATGTGAGATACCTGTCTACAGGTGGACTGTGGATCTTCAATCAACCTATCAACTAATTCACCCCACCTGTCCCTTACAGCTCACAATCTGTCATTAGGAAAAGAGGAGCTAGGATTTACGACCCTAGCTAGAGATTTTAGTTGAATTAAATTTGCAGACAGTAATTTTTAATTTAGTTCAGTACAAGTCCCTGGTAGTTCTCCTCTCATATAAATCCCAGCAGGTTTTTCCCACAATAGGTACGGTGATGATGTTAGAATGACACTATAAGCCGATATAAACAGTTCCTTCGCGGCAATTCGCGTTTAGGCCCATATGACCTAAACTCTAAAATTTTAATAACATCATCTCCATGGCTTGTACTATAATAATATGGGTTTCAATTCCAGAACCCATTATATTCTTCTAATATTTTTCACTACTATTCAAAGGATGGGTATAGGATCCACTATCACTCACAGGATAGGTAATGGATCCACCATCACTACCAAGAAGGGCATGGGATCAAACACCACACACAGGAGCGTGTATGGGGTCCACTACCATCAACATAATAAGTATGGGGGGTTCAGTACCACCCCACAGGATGGGTACAGGATCCAATACCTCCCAGAGGATGGGTATAGGGTATGTAGCGTATGAGGCATTCCTTACATACTTACTATGGGATATTTCAACATACTCACTATGTAGAATATACTTCCAAAGTAGGAAGTCTACTCACAAAGTAAATATACTTTACTGATGATAAAGTTTTGCCTGTAAGGGCTTCACATTGGGGACATTTATTAGATAAATTCGGTAAACACGAAACATCAAAATAATCACGTGACTTTCAGACACTCACTCAGGTTCGTTGAACGTCATGTGGCTGTCATACACATGTCGTTGACCGTCTTGTGGTTGTCATACACACGTCGTTGACCGTCCTGTAGCTGTCATACACATATCGTTGACCGTCCTGTGGCTGTCATATACATCGTTGACCGTCATGTGGCTGTCAACCACATATCGTTGACCGTCCTGTGGCTGTCATGCACATCGTTGACCGTCATTTGGCTGTCAACCACATATCATTGACCGTCCTGTAGCTGTCATAAACATATCGTTGACCGTCCTGTGGCTGTCATACACATCGTTGACCGTCATGTAGCTGTCATACACATATCGTTGACCGTCCTGTGGCTGTCATGCACATCGTTGACCGTCATTTGGCTGTCAACCACATATCGTTGACCGTCCTGTGGCTGTCATACACATATCGTTGACCGTCATGTGGCTGTCATACACTCATATCGTTGACCGTCATGTGGCTGTCATACACATATTGTTGACCGTCCTGTGGCTGTCATACACTCATATCGTTGACCGTCTTGTG
Source organism: Procambarus virginalis (assembly GCA_020271785.1). Lineage (NCBI taxonomy): Eukaryota > Metazoa > Arthropoda > Malacostraca > Decapoda > Cambaridae > Procambarus > Procambarus virginalis. The sequence goes on from WNGS01161107.1 coordinate 5,299,248, forward strand.
TCTGTCGTACACATATCGTTGACCGTCCTGTGGCTGTCATACACATATCGTTGACCGTCATGTGGCTGTCATGTACTTACTGAGATCGTTGAACTTCTTGTGGGTATCGTAGGTGAGGTCGACCTCGAGGTTGAAGCAGACGCCCTTGAAGGACCTGTACCCCGCGGCCTCTATCTCGCACCTGTTGTCCTCGGCCATTATTGTCTCTGAGGCGAAGGTCACACTGCCTACCAACCTGATCACCGGCGCTGACCTGACCACCACCACCGGGGCACAGCCAGTGGGCACCGGGGGCACCAGCCAGTGGGCATCAGGGCACCAGCCAGTGAGCACCGGGGGCACCAGCCAGTGGGCACCAGGGCACCAGCCAGTGGGCACCGGGGGCACCAGCCAGTGGGCACCAGGGCACCAGCCAGTGGGCACCAGGGCACAGCCAGTGGGCACCAGGGCACAGCCAGTGGGCACCAGGGCACCAGCCAGTGGGCATCGGAGGACCATCCAGTGGGCACCGGGGCACCAGCCAGAGGGCACCAGGGCATCACCCAATGGGTACCAGGATATGATCCAGTGGGAAAAGGAGAAATAATAGACACAAAATGGTAGATAAGTTAATTAGATTATATATGTGTATGAACATAACAAACTTACGGCAACATGTTGTTGTTGTTGTTGTTAAAGATTCGCTACCTGGAACAAGAAGTTCCCAGTAGCACGGGCTATGGTGAGCCCGTATACAAACACGATAACAGACATAAACCGCTATCAATAATTTACCTTATCAGCAAGGCCGTGTCCGATTCCACGGCACCAATAATGAGATCTGGGTAGCCATTGTCATCGATGTCGAGGCCGCCATCTAAGCTGAAGCCGAAGCCACGCATATTGCCCGAGAAAATGGACGCCTCTATCACCTGCGAAATGCACTTGTTTTACACCTGCTCTGACATATTGACAGCAAACACCTGTATGGGTATTCACTCTACAACCTGTATTCTAAATCAACACAAAGGAAACTGAAACAAATATTGACATGATGCAAGATAGTAGAGGAGATAGATAAGCATATAATGTGGGGAATAGGTTGATATAAGGAGGAGCAGGAGAAGCAGGAAGAGGAGCAGGCGGAGCAGGTGGAGCAGGAAAAGGGAAAAAAGAGAGCGAAGAACCAGGAACATTGGAGACAAGATCTTTATCACCCATGATGGTAGTAGTCTCGTGAATAGCTTCATTGATAATGGAGATATGAAAGCTAATTCTGTCTCCCTCTCTTCCTCTTCTCTCTCTCTGTCGTCAGTTTCTTTCTATCGTGCGTCTGTCTGTCTCTCTGTCTCTCTCTCACTCACTGCGTCGTTTCCTGAACCCTACTTCTCCATGTTGAAGTGATCCTCAAGGATTTCCATTGATAATGGTGTAGGGTGGAGAGTAATGTCAAGCTGACACAGTGGTGGTGAGAGTTCAAATATGCGTTCTATTTACCTATGTAAACATTCACACACAATTAAATAACATGAGCACACTGTTGAATGCTCAAAACCATGTCAATATTTAACTGGATTCTTTCACGTGTTGGAAACTTGTTCACTCACACGTACAAATATGTAGTTTTGTGATGGGTATCTCCCTCCTGTCTGTGAGTGTGTTAGAGGGAGACCGTCCTACCTGTGAGTGTGGTAGACGGAGACCGTCCTACCTGTGAGTGTGGTAGACGGAGACCGTCCTACCTGTGAGTGGGGTAGTCGGGGACCGTCCTACCTGTGAGTGTGGTAGACGGAGACTGGCCTACCTGTGAGTGGGGTAGACGGGGACCGTCCTACCTGTGAGTGGGGTAGACGGAGACCGTCCTACCTGTGAGTGAGGTAGACGGAGACCGTCCTACCTGTGAGTGAGGTAGACGGAGACCGTCCTACCTGTGAGTGGGGTAGACAGAGACCGTCCTACCTGTGAGTGTGGTAGACGGAGACCGTCCTACCTGTGAGTGGGGTAGACGGAGACCGTCCTACCTGTGAGTGGGGTAGACGGAGACCGTCCTACCTGTGAGTGGGGTAGACGGAGACCGTCCTACCTGTGAGTGGGGTAGACGGAGACCGTCCGCTCCGCCGTTGAAGACATAAACAGCGCCCCGTCCGTCCACACCTGCATAAGGCGCCGCTATTGCAATGTCTGCAACATTTATGTCACATCAGTTTGTTTATGTTATAATTGTACACTTTCTTATCCTTCGTCATATCTTTTCTCTATTTCCCATCTTTATTATGTATATATTATTTTGCTACACACACGGTCATGATTAATACTTTATTATACAATATTTTGAGTGCTGCAGAGGAAGCTGTGTAGTACACAGTGAACGGCGTGTGTGTGTGTGTGTGTGTGTGTGTGTGTGTGTGTGTGTGTGTGTGTGTGTGTGTGTGTGTGTGTGTGTGTGTGTGTGTGTGTGTGTGTGTGTGTAATACTGACCATGATATCCGTCTTGGTCAATATCGCCCAGGGAAGTAATGGCGGCCCCGAAGCGACCCCAAGCCTCCACCCCCGTCAACTGTGTTGGTGGGAGCTTGTCCACGGCCTGAGGGAGGGAGGAGGAGAGATAATGGTGAGGGAGGATAGGAAGGAGAGAGGGAGGAAGGAGAGGTAATGGTGAGGGAGGAGAGGTGGGGTGAGGGAGGAGAGATAATGGTGAGGGAGAAGAAGGAAGGAAGGAGTGGGTAGGGAAGGTAAAGGGTGATCACTGACGGCAATTATAAAGTAATAATAATGATATTATTTGATATAACAAATACAAATAATAATATAAACAAATAATAATCTACATCATTAATAATATGTACCATAAATGGGTAATACCATCATTCATTACATAATTTCAAATATTACATATACCGAAAAGGGTAAAATAAATTCACACTCCAGCAGTCATCCACAACTTGACAGCTTTGGATGACGGCATAATAGACAACTTTCACCTTGGCCATGGGAGGGTAATAGACAACACTCACCTTGACCATGGGAGCGTAATAGACATAAACCTTGCCGGCGTCAGGAAGGAGGGAGCCTGCCACTCCTCCAGCAGACAGAGGAGCTCCCACTAGGAGGTCTGCGGCGCCATCCCCGTCCACGTCTGCTGACCCCAGACAGTAGCCGAAATGCGCTCCCACCTCCTGCCCGTACACTGTGTATAGTGGCCGGATGTTAGCTGTCATCGCCTTCGGGTAAACGTTCACCTGCAGGCAAGTTGGGGTAGTTGACTGAGAGATGCCTTGGGGATTACTCTCTTGAATCCCTCTGGCGTCTTGGGATTACTGGGTTGAATCCCTCTGGCATCTTGGGATTACTGGACTAAATCCCTCTGGCGTCCGAATACTTGAGTCATTGACTTGGGGGGGTGGTAAGGGTGGTGGTGAGACAGTAGTAGTGGTGAGGATTGTGGTACTGGTAGTGGTGGTGGGGTGGGAGGGGCTGAGTGAGTTGATATAACAGGGGGACAGAGAGAGAGTCTATGGTACAACTGTGACAAAATGTTCACGATTTAAATTGAAAGCAACAACAATGGCAGAGTCCTGCCCCGGGGAGACACAATACACAGTCAGCGGCAGACGACGACTCACCCTGCCGATGTAACTGCCATAATTGACGGTGGAGACAGCGATGGAGTGGTTCCTGTTGCCAAAGTTGCCGAGCACCAGCGCCCAGCCCTCGTAGGAGTCGGTGTGGTCCACATTCTTGGGCTGCTGAAGACCGCTTGACAAACGGTTCGTGGGGCGCCCTCCTCTGGGCTTGATAGAGCTTGAGAAGACCATTCCTGCCAGGGAGGACGCAGGAGCAGCAGCAGAAGGGTTGTGAAGAGAAGCATGACGTGGAGGTGTAGGAGCAACAGCAGGCGAAAGTGGATGAACAGAAGCATTAGCAGGTGGATCAACAGGAACACAGAAGAAGGAGTGTGGATAAATACATAGTTATATTATTTACCAAAGTAATGAAATACTCTGGATGGATAAGTAATGAGATACTCTGGTAAATAATATGAATATATTGTATATTACAAATGCTGTTGTTTATATATTACATTAAAATAAATAATAGATAAGGCTTAACAATTATATAATTTGAAAACTCTCAATTAAAAGTCAATCAATCCATGAAGTAAAGAGCCACATGCAAATAATTTAATTATTAATTTACGAAAGATAAATAGAAAAAGTTTAAACAAATGTCAATATATGAATATTAGGATCAATATTTATTTAGCTCCTGGGCTAGACTCTGGCTCCTGGGCTAGACTCTGGCTCCTGGGGGCTAGACTCTGGCTCCTGGGCTAGACTCTGGCTCCTGGGGGCTAGACTCTGGCTCCTGGGCTAGAATCTGGCTCCTGGGCTAGACTCTGGCTCTTGAGCTAGACTCTGGTTTTTGGGGGCTAGACTCTGGCTCCTGGGCTAGACTCTTCCTGGGCTAGACTCTGGCTCCTGGGCTAGACTCTTCCTGGGCTAGACTCTGGCTCCTGGGCTAGACTCTGGCTTCTGGGCTAGAGTCTGGATCCTGGGTTAGACTCTGGCTCTTGGGCTAGAGTCTGGCTCCTGGGTTAGACTCTGGCTCTTGGGCTAGACTCTGGCTCCTGGGGGCTAGACTCTGGCTGTTGGGGTGGACTCTGACTCCTGGTCCAGACTCTGGCTCCTGGGGGCTAGACTCTGGCTCCTGGGGGCTAGACTCTGGCTCTTGGGCTAGACTCTGGCTCCAGGGCTAGACTCTGGCTCCTTGGGGCTAGACTCTCGCTTCTGGTCTAGACTCTGGCTCCTGGTCTAGACTCTGGCTCCTGGTCTAGACTCTGGCTCCTGGTCTAGACTCTGGCTCCTGGTCTAGACTCTGGCTCCTGGTCTAGACTCTGGCTCCTTGGGGCTAGACTCTGGCTCCTTGGGGCTAGACTCTCGCTCCTGGGCTAGACTCTGGCTCCTGGGGTAAATTCACTCACCTTCACCGTAGTAAGCGGTCGGTCCCCCCATCACCACATGACTACCCTGCAAAATGCAAGGTTTGCAGTGATTGACAAGGTCACCAGTGAAGAACAGTCAATATAGAACAGATGCGCCTGAACACGTCTTATAGGCCATTGTAAGAGACAGCAGTCATAAGTTGTAATTGACAACTAAAAGGAGACAGTTGTCACAAACCTTTGTTATGCACGTTTGCAAGAGGCATATGACAGTCATACACCTGCCATGCACGTGTATCATGTAGAACTGTACAGTTATGTACATGTGCACGTGTACAACTGTATGATGATAAATAATCACGTGTAGAACTGTACTATTGTGCACATATACTCACATGTACAACTGCATCATCATGTAGATGCACATCTGTACTGCCATGGCCAAGCCCACACTTGCATTATGAGAACAAAACACAACTACGGTATCAGTGGGAGGAAGAACTGGATTATCAGAGGATGTGTGGATAACTACACTGCTATAATCGTATGGATCCACGCCATCATGGACATCTGTAGCTAACACGGGTCTCTGGCATCTATAACACTGCTGTAATCATATGGATCCACGCCATCATGGACATCTGTAGCTAACACGGGTCCCTGGCATCTATAACACTGCTGTAATCATATGGATCCACGCCATCATGGACATCTGTAGCTAACACGGGTCCCTGGCATCTATAACACTGCTATAATCATATGGATCCACGCCATCATGGACATCTGTAGCTAACACGGGTCCCTGGCACCTATAACACTGCTGTAATCATATGGATCCACGCCATCATGGACATCTGTAGCTAACACGGGTCCCTGGCACCTATAACACTGCTGTAATCATATGGATCCACGCCATCATGGACATCTGTAGCTAACACGGGTCCCTGGCATCTATAACAAACACTCAGCTCAGAGTGGTACACGTGTCTGTGGCACCTGTAGGAGACAGGTGTCGTGGGGGCTCACCGTGTCGTCGAGAGCAGCACTGAAGCCCAACATGGCGTCCTGGAATGTGTTCAGCTGGGCGGCCGGATCTGGGGAAAGGACATCACGCCGTGAGAAGTGAATAATGTTTGACGATGAGTACAGGAAGACAATGATGAATAAGCCGCTAAATACAGTGATTTTACGCAGATAATTGATCATAGATGTTATACAACTACAAATATTATACGGGTGATCAATTAATAATTGCATAAGTACTGTAAAAATAAACGATTAAGGAACATAAGGAGCTTACTAGGGTAGGGAAGGAGCAGCTTGGGCGGTGAGTCAGGGCTGGATGTAACGTAACACGCCCCTCGAACTTGTACACTGGAGTCTTCGTACCTTGGGTAGCGGGGGGCACAGGCCTGAGGGGGGGGAGGGAGAGAGAGGGGGGGGAAAGAGAAGTGAGGGGAAGGAGCGTTAGTACCAGTGCTTGCTGTGGTGTTTGGTGGTTGTTGGGGAATATTGTCAACCAATTATGCTACCAACTTCTTCTGAAGCCGGGATAGTCTGTTTCTCCCCACTAATTCCTCATCTTTCATCCCCTGTCCTCATATCCCCCCCTTTCTCTTCCTTCCCTTCTTACCCCTCTCTTCTCCCCCCTTTCCCGCCCCCCCCTCCTCTCTCATTCGTCTTCTCCCCTCTCCCTCATTCTCCCCAGCCTCCCCTTCACCCCACTTTCACTACCTACCCTCCCCCTACCCTCTCTTTTCTTACGTTCTCCCCTTTCCCGGACTTCAACCTAGAACAGAAAAACACAACATGCAGGTAAGGCCACAAGGATGGGCCACACTCAGAACAACATACAGGTAAGGCCACAAGGATGGGCCACACTCAGAACAACATACAGGTAAGGCCACAAGGATGGGCCACACTCAGAACAACATACAGGTAAGGCCACAAGGATGGGCCACACTCAGAACAACATACAGGTAAGGCCACAAGGATGGGCCACACTCAGAACAACATACAGGTAAGGCCACAAGGATGGGCCACACTCAGAACAACATACAGGTAAGGCCACAAGGATGGGCCACACTCAGAACAACATACAGGTAAGGCCACAAGGATGGACCACACTCAGAACAACATGCAGGATGGGCCACACTCAGAACAACATGCAGGATGGGCCACACTCAGAACAACATGCAGGTAAGGCCACAAGGATGGGCCACACTCAGAACAACATGCAGGTAAGGCCACAAGGATGGGCCACACTCAGAACAACATGCAGGTAAGGCCACAAGGATGGACCACACTCAGAACAACATGCAGGATGGGCCACACTCAGAACAACATGCAGGTAAGGCCACAAGGATGGGCCACACTCAGAACAACATGCAGGTAAGGCCACAAGGATGGGCCACACTCAGAACAACATGCAGGTAAGGCCACAAGGATGGGCCACACTCAGAACAACATGCAGGTAAGGCCACAAGGATGGGCCACACTCAGGACAACATGCAGGATGGGCCACACTCAGGACAACAACTACTCACAGCGAGGAGGGACGCATCTTGCTTCAGTGTGGACAAAGAATGACCAAATCCCATGACATTCTTTGGCCTCCCTAACCCAGCCTTCTTCTCCTCCAGCTCCGCTGCCACCTGCGGATCCCCGAGGACGTCCAGAGCCGCCTCGCTGAAGTCTGACAACACACAAATATTGTAAATACGATGATCAATTGACAAAAATGATATATTACATTGTCTCCTATAACAGTCCAGCTGAGGAGACGGTGTCAGGAGACATCAGAACTCGCCAGGCGAGGAGACGATGTCAGGAGACGTCAGGACTCACCAGCTGTGGAGACGGTGGGGAGCCTGGCGTCAGGTCGACAGACAACGGGTCCGTCAACGTCGCAAAAGAAGATGTTGCCCAAGGTGACCTGCCCTCGCCCCGTGGTGCCGTTCCTCCCCCGCGGGGCTCCCACCACCACCCTGGGGAACACCACCAACACTCATCACACAGACTGGCCACAGAGTTACTGTGCAAATGATGAGTTCATGTGGAAGAAGCTGGGACAGTGAGTGTCTGGGGTGCCACAGACAGTGCCTGTGGTGCCACAGACAGTACCTGTGGTGCCACAGACAGTGCCACAAACAGTGCCTGAGGTGCCACAGAGAGTGCCTGTGGTGCCACAGACAGTGCACGCGCGCACTCTCTCTTTCTCCCCAGCTTCTCCTCACTAGTGACGTGTTGCCGTCACACAGACCGTCACACAGTCCGTCACACAGACCGTCACACAGTCCGTCACACAGACCGTCACACAGACCGTCACACAGTCCGCCACACAGTCCATCACACAGTCCGTCACACAGACCGTCACACAGTCCGTCACACAGACCGTCACACAGTCCGTCACACAGACCGTCACACAGTCCGTCACACAGTCCGTCACACAGACCGTCACACAGTCCGTCACACAGTCCGTCACACAGACCGTCACACAGACCGTCACACAGTCCGTCACACAGACCGTCACACAGTCCGTCACACAGTCCGTCACACAGTCCGCCACACAGACCGTCACACAGTCCGTCACACAGTCCGTCACACAGACCGTCACACAGACCGTCACACAGTCCGTCACACAGTCCGTCACACAGACCGTCACACAGTCCGTCACACAGACCGTCACACAGTCCGTCACACAGTCCGTCACACAGTCCGTCACACAGACCGTCACACAGTCCGTCACACAGACCGTCACACAGTCCGTCACACAGTCCGTCACACAGACCGTCACACAGTCCGTCACACAGTCCGTCACACAGACCGTCACACAGTCCGTCACACAGACCGTCACACAGTCCGTCACACAGTCCGTCACACAGTCCGTCACACAGTCCGTCACACAGACCGTCACACAGACCGTCACACAGTCCGTCACACAGACCGTCACACAGCTCACCTCTTAACACTGGCGTCGTCCGACCAGAGGGCGACGCTGAACCCGAAATGTGAGTTTGGCGGACCGTCCATCCTCCTGGAGTGGGCGGGAGAGAGGTTGTAGCCGCCCACTGGGCGGAGGGCCACCAGCACCCACACCGCCCACAGGCCGCCCACACCCTGCAGCCAGGCTGGGGCCGCCCTGCCGCACCCCATCATCTGGGGGTCTGGGGGTCTGAGGGTGGACGGGATTAATGTTTGTAAAATCAATTATTTCAGAAACTTCTAAATACAAAAGTGGTTTATGTAGGGCCGGTGTCACCGTGCTAGTAAATGATAGGGCCGGTGTCACCGTGCATAGTGTGAATGATCAAATCCACAAGGGTCGTGGTGAGGGTTCGAACCTATGTCCGAGAGGTTCCCAGTGTGATCCATAGTGTGAAGTGTGTCAACGCCTGGCAGGGCTGGCTACGCTCGCTGAGAGATGTGTGAGTTAGAGCAGACACTTCCACAGATGGATGTGCTGGGGAATGAGACCGAGATTGACTCATTATTCTTGAGCATCTAAGGAAGCGGCAAGAATGTCTTCGTTCAGAGAGCAGAAATTTAACTCATCAGACTATAAGTAACCTCTTCAGTGGCTAAGTCAAAAAAAGCCTTCCCTGAGGCGAGTGAGCCCAGTTCCCTTCCCTGAGGCGAGTGAGCCCAGTTCCCTTCCCTGAGGCGAGTGAGCCCAGAACCCTTCCCTGAGGCGAGTGAGCCCAGAACCCTTCCCAGAGGCGAGTGAGCCCAGTTCCCTTCCCAGAGGCGAGTGAGCCCAGTTCCCTTCCCAGAGCCTTGTGAGCCCAGTTCCCTTCCCTGAGCCTTGTGAGCCCAGTTACCTTCCCAGAGCCTTGTGAGCCCAGTTCCCTTCCCTGAGCCTTGTGAGCCCAGTTACCTTCCCTGAGCCTTGTGAGCCCAGTTTCCTTCCCTGAGACATGTAAGCCCAGTTACCTTCCCTGAACCTTGTGAGCCCAGTTTCCTTCCCTGAGACATGTGAGCCCAGTTCCCTTCCCTGAGCCGTGTGAGCCCAATAACCTTCCCAGAGCCATGTGAGCCCAATACCCTTCCCTGAGCCGAGTAAGCCCAGTACCCTTCCCTGAGCCGAGTGAGCCCAGTACCCTTCCCTGAGCCGAGTGAGCCCAGTACCCTTCCCTGAGTCCTGTGAGCCCAGTACCCTTCCCTGAGCCGAGTGAGCCAAGTACCCTTCCCTGAGCCATGTGAGCCAAGTACCCTTCCCTGAGCCATGTGAGCCCAGTAGAGCCGAGTCCTGAGATCCCTGAGCCGAGTCCTGAGAGCCCTGAGCCGAGTCAGATTATCAAGCTTCTGGTAATCCTGGCAAGCTTTGCTGCAGGTATGTGCCAAGTTACACATACTGGCTGCACATACCTGACTGTATTGGCAGGTGTGTGCCAATACAGTCAGTCGAAGTCAGTCTTGTTTACAACGAGTTCGTAACGTGACTGTCTCCTCACGTACCATACTCTTGCCCCTAACTCATGTCTTCTCTCTTATTAAATGAGGGAGTTTATAGTGAGGTAAAGAGGCGCTGATTGGCAACGGTGTACGGAGAGACTATACGGCCGCATGGTACCCTCATGGTCCCCTCATGGTCCCCTCATGGTACCCTCATGGTACCCTCATGGTACCCTCATAATGCCTCATGGTCCCATCATGGTCACCCTCATCCTTGTAGAGCAGCAACAATAAGCTTTACTCACACTATTAAACTCATCATTATCATGCAATAATAATTCAAATGATTATCATTTGTTTCATTGTGGATAATAATAATAATAATAATAATTATTATTATTATAACTGTTTAGTGCCCTGTTTATGTGTGTCTGTCTATCTCTTAGGGTGTGTGGGGAAGTAATGGTTTTAAGGAGATGGGGAGAGGAAGAGGGAGAAGGGGGAAGGAGGAGCAGGAGGGAGAAAGAGAGGTAAGGAAGGGGAATGAGAGAGAGGAAGGGAAGAAGAGGGTGCAGCAGAGGCGCTACATGGTAGGTAAGTCGACAAAGGTAACAAAAGCTGAACCAAAATTAGTCTTGGGGGCGCGGGTCCCCGAGGCAGGTGTGGACACACCAGCACCCCAAAGGACACCCCCTGAGGCAGGTGTGGACATACCAGCAACCCCAAAGGACACCCCCTGAGGCAGGTGTGGACATACCAGCAACCCCAAAGGACACCCCCTGAGGCAGGTGTGGACATACCAGCAACCCCAAAGGACACCCCCTGAGGCAGGTGTGGACACACAAGCACCCCCAAAGGACACACCCTGAGGCAGGTGTGGACATACCAGCACCCCCAAAGGCCCCACTGAGGCAGGTGTGGACACACCAGCACCCCCAAAGGCCTCCCCTGAGGCAGGTGTGGACACACCAGCACCCCCAAAGGACACCCCTTGAGGCAGGTGTGGACACACCAGCACCCCGAAAGGACCCCCTGAGGCAGATGTGGACACACCAGCACTCCCAAAGGACCCCTGAGGCAGGTGTGGACACACCAGCACACCTTACCTTCCTCAAAGAGCTTGTCTAATTTCCAAGCATAAGATTGGCTAAGCCTCCCAAAGAGAGTGGTTAGTTTCCTTTGAGACTGGAAATTTTCCTTGAGACAAATTTGCTTCACTGAATGAAATCAAAATAATTTTTTGTTTTCTGAAAACAACTTAAGCTAATTTCATAGCATGGCGAGTTAGTTTTCTTGAGAGAAGGGAAAATTAACCTCCACTCTTCTGAAAATGGCTAATTCATTTAATAAGTACAAGCTAATCTAGAGAAAACTCACCACTTTCCTAAATAAAGAGAGGCAACACGGGCTCACCACAGCCCGTGCTGCTTGGAACTTTTTCTTCCAGGTAGCAAATCTTTAATAACAACAAGAGAGACAAATAAGTCTGAATTATAGAATTTAAAGTTCCTGTAAACTGTACACAATTTTACAGGATAATTATTAATAAAGGATCATGAAAAGAGGAATTCAACAGGAGCACGAGAAGGAGCAATTCAATATGAGTAATTTAATTCAGCTGATCCCCTGAAAAAAAAGAGTCTGGTTAACGTCTTAAGAAACAATAGGCCTTCGCTATCATAGGCCTAGTCAATTTAGATGATAAATACTGATTATAATCAAAAGATACATTTTTTTCCGGATGAATGATATCGTCACTATGTTTTTGTAGCCAGATGTATTCTGCTCGCCTTACTGTATTCCCGCCTCTCTGTTGCTGTATCCCTCGTATATATAGTTGTATTTTCTTTGTATTCAGCTGTATCCCTCGTGAAAATAGCTGTATAGCACGTGGATATAGCTGTATCCATTGTATCTGCTGCTGTATTTCTCGCGTATACACCTGTATCCCCCCTCCCGGGTATACAGCTGTATCCCTCGTGTCTGTTGCTGTTGTATTCCTCGCGTATGTAGATCTATTCCCTCGTATAGACAGTTGTATCCCTTGTGTATGCAGCTGTATTCTCCATGTATACAGCTGTATCC
>WNGS01161107.1:5324221-5329221 GCA_020271785.1 Procambarus virginalis
AGTTAGCAAACAGATGCAAAGACAGTTAGCCAGTCACGTAAATCAGTCAGCAGCAGTCAGTTCATATGACTGAGTACTTACGGACAGTCTGGAAGTGTGCAGACAGACAATGCAATGATTATCCCTCAAGTTCTGTTATCAGGCAGTTCGTTAATCAGCAAATCCGACAGTCAGTCAGTCAATCTTCCTTCAGTTCAATCTGCTAACGACCTAGCAAGATAACCAACCAGTTATATAAATATATATATATTATATATATATATAATATATATATATATAATATATATATATATATATATATATGTAGCTGATGCCATGCTCAGCGCCGCAACATCAGACAAGGAGAAAGCCCGCCTCAGAGCAGTGCAGTGCGTGCCCCCCATGCAGGAGACTTCCTCCTGGCAGTACCCATGTCAGCAATGGGCACGCGCCTAGATCCAGAATCCCTTCGTGTAGCAGTGGCCCTCTGCCTTGGTGCCCCAATTCACACTGAATACAAGTGTATTTGCAACAGGGTGGAAGCACACCAATACGGACTGTATGGGTTGCATTGTGGAAGCACAAAGGTCTGGCATGCAAGACACAACGAGGTCAATGACATCATCAAGAGAAGCCTCGTCTCAGCTAAGTGCCCAGCGGAGAGAGAACCTCGCATCCTAGGGGTCCAAAACCCGGATTTCCCCGCACTTCGCCCTGATGGCATCACCATATACTCATGGAAGGAGGGTAGACAGTTGGTGTGGGACTACACATGTGTATCCACCCTGGCTGACACCTATGTACACTTCGGAGCTGATCAAGCAGGTGGGGCGGCCAACCACAGGGAAACAGCAAAATCTCTCAAATACAGGGGACTGGCAGGCCAATACCTCTTTGTTCCCATAGCGTCTGAGACGCATGGCCCCTGGGGCAAGAGTACTTGGGATTTCTCAAGGAATTGGGTTCCAAGCTCATCGACGTCACCAGAGACCCAAGGGCTTGCAGTTTTTTGTTTCAGCGCCTCAGTGTGGCGATCCAGAGGGGAAATGCTTGCTGCGTCCTCGGTTCCTGTCCGGAAGCGGAGGAGCTTCAAGAGATCCATAACCTTTAGGCATTTGTCTTGTATGTTTTGTAACCTTTAAATACACAATAAAGCTATATATATTTCAAAGAAAAAAATTTGAAAAATATAGAAATTCAGGAAAACTTGGCTTATTAGGCAAATCGGGCCTTGCATAGTAGGCCAAGTACTGCGTTCTGGCTACTGGGTACAACATATATATATATATATATATATATATATATATATATTATATATATATATAATTATATATATATATATGTATATAATATTATACTATTGGGAAAGAAAGGACGAAGCCTTTTAGATGAGTAAGAATACCAATATTGGAAAGCGGTTCAATAAAAAGACAAAATATTATCATTGAATTTGCAGGCATTGTGATCATATACTTGTAACTTTCTTTACTGAAGTGTGGGTCCGGATACCTGCAGGTGAGCTTGTGCTGGCACTTCTCTAATTCAAAATCAATTTTCTGGTTCGTGCCCACCACCAAACAAGTGTTGCTGCAGCTCTCCGCGTACCTACACATGCAATAATTGAACGCTAAGAGCTCTGAGGATATTTACTGGGAAATTAATGACATGGGCGAGATGTAACAGAGCTGGTCCTCAAACCTTGCGCTCGGAGGCTCAAGCACTCTCCACACATGGCCCTGGGAGGCCCGAACACCTTTCTGACATATCTCTGAGAGGCCCAAACACCGTAAAACATGGTGCTATGATGATCAAATATCTGTTCAAGTTGACATTATGCTCAACTCCAAGCCAAATCAAATTAACTGTCTGAATGTGGAGTGACTGGCTTCATGGCCGCTGAGGGAGTTGTTTTGCCTTTGAGAGGAGAAAGGCTGTAGTGACACAGTATGCTACAGCGGTCCTGAGGAAGAAGACAGGTTTTAAGTAGCCGGCCTGGAGAATTGGTTGGCAACTGTTGGTTCTATAAAGGTGGAATTGTGTTTCTGGAGAGGGGGAATTATCAAGAAAAGCACCAAGTCATTACGACTATGTAGCACTTGGAAGGTGCCAGGATAAGGATTTGGGATGGGACGGGGGGAAGGAATGGAGCCCAACCACTTGGACGGTCGGGGATTGAACACCGACCTGCATGAACGAGACCATCGCTCTACTGTTTAGCCCAAGAGATTGGGCTGAAATGGCGTTTCTAGAAATGATGTTTGTAATCTGACATTGGGTAGGCAGTGAAACGGTGATTAATTACTATGAAGCAAAGTCTCCTGGTCAACCACTGTTGGGGCGTGGAAAGAACCCAGAGAAACTCTACGGGACATCCGCGCCAGATTTAACTGTCTATCTTCCCCGAAATTCCGTGGTGAGAAGACTGATGTCAAGGGATAAAGTGGACCTCTTTCTGAGAACAAGAAGAAATAACCGCTAGTCCTCAAGATAATTCGCAGGGGATTTAAAACACTTAGGGGCCTGTTTTATGGTTTATTTTTAGCTACAATGTCACTTTTTGTGGCTGCGAAATTGAGTTCCATCTTTGGGATCTAATATCTCCAGTTAATGGGGAATTGGATTGATAAATATCGAGAAGTATGTGACCATAGTCGAAAGTGAAGGGTGAGAATTTAGCAAGTATTGGGTAAAGCTTTTTGAGTGAATTGTGAGCTCCTCAAACATAAGGGAAGCCACACTGAGGAGCGGCCCTGTATTGCCAGCACATGATACAATACAAAAGGGATCAGAATATTACCAAACATTCATCATAAAACAATAAAAAGAACACGGTTCCTTCTCAGTATTAACTCCCACAAAAGGGGAATTACAGTAAAGAGGCAAGAGATATTAAGAATATAGAAAATATAAACTACTGCAAAACAATAAAAGGGCATGTTATATATATAGGCCGGTGGCAAGTCTTTAAGAGCAGATAACCTGCAGAGCTCGACGACTGAGTCCACGACACAAGCAAGCTGAGAACGTGTAAGATTAGATATTCCGGAGCAGGGTCTCGCCCCGAAGAGGGTTCTGGCCATATAAAGAGACAAGGGGAAGACATCTGTTCATTGAGGTTCAGGGAGTTAGCAAAGCGATATAAGGACACTGATGCTTTGAGAGTCGTCCTTCTGGTCGCCTTGTAAAGTGGAGACGCACCTGTGAACCATCGTAAGACGTTACGGGATGATGACAACACGGTGTTGAAAGTGTGATGGTTGCTCAAAATTTGGTGTTGGAACGGTGTGGAGTGCTGCTATCTGCAGCTGTCCTTGTGCTGGTAATTAAAGCTGTAATTGTGCTGGTACCAACAGGTGTATTTGTGCTGATACCAATAGCTGTACTTGTGCTGATACCAACAGCTGTACTTGTGCTATAACCTATAGCTGTACTTGTTCTGGTACTTTCAGCTGTACTTGAGCTAGAACTTAAAGCTGTATTTGCTCCTGCGCTTAGTCTGAGGCGCAACAAAGAAAGAGGAGGGAAGCATGTTCAGTGCATAACAAAGATTTTAATTAAAATATAACAATGCAAGAACAACTAAATCTCAGGAGAATGCTACAGTAAAGGTTGAAATTAGTTAAGAAGGCTACTTGTAGTCATCGTACACAACCTGTCACCATATAGCAAGAGACTAAGACAAGAGTGAGATAACACCCACAGTAGAAACCAGATATAACACCGAAATTATTAATAAATAGAGACTTTTTATCACAGAAGAAATCGACTGGGTAGTGAGATCCAGTTAGAGGAAGATTTTTGTATTACATATTACGAATGAATGAGAAGGACGATGAACCAGTGTCGACAGGCCTGGTGCTAAGACAGTATTATTAAACAGTTAACAGTCAGTATAATAAATGCAGATCGTGGGAGACTTTCGGGGGGGGCCTGTGATCACCGCATCATATGACCTTTTGGATTTACTGACAAACAGCGCAAGGAAAAAATCTTCAATAATGTAAGTGAAACTAAACAAGATTTCTTCCCTTCGCTCGATACGTTTCCCTGACTGATCCCGAGCCTCACAAGACCTGTCGTCGTCTTACTGCGTGTTGACACGTTGGCTGGAAGGCAGTAGCTGCCTCTTCCCCCGGGGCGCCGTCGGCGGTCGGGTCCTCTTGAAGAATCCAACCTGAAGAAAAAGAAGCCAAGGGAGATCTCAAGTGATGGCTGAAGAGATAAACACATAATGAAACTCTTTACCTTCACGGTGACACGTCTTCAGTTAATCTAGAGGTTGAAAATACCGTTCTAAAAATCCACTAAGATTCCACATGCAGCTGTTGTCTAGAAAACAACTAAGAATAAAGAATACTTAATTATTATTCATGAATAAAAAAAAATAGAAAAAGAAGGAGGTTCCAGAGACATTGGGAAACCTTTAGAATTCTACATTCATGAAAAAACTCCAAAACAGAAAAAAATAACTAGTAAAAATATGGTCGAATAAACTACCACAGTCCTAAAAGTATTAGAGTTTAATTTGCAAATATTCGCACAACTCAGACCCGGGTCCAAGATGTCCAAAGATCATTCGTGACCTGGGGTTAGATTCACGAAGAAGTTACGCAAACACTTACGAACCTGAATATCTTTTCTCAATCTTTGGCGGCTTTGTTTACAATTATTAAACAGTTAATTAACTCCGAAGCACCAGGAGGCTGTTTATAACAGTAACAACAGTTAATTGGCAAGTTTTCATGCTTGTAAACTCTATAATAAATGTAACCAAAGGCATCAAAGATTGAGGAAAGATGTGCACGTTCCTAAGTAATTGCATAGCTGCTTCGTGAATCTGGCCCCTGGCTTCAAGTCGTCGCGTTAGTTCGTAAATGAATCCCCATCCCGACAACAGCCCGTTCTCGAAAACACTGACCAAATGTTCGTAAATCCAGCCGCTAAATCCGTCTTCATGAATGGAAAACACTTTACATGTGGATTCACAGCTGATTAAACTCGAACTTTTCTTGAGCAGAGAT
>WNGS01161107.1:5331721-5343418 GCA_020271785.1 Procambarus virginalis
GAGACTATTCTGAGTACTGAGTGTACACATGGGAGTACAAAGAAGCTCGTCTGAGTACCCAAGGATGGCGAGGAAATCTAAAGATGTATTGGCCCACGTGTCTGTTCTCAGCTAGGGAAGGAGTACTACTGCTACTACTACTACTTTCGACGTTATGTACTTCCTAGATAGAGATCAGGATAGCAGAAGGTTCTCTCCCATCCCCCCAGCTGATATTGCCGACTGGAAGATAAATTTTGAGATCGAACTGAACATTAATGAAAAGCCACATTGTCAATTTGAGAGGAAAGATAAAGAGTCTTTAGCACTACTACTGCTTACTACTACTACTACTAACCAGTAGTAGTAGTAGTAGTAGTAATACATAAAAATGTAAATGTTCGTTTGCTCAGAATCTCAAATCTTTGAAAGTTCTTCACCGATTGCTTTGAAATTTGACACAACGTTCCCTTCACATACACGCGTGTTTTTTATATACCTAAAATACCTAACATAGCAGAATAACTGTTATTAGTACTACTGTTTGTTGGGTACCCTACTTCAACTCTCTATTGCTTCTACTACTAGTCAAGACACTACTACAACTTCTACAGCTTCAAGTACTAGTAAGGACACTAGTAGACATCCTTCACTCTCGGGAACTATGGAGTTGCGCTCTGGTTCCAGGGCGCAAGCCTAGGTCGGTCAGTATGGAGGAGAAGCTGTTACCCATGCAGCAGGTCCCCCTCCCCTCTGCACGTTGCTGAAATTATCCAATGGAAAGGCGACGCCAATACAAATGGTTCCAGCACCGTCACAGGACCTGCCAGAACGTGGTCGAAGTCAACGACGTAATGCCTTAGGGGCTCCAACTCCAGATTTTCCTCGAGATTGACTCCTGAAACCTTTCCCAAAAGAGAGGTATGGCCGCAAGGCAGCGGAGGTTTGAAATCAGTAAGGACACAACAACAACATTTACTACTAGTTAGGGGACTACTACTAGCAGGGATTTATGGCTAACAAGTACACCTTTCACTATTCCATTCACTTGCTTTCTCCTACAGTTTGCCTTAATAGAATATTTCNTTGTTAACTACCTGACACTGAACAAATTCTTTCTAACGTCTCTGTGGCTCATGTGGGTACTCAGTTTCCACCTGTGTCCCCTTGTTCGTGTCCCACCCGTGCTAAAGAGTTTGTCTTTGTCCACCCTGTCAATTCCCCTGAGAATTTTGTAGGTGGTTATCATGTCTCCCCTTACTCTTCTGTTTTCCAGGTTTGTGATGTTCAGCTTCCTTAGCCTTGTGTGTGTGTGTGAGTCTGAGTGTGAGTGTGAGTGTGAGTGTGAGTGTGAGTGTGTGTGTGTGTGTGTGTGTGTGTGTGTGTGTGTGTGTGGTGTGTGTGTGTGTGTGTGTGAAGCCCAACTCATTCCGTCTCGACCCCATGGACACACATAATGCACATAAAGGCACACAGCAAAAAGGAGAAGGAGGAGGAGGATGAGGAGGAAGAAGAAAGACGGGGAGGAGGAGAAGAAGAAGAAGAGGAGGAGGAGGAGGAGGAGGAGGAGGGCAGGAGGTAAACATTAACACAAACTGCCGCCACATAACAGGTAACATCCTCCCGTTGTCCAACATCCTTACACACACATCCCCCCACCTCCCACTACTACGCTAACCAATTGCTTCCCCGTCTTCCTCACCCACCAGAAACCCCAAAGTTCCGGGATGTGCCCCTTTGGATTCTCCTCCTAGCTGTGGCTTTCGCTGTCCTCCTGGTCATCCTTATAAATTGTGGACTCTACAAGGTAAGTCTGAACTCGGACAAAATGAGAATGGACTTTTCTAGGTAGAATTCAATCCGAAAAAGGTACGACTGGACACTGTGAGGTAAGACTGAACTATGGGAGGTTAGATTCGGCTCTGGACGGTAAGACGTCTCTCTGGAAAGTCTCCGAAAGGTAAGACTTTGCTCTAGAAAATAAGTTGGGCTCAGAAAGGTAAGACAGGGCTGTGGAAGGTAAGTAAGAGCTGTGGACGGTAAGGCAGAGCTGTGAAAGGTATAAGCAGAGCTGTGGAGGGTAATTATTTATTATATTTAAATATATTATTAAACATTATTATTTATTCTCACTCTAGTTGATTACCTGAAATTGTCCATTTAAACACTTAAATCTTTGACCCTGTACTCGGGCTCTTCAGTATCAACTAGTACATATTTTTCTGTGTTTTACCTCAGGCTGGATTCTTTAAGAGGAATCGACCTCCCACGGCACCCAAGAGGAAGAGTCTCCTTCAACCTTCAACCCAGGCAAATACTCACTCAGACTACGAGGATGATTGAGGAGCCGAAGACCCATCACTAGGTGATGGGCATGGTGGCATTATGTACAAATGTGGACTTAATTGAAGTCACCTCTTCCACTTGGTATTCTCCGAGGTGTATCGAAATGACCTTGGCATCTTCCTCATCTAATCCATTCCTTTTTCTTAACTTCTTTTTTTTACTCTGAAGAAGTTCCTTGTGACATCTCTGACTCATTTGTATGTCCATTTTCATTTATGTGTTCTGGTTTTACTGGTACTTTGAACATTGCTTCTCACACTACTTGGTTAGTTCTCCTTTTAACACTGTTTATCGTTATCACGTTTGTCTTACAGATCCTTTCCTGAGCTGCAGGTGCCTTTCCTGAGCTGCAGGTGCCTTTCTTGAGCTGCAGGTGCCTTTCTTGAGCTGTAGGTGCCTTTCCTGAGCTGCAGGTGCCTTTCCTGAGCTGTAGGTGCCTTTCTTGAGCTGTAGGTGCCTTTCCTGAGCTACAGGTGCCTTTCCTGAGCTGCAGGTGCCTTTCCTGAGCTGTAGGTGCCTTTCCTGAGCTGTAGGTGCCTTTCCTGAGCTACAGGTGCCTTTCCTGAGCTGCAGGTGCCTTTCCTGAGCTGCAGGTGCCTTTCCTGAGCTGTAGGTGCCTTTCCTGAGCTGTAGGTGCCTTTCCTGAGCTGTAGGTGCCTTTCCTGAGCTGCAGGTGCCTTTCTTGAGCTGTAGGTGCCTTTCCTAAGCTGTAGGTGCCTTGCCTGAGCTACAGGTGCCTTTCTTGAGCTGCAGGTGCCTTTCCTGAGCTGCAGGTGCCTTTCTTGAGCTGCAGGTGCCTTTCCTGAGCTGCAGGTGCCTTTCTTGAGCTGCAGGTGCCTTTCCTGAGCTGCAGGTGCCTTTCCTGAGCTGCAGGTGCCTTTCTTGAGCTGCAGGTGCCTTTCCTGAGCTGCAGGTGCCTTTCCAGAGCTGTAGGTGCCTTTCCTGAGCTGCAGGTGCCTTTCCTGAGCTGCAGGTGCCTTTCTTGAGCTGTAGGTGCCTTTCCTAATCTGTAGGTGCCTTTCCTGAGCTGCAGGTGCCTTTCCTGAGCTACAGGTGCCTTTCTTGAGCTGCAGGTGCCTTTCCTGAGCTGCAGGTGCCTTTCCTAAGCTGTAGGTGCCTTTCCTGAGCTGTAGGTGCCTTTCCTAAGCTGTAGGTGCCTTTCCTGAGCTGCAGGTGCCTTTCCTGAGCTGTAGGTGCCTTTCCTGAGCTACAGGTGCCTTTCCTGAGCTGCAGGTGCCTTTCCTGAGCTGTAGGTGCCTTTCCTGAGCTGTAGGTGCCTTTCCTGAGCTGTAGGTGCCTTTCCTGAGCTACAGGTGCCTTTCCTGAGCTGCAGGGGCCTTTCCTGAGCTGCAGGTGCCTTTCCTGAGCTGCAGGTGCCTTTCTTGAGCTGTAGGTGCCTTGGTCTTTCTTGAGAGCTGTCGCTTTAATGCAGGAAGGAGACTTGTTAAATATCCACGGACCTTCTTCAATTTGAGTTTGTGTTTCAAAAGAGGTTCCATGCCGGGTCCAAATACTCAAGAATAGGTCTTATATGGGGATGTATAAGTCGCTTGGAAGGCTTTACTCTCCCAGTTCTTGAAGGTAATCCGGATGTTGGCCTAGCTGGGATGTTATTCGGCTGATGAGGTCCAAATATTTATAATTTTCTGGTGTGGGAAGCTGTCTTCCGTTCCTTCTATGCTGTTGTATAGGCTTTCCTGCTTATATTCCTTTTCTAATAAGCTTGGAAGTCCAGTAGTAGTCTTTCAGACCATCTCTGGAAACTGTCTCGTTCATTTTGTAATATATTGAAATCCTCCTCAGTTATGGTTCCTCGCATTAGTTAACATTGTTAACAAACATTTTCTTATTTCCTTACTTCTAGGAAATAAAAAGTTCCTTATATCCTCTGTTAATTTGTGAGTGAAAGGGAGAGAGAGAGAGAGAGAGAGAGAGAGAGAGAGAGAGACAGAGAGAGAGAGAGTGAGAGAGACAGTGAGAGAGAGAGAGAGCGAGCGAGCGAGCGTGTGGAAGTGTGTTTATCTCTCTTCAAGTGTATTCATGTAGAATAGTCAGTATGTACGCGCGACATTTTTTCGATTGGGAAACGGCTCGTTGGCCTAAAAGAACACCTTATTGCCCTTGTTTTTGTCCCACAAGGACTCACACACACACACACACAACAACACATAAAATCTGTTGCCATAGATGCTTCACTCGTACTTATATTAGGAATAAATGTGCGGTTTTTTTGTCATACGTTTTAATATCCTTGAATGGAATTTGAAGCTTTAGGTCAAATCTATTTATGTATCATGCTCTCAACATGAGGAGAAACTCAACCTGCTCTGTGTCTGTGTCCTAAATTGTCTGTGTCGAAACATGTCTATTATAAATTGGCGATAGACACACTCATTTTTATCATCATTAATTTAATTGTTATTGTTGTTATTATTATATGTGTTAGAGCTTGTTCATAAACTTGTCAACACTTTGTCCTTGTGAAGTGCACACTAAATCAAACTAATTTAATTTAGTGTTTATCTGTGTTTGTCTGTCTTACTGCTTGTCTATAAGTTTGTCTTTGTGTCTATCTTAATGTCTATCTTTATATCTGTCCTTACGTCTGTCTGTCTATCTGTATGTCTCTGTCTGTCTGTCTGTCTGTCTGTCTGTCTGTCTGTCTGTCTAGATGACTGCCTGCCTGTCTGTCTCTGTCTGTCTGTCTCTCTGTCTGTCTGTCTGTCTAGATGCCTGCCTGCCTGCCTGTCTGTCTGTCTGTCCTGTCTATCTGTCTGTCTGCCTGTCTGTCTGTGTCAGAATTCTTGCTTGTCTTTCTCCATTCACCGCTCCCAATGGCCTCTTCCTTCCTGCCTCCCTCTCTCATCGCCGGGGTATGGCAGGAGGCAGGTGTCAGGGAGGCAGGTGTCAGGGAGGCAGGTGTCAGGGAGGCAGGTGTCAGGGAGGCAGGTGTCATGGAGGCAGGTGTCAGGGAGGCAGGTGTCAGGAGGCAGGTGTCAGGGAGGCAGGTGTTAGGGAGGCAGGTGTCAGGGAGGCAGGTGTCAGGGAGGCAGGTGTCAGGGAAGCAGGTGTCAGGGAGGCAGGTGTCAGGGAGGCAGGTGTCAGGGAAGCAGGTGTCAGGGAAGCAGGTGTCAGGGAAGCAGGTGTCAGGGAAGCAGGTGTCAGGGAGGCAGGTGTCAGGGAAGCAGGTGTCAGGGAGGCAGGTGTCAGGGAGGCAGGTGTCAGGGAGGCAGGTGTCAGGGAGGCAGGTGTCAGGCAGGTCAGGCAGGTGTCAGGGAAGCAGGTGTCAGGGAGGCAGGTGTCAGGGAGGCAGGTGTCAGGGAGGCAGGTGTCAGGGAGGCAGGTGCCAGGGAGGCAGGATGGAAGGGAGGGAGGGCGGCGTGTAGGAGAAAAATGTTTTCATGAGTGTTTTCACCGACCATTCAGCCCTTAAGTGGGTTATTTCATGTCGGAAATGGAAGAGAGTTGGCCTCAATGTGGCTATGCTGTTGACCATCAGGACGCCGACTAACTCCAATAGCTCGAGGGGGAGGAACCTCGGTCAGCAGACCTTGTACTACCAGATGAAGGGAGCAACCCCATTCAGCAGATCATAGACCAGCAGAAAAGGAGGAGGCGCCCCGGTCAGCAGATGCTCTACCAGCAGAAAGGGAGAAGAGACCCTCTCAGCAGACCCTAGACCAGCAGAGAATATACTGCACAAATAAACTGCATTTAAAATAATTTTGCATTCATTTCTCTTCCTGTTTGTTGTGCTAAAGTTGTTCCTAGTTGATACCAAAGTGTTGACAACCAAGGGAGAAGAGGACGTACACACTCAAGATGAATCATTAGGTGTTTACACAACTACGGGGGAATATTCCTATCGCACGTCACAGATAAAGTATAGCGTAATTGGTTCCACAGATAAAGGATAGCGTAATTGGTTCCACAGATAAAGGATAGCGTAATTGGTTCCACAGATAAGGTATAGTGTGATTCCACAGATAAAGGATAGCGTAATTAGTTCCACAGACACGGTATAGTATAAATGGGCCCACAGATAAAGGATAGCGTAATTGGTCCCAGAGAAAAGTATAGTGTAACTGATTCCACAGATAAATGATAGCGTAATTGGTTCCACAGACACGGTATAGTATAAATGAGTCCACAGATAAGGTATAGCGTAATTGGTTCCACAGATGAGGTATAGTGTAACTGGTTCCACACTCCGGGTGAGGGACACTCACTATAATGCTCTCCTATAATGGCCTACATATATCTTGAACATGTGTTTCTAATGGCCATGTGAGCTGAGATGAGTTATCTTTCAGATAATTTGTATTTCCAGGATCAGCGGGCGTCACTTAGGGTTAGTTGCTTGCTTGAACACTTTCCCCAGGAACAGACACTAAAATGGAAGGCTTGAAAGTGAGAAGAGATCCGAAGATTAATAGATCAAGGAAAAAAATGATAGAGGATAAAATATTACCAGGAGTGAGTTGGAAGTATTTCCAGGAAATGTTGTTGGAGGGAAGTCTTTCAGGTGGATGTTTCCAGGAAATGTTGCTGGAGAGAAGTCTTTCAGGTGGATGTTTCCAGGAAATGTTGCTGGAGAGAAGTCTTTCAGGTGGATGTTTCCACCTGAAATGTTGCGGGATGGAAGTCTTTCTGGCAGTGGTTTTCCTGGAAATGCAGCTGGCGTGAAGTGTTCAAAGTGGATATTTCCAGAAAATGTTGGCTGTGAGAGGTGTTCCAGAAGGCTGTTTCCATAAAAAAAATTAAACAAAGGAAAAATCCCAAGAAGCTACCCCGGCAAGAATACTTCAAGTGGAAAAATTCCTGATGGAAAGATGGGGGTGTTCCAGAGAGAGAGAGAGAGAGAGAGAGAGAGTTGCAAGTAGGAGCTGTTCCTGGTCACAGCTTTTGTCTCGGCTCAGAACACTCTAAAGACGTCTGGACCTAGATTCAGGAAGCTCCGTGTATTTCTTCGTAAGTGGGTTTGCTACGAAGGTTCCTAAGTGTGCCCTAAGAAGATGCTTAGGTGCAATTCAATAAGGTGCACTTAGGAAGAAATTTGTTGGTTCACCTGCGTGCCGATAGAGGTCACTACTGTGTTTCGTTTGGCCAATCAGAGAGCAGCAACATTCTTCATATTGAAGATTTAGCGCTGGCTTATCGGAGCTCTACTGCCTCCTATTTACGTCGAATTTTGTTATAAAATTAGTATATTTCGAAGTAAAACAATGTTTTTTCAACTTCTACAGCCAGCACCGACATTGTAGTAAACAAATATGTTACATTTGTTGTTTACCTACGTAATTCTAAGAGATACTGTGTAGCTGTCCTTGTTGCTCGGAAGATGCGCTGACAATTATTGTATATATTTACTGAATTTACCCAAGGGCCACTAACTATGTAGTGGCCTCGAAGAGGACAGAAAGCTGGCGGCTTGTTAAAGGGCCCGCCAATTGTCTTAATGATATGTTTGAGCTGGAATTTGGCATTTACGGCTTCAGCGGGTAGGCGGTTCCATGGGTTTATAGCCCTCTTGGTGGAAAAAAAACATCTGTTTTCAGTCCTACTTGAGAGAACATACTCTCCAACACCATATCTGTGATTGCCCTGTTATCAGTGACTTCATACCAAATGATATGAGGTATTTTGAGCTCTGTAATTACTTCATACACTCAGGAATATTGGAAGATATTCTTGTGCTGCACCCAGATTTTGCCAGTGGAGGCTAATAGATCAGCATTAAGTATTTTGTTCTCTCCTAATTCCATGTATGACTGGCCATCCTGTGAGGTGAGGATGTTGGATGAGCTTGTAGCTGGTTTTTGATCTACACTGTGTGGTCCTTTATACAGAATAGGGAAGCAGCACATTGCTGTGTATACCTAAACATGTTTAAAAATACATTGTTTGAGAGGAGACTTGTAGAAACTGGTAAGAGTAATTATAATATAATGTTTCCATGATTCAGTGCTTACCTCTTGTAAAAATTGAGAAGAGTTGTTTAGTCAGAGTTGATTTATTTTTTTGTATTGAGGTCTAACCATCCTGTGAGATGGGAGTATTAGATAAACTTATAGCTAGTTTTGTATCTACACTGTGTAATATTCCATATAGAATAGGGTAGCAGCACATTGCTGTGTATACCTAATCTTCTTAATAAAAAAAATCAGTAATAAAGATTTTAAATTATAGTTTGTATTATTACAAATACAGTACTGTATTATCCTTATTAAATCATGTTGACAATGGATCATTAAGATCTCATGTTGATATGTAATAGTCATATTTCTTTTGAACTGCTAATCCATGCTAATCATTCATTAAATTGTGCATTATGTCTCAATTTTTCACTTCCTTGGATATACTGTACAGTACAAAAAGATAGGATAAAAATAAACCAGTAATATTTCTTTCATTATATTTTTCATTTAAATAACTGCATCAATATTTTTACAGCTGACAGGATTTGTTTTACCATACAGGTGCATTATTTGTTAAAAAAAATTTGGTTTATTGTTACACAATGGTGCTACATAGCCTTCCCAACTTGGTGCCTTCTTTTAATACTGATTAAAAAATAAAAAATAAATACATTTTATTCAGGAAAAGTGCATACAGTTGATTTACAAACATAATGTTGGATCCCTTGGTTCCCTTGATAATGTTGACATAATGTTAACATTATCACTTGATAATGATAACATAATGTTGGATCCCTGGGTCCCTTGATTTGTAGAGCACTTCTAGTTTGGTTACACACAGCCAAATTGTGTAACAGGAAGAGGTCTTGGACACAAATTTGTTCCATGCTAAATGTAGAGGAATCAGCTGAGTATTCCTCAAATAAAATAAGTTGACTCAGCTTATAAGGTAAATAAAATAAGCATTTCTCAAATAAGTAGCTGCCTCACCTCACTGCCTTACTGGTACATAGCCTTCCCGGCATGGTGCCTTCTTTTGATAATTACTTGTTCCACACCCAAGTTGTATAACAGGAAGAGGTCTTGGACCCCTACTTCCCTCTCTCTTTTTTAATAGTCTACACAGTCATAATTATAGCTTTAAGTATTCAGTGAATAAAGTTTTTGACATTTTTACCCTTTTCCTTACCTAACATCATTTGTGCAGCATATTTTTATTTTATGTCTCACCCAGATTTAATTTCAAAATAAACCAAACTAAATAAATTAGAAAAGGTTATGTATAGCTAAGGTACACCCTTACTACTAGGTGAACAGGGGCATTTGGTGATAGTAAATGATCCCATCAGGCAGGGCTCATCACCTTCTCTCATATTTCATGTTCACCAGTGTTTATTTACTTAATAACTACGGGTATATATCTTGCTATTATAAAACTAATTCTTCTATCATAAAAGACATATTTACTTTAAGTTTCAAGCAGAAATGCATATATAACTAACACGAAGGACTCCTCTTCACGAGATTCGCCAACTAATAACCTTTTGTTATATTAAAATCGATTCCAGTGTTATGTAGTAGAGAAAAATTGAGTTATATCCAGTTTACGTAAAGCTACGAGTGGTCGACACCACACTTAAATCCCGGAATGAACTTACGAAGGTTTTTCCACTTAGTGTAGCTACTTGAATACCGACGTAGCCGCCACGAAGGCGCTAAGAAGGAAAACATTCTTAGCTAAGAGGAAAAACCTTCGTAAGTACCTTCCTGAATCCGGCCCCTGGTCACTGCTTCTCTTCCTGTCATTGTAACTGAAAAATAAATGAATTTTTCTCCGAACTTCAATAACACTTAATAACATGACTTTAAAACGCGTTCTTTTGAGAATGCATTCCTCAAAAACGCAGAGTTTTTAGTTTTCCCTAAAGCACATAGAGTGTGTGTGTGTGTGTGTGTGTGTGTGTATGTGTGTGTGTGTGTGTGTGTGTGTGTGTGTGTGTGTGTGTGTGTGTGTGTGTGTGTGTGTGTGTGTGTGTGTGTGTGTGTGTGCGTGCGTGTGTGTGTGTGTGTGTGTGTGTGTGTGTGTGTGTGTGTGTGTGTTTGTGTGTGTGTGTGTGAATGAATATTTGGGCTAATGCTTCCACTAAGACTCGGCAAATACCAATCAACATATTTATACTTCTCTTGGAGAGCAGCGAGACAGGACCGTAGCACCCAGCTCCATCCCCCTCCCCATCACCAGCTCTTTCCCCGCCCCCAGTTCCCCCCTCCCCCGCCCCCATTAACCCCCTCCCCCCCCCCCCAGTAACCCCCTCTCCCCTCCCCACCAGTCCCCCCTCGCCCCTGCCACCAGTCCCCACAACAGAGACACCAACATACATCATGTGGGCGAATTACTTGTTTTTGTCAGGGGGAAAATATAGCTGTTAGGGAGTTCGGAAGACAGTCATTCTGTTATTGTATTTCCCTGCCAGCCATCACCCGGGTGACGCATGATTCGTGAAGACTTTTGTGGACTGTTTCTTGTATTGTTCAACTGGTCGCCTGTGAACCATATTGAACTTTATATTGAACACGGGACCCTAGTCTACCGGGTACTTGTGTACACGGGACCCCAGTCGAGTGGGTACTTGTGTACACGGGACCCCAGTCTACCGGGTACTTGTGTACACGGGACCCCAGTCTACTGGGTACCTGTGTACACGGGACCCCAGTCTACCGGGTACTTGTGTACACGGGACCCCAGTTTACTGGGTACTTGTGTACACGGGACCCAAGTCTACTGGGTACCTGTGTACACGGGACCCCAGTCAACCGGGCACTGGTGTACATGGGACCCCAGTCTACCGGGTACTTGTGTACACGGGACCCCAGTCTACCGGTACTTGTGTACACGGGACCCCAGTCTACCGGGTACTTGTGTACACGGGACCCCAGTGTACTGGGCACTTGTGTACATGGGACCCCAGTCAACTATGAACCAGGGAGCGCACAGGACCTAACTCGACTGAGCGGCGCTTCATCTCTGTCTCCTGCACCTTGAGCTACATTTAACGGTCGAGTAAGCCAGAGAAGCCTGCAGCAAACACTGTGAAGCTCGAGTCAGCTTAGTAACGAGATGAGCTGACGAGGCGGAGCGGCTTAGCGAGAGACCCTCTCTCTCTCTCTCGCTCGCTCAGGTACTCGACAAACACTGAGTCATTTTTAAAGACCTCTTCTTGTTCAGGACTCCATCCGGATGGTCGGGCAGGCAGCCCTTCAGTCTGGAAGTTAGCAAACAGATGCAAAGACAGTTAGCCAGTCACGTAAATCAGTCATGCAGCAGTCAGTTCATATGACTGAGTACTTACGGACAGTCTGGAAGTGTGCAGACAGACAATGCAATGATTATCCCTCAAGTTCTGTTATCAGGCAGTTCGTTAATCAGCAAATCCGACAGTCAGTCAGTCAATCT
>WNGS01161107.1:5387254-5434143 GCA_020271785.1 Procambarus virginalis
AAGGTCTGGGGCTGCGTGAAGGTCTGGTGCTGCGTTAAGGTCTGGGGCTGCGTGAAGGTCTGGGGCTACGTGAAGGTCTGGGGCTGCGTGAAGGTCTGGGGCTGCGTGAAGGTCTGGGGCTGCGTGAAGGTCTGGGGCTGCGTGAAGGTCTGCGTGAAGACCTTCACGCTTGGATACCCATGTGTATGGGAAATAGGCTTACAGGTTCCGGAAGATGAGAGGAAATGTCAGCACTGTGGAGAACTGCCCGACAGACCACTGGGGCTGCGTGAAGGTCTGGGGCTGCGTGAAGGTTTGGGGCTACGTGAAGGTCTGGGGCTGCTTGATGGACTGGGGCTGCGTGAAGGTCTGGGGCTACATTAAGGCCTGGGGCTACAATAAAGTCTGGAGCTATACAAAAGTCAGGGCTAAGAACTGAATGGATGTTTGCTTTCTGGTTTATAATAAAAACTTAATCGGAAATGAGATTTAATCTTCACCTTACGCTCCGTTAGACTGAGTTCTAATTTCGTGGCAGAAGAGTGGACTGATGTTGGATGGATTTCTGCAGTTGCAGGGGTAACCCGCCCTGCGACTGCACATACCCGCCCTGCGACTGCACATACCCACCCTGCGACTGCACATACCCGCCCTGGTATGTGCACTATTAAATGGTGGTTCAAGAATCTCACAGCTCTCTTGATGGGACCTGACTTTTACGGAGCTCGGTGAGATCATCTTGATTTTATCTGCTGGGACAGAGCGACTAGTGCTTCTGCGTGATCACAGTCACTGAGAAGGATGTCGACGAAATACATGCAGACTTTGTTATGCAAGCCCCTTGAGAATCTCCTTCAGCAGACTAAGATTTCGGTTATTGAAGGAAAAAAGAACCAGACAAATCCTCATCTGCTACGTAACATTGCACAGATGCAAACATGGCATCCGACAGCTTTACTTACTTCACAGATGGATCAGTAGACCAGCAGGGACAAGAAACCGGAGCTGCAGTTAAAGCAGGAAACTTTGTAAATAGTTGGAGGCTCTCAAATGGGTGTTCGACAAACAGAGATGCTAGCCATTCAAAAGGCTTTGGAACATGCTCTTGCTGAACACCGAGAACATGTTATCATACATACAGATTCGATAACTCCCATTGAAACATTGCAACAAGAACACATATGTGATAACATACATCTGATCACAAATGTCATATCATTAATGCAAACACTCAAACGACAAGGCCGACGGTACTTATCAACTGGGTGCCAAGTCTTGTGGGAATAATAGGAAATGACATTGCAGACGAAGCTGCAAAACTTGCAACTAAGAGAAGAAATGTAGACATTTAAGTACCACAGGGTCTATCACAGATTAAGAGAGTAATTAGAAACAGAGCAATGCAAAAGATGTACAGTGACCACAACACAGATGTTGCAACATCAGGATCTGCGGGTTGGTACAAGAATTCAACCAACTACGAACAACTTAGTTTGATGAAAGGGAACAGTAGAGCAACAGAAGTACACTTACATCGCATCAGGCTTGGATACCCATGTGCATGGGAAATAGGCTTACAGGTTCCGGAAGATGAAAGGAAATGTCAGCACTGTGGAGAACTGCCCGACAGACCACTGGAACATTATCTAATACAGTGCACAGTTACAAACCCATTAAGATTTCAACTTAGATTCAACAGAGCAGAAGTTGTTAAACACATATGGCAAAATCTTACTGAAGCGACCATACGAGTCATAAATACTCATACTCCGCCCAAGTAAAACAGAAACAAGCAACTCTTAGTGGGCCAGCCAGAGGCTTAGGGCCCGCGCAGGAATATCCCTGAAAAAAAAATTCTACGTGATTATTCGTCTCTGTGTGGATCCAGTTCGGAAGAAGGCATGTTATGTCCCCTTCCAAGTCCATTAGTACGTGCCCCCGGGTTCTGGTGCCCCCGGATATTGATACTGCCTGTTTGTATGGCGAAAATGCCGAGATACCACGTCCATCAATGCCATAGATAGCGCTACTGCAGACTCCTTCAGGCCTCCAAATTTCGTGGGCGAAATCAACAAGAAATGGTGCTCGTAGCACACCCGCCCTGCTTCTGTAAACATTCTGTAAATCTGGCTCTTCGCGTGGCCTGGGCGGGATGCAAGGAGCCTGCAAAGGAAACGATTACTTACAGGTGATGACTTCCTGTTCATGATTTAATAAAAATGGCTGAAATGTCCTCTGAAGTTTTCTCCATGAAGGTGTCCCAGTATGGCATATGGATTCGTTTCGCCTCTCCTTCAAGAGTAGGGTCCTCTGCTTTGCTAGCTATTGGGCGTTTTGTGGGTGACGGTTGAGAATCAGTGTCCATGGAGGTCCCTGCCGTGTGTGTTTACTTCTCCACTGTGGAGCGCCCGCCCCCAGCACTGGTGGTTCTCTGATAGCTATCACCCCGGATTCTGACATTTTCCCTGTCACACATAAAGTGGTAGTCTTTCTATTGACAGTTACGTTTATTACAGTTAGCATCAAAGTGTGGACACTTGGCATTTAAGGTCACTGATTAGCAAGCAACGTAAATTCCTCACTCACAAAACCAGGTTATATGTCAAGGTCAGGTTTGTTCTGTAGCACATATTGATTGCATTTATAAAGTGTGGTCATGTACAGGTAGCGGGTTACGCCTCTAGTGGTTCTGATCATCACTCCCATGCGGAGATGGTCAATACTGTGAGAAGGTGTCGGAAATCCGACACACATAATAACATAAGTTACCCCCATGAAGGAAAAGAGAATGGGGGATTCCGTGACGTCATCGACGCCACGTAATAATATTAACTCTAATTTCTTTTAAACAACAGTCTAGTGTTTGAACTTAATCAAAAAGTGTTCACTAGGACTGAGTATAATTTCCAACCACAAGAAGTACAGCTTGACTTCCTTGCTACTGTTAAATAAAATCAGAAGTAGGACCAAAACATTGGCTAGGGCGTCGTCATACACAACACAGCAACTTGAAAACAGTGAGAAGTTCTCCCTCACGAATTTACAACACAAAAGGTTCTTTCTCCGAGCTTCGACACAGGATCCTCTACGATCCGCCCAACCGAAGATGTCATGAACAAAGGGAAGAATAATTTTCGGTATTTCTATTGCATATAATACTGGCCATTATTGTAGGAAATATCGTTAAGACGTGGGATTAAATCCCCAAACACAGTGAGTTTACTCAGCTCTACACACACACATATTCCATGTCATACCTGTACTTATATGTTTAGGGAACCATTATTAATTCCTTACGTCCCAAACAGGTAATTGTGAGGGAAGCTAGTGAAGCAGGAAGCTGGCTCCCAACATAATTATAGGAATTGCTACCTACCACTAGCTGTACATCAAGCCTTGCAGGCCTCCAGACAGCCACCATTATGTGGCACTCTGAGGCACAGGGCCACACCCTCATTTCCCACAGAAGGTACTGTAACGTACGTTTATGTTACGTTGTTGGGTAGATTAGATACAGTGTTTAATGAGTTTCATATATATTTAGTAGTCCTGGATACAGCAGTGTCGTAGACGTTGAGACGGAGCTTGGAGCAGAGCAGAGAGCTGAGAGTGGCCGGAGACGATTAGAACTGCCTACGCAGAGTGCTACATTCTTGACTGGAAATTGTACTGTTTGCTATTCTCATATTGCTTGCTTATATACGGTGACTACACCTCACAATAAGATAGGAGGGTGGAAAAACCTTTACCTGTAAATAAGGATAAGATTATAGCTTGTGTAGTTAGTGCTAATTAGTTATGCCATTAAGATGATGAGATAATGGAGCGAGTATTAGCTTACTCGCTACAGTACATTGCTACTCGCAATTGTAATGAAGCCCCGTTTTCCTTCATTACATGACAGGGAGAACTTATGATAGCCACTGAATCTGAACGTTGACCAAACCACACAATCGACTTGATAATGGTCCAGGACGGACCAAAACGTCGTCGTCCCTTCACTTTCTAGTGTGTGGTCTGGTCAGCATACTTCAGCCACGTAATTGTGACTCCTCGCCTGCAATCTTAACGTTGATTTGTTGGTCATGGACGCATTATATTGTGTTATTAAGTCTATTACAAATTTCAATGCAGTTTTACCGTTTTATTGCGAGTTTTTCTTCAGTTTGAGCATTCATTTTGCGGTTTCTTTGTCTATGTGACTCGTTCCAATCTTTGCCACCAGGGGCGCTGTGAGACTCGTCCCCATCTCTGCCGCCAGGGGCGCTGTGAGACTCGTCCCCATCTCTGCCGCCAGGGGCGCTGTGAGACTCGCCCCCATCTCTGCCGCCAGGGGCGCTATGAGACTCGCCCCCCATCTCTGCCGCCAGGGGCGCTGTGAGACTCACCCCCATCTCTGCCGCCAGGGGCGCTGTGAGACTCGCCCCCATCTCTGCCGCCAGGGGGCCTCATCGGCAGCAGTGATGGAGACAGTTCCTTTTCCTTTAATTATATGTCTAGTCCATCTCCACCCGGTCATTTCCTTGTTCGTTATCCAAGTGTTCACTGGTACTGTCACTGTACAACCCGTCCTTGCAAATTCGTATAGTCAATATTGACTTATTAAATAAGAGCATAGGTGACATACTTAACATAATAGTTTCCCTTGAAAAGCTTCATAGAAAACACCGACCTTACCTAACCTACTTAGTATGTTAAAAGAAGCATCTTATAGCCTCGTAATTACAATTGTTACTTAACCTATTATAGGTATAGGTTAGGTAATAATTGTAATTACGAAGCAATAAGATGCTTATCTTAACATACTAAGTAGGTTAGGTAAGGTCGGTGTTTTCTATGAAGCTTTTCAAGGGAAACTATTATGTTAAGTATGTCACCTATGCTCTTATTTAATAAGTCAATATTGACTATACGAATTTGCGAGGACGGGTTGCACTGTGTTCACTGGTGCTGTCACTGTGTTCACTGGTGCTGTCACTGTGTTCACTGGTGCTGTCACTGTGTTCACTGGTGCTGTCACTGTGTTCACTGGTGCTGTCACTGTGTTTACTGGCGCTGTCACTGTGTTCACTGGCGCTGTCACTGTGTTTACTGGCGCTGTCACTGTGTTTACTGGCGCTGTCACTGTGTTCACTGGCGCTGTCACTGTGTTCACTGGCGCTGTCACTGTGTTCACTGGTACTGTCACTGTGTTCACTGGTGCTGTCACTGTGTTCACTGGTACTGTCACTGTGTTCACTGGTGCTGTCACTGTGTTCACTGGCGCTGTCACTGTGTTCACTGGTACTGTCACTGTGTTCACTGGCGCTGTCACTGTGTTCACTGGCGCTGTCACTGTGTTCACTGGTACTGTCACTGTGTTCACTGGCGCTGTCACTGTGTTCACTGGTACTGTCACTGTGTTCACTGGCGCTGTCACTGTGTTTACTGGCGCTGTCACTGTGTTCACTGGCGCTGTCACTGTGTTCACTGGTACTGTCACTGTGTTCACTGGCGCTGTCACTGTGTTTACTGGTGCTGTCACTGTGTTCACTGGTGCTGTCACTGTGTTCACTGGTGCTGTCACTGTGTTTACTGGTGCTGTCACTGTGTTTACTGGTACTGTCACTGTGTTCACTGGTACTGTCACTGTTCACTGGTGTTGTCACTGTTCACTGGCGCCGTCACTGTTCACTGGCGCCGTCACTGTTTCACTGGCGCCGTCACTGTTCATTGGCGCCGTCACTGTTCACTGGCGCCGTCACTGTTCACTGGCGCCGTCACTGTTTCACTGGCGCCGTCACTGTTTCACTGGCGCCGTCACTGTTCACTGGCGCCGTCACTGTTCATTCGCGCCGTCACTGTTCACTGGTGCCGTCACTGTTCACTGACGCTGGCACTGTTCACTAGCGCCGTCACTGTTCACTAGCGCCGTCACTGTTCACTGGCGCCGTCACTGTTCACTGGCGCCGTCACTGTTCATTGGCGCCGTCACTGTTCACTGGTGCCGTCACTGTTCACTGACGCTGGCACTGTTCACTAGCGCCGTCACTGTTCACTGGCACTGTCACTGTGTTTACTGGCGCTGTCACTGTGTTCACTGGTACTGTCACTGTGTTTACTGGCGCTGTCACTGTGTTCACTGGCGCCGTCACTGTTCACTGGTGCCGTCACTGTTCACTGACGCTGGCACTGTTCACTGACGCTGTCACTGTTCACTGGCGCCGTCACTGTTCACTGGCACTGTCACTGTGTTTACTGACGCTGTCACTGTTCACTAGCGCCGTCACTGTTCACTGACGCTGTCACTGTTCACTGACGCCGTCACTGTTCACTAGCGCCGTCACTGTTCACTGACGCCGTCACTGTTCACTGGCGCTGTCACTGTTCACTGGCGCCGTCACTGTTCACTGGCGCCGTCACTGTTCACTGGCACTGTCATTGTGTTCACTGAAGCTGTCACTGTGTTCACTGACGCTGTCACTGTTCACTAGCGCCGTCACTGTTCACAAGCGCCGTCACTGTTCACTAGCGCCGTCACTGGAACTGTCACTGCAGTACCGGAGACAAGGCTATCGCCCTCTTATATCTCCCCGAATGTGCGCTGTTCTTGTAAAATTGAACATATTTCCATTTGTGTCTTTCGAATCTTGTTGATTGCATCTTCAAGTGAAAGTTGCCCAACTGTTATCACGTTAATGAGGGGATTGGGGAAGGATTGTCTTTATCGAGTCATGTAACATTGCTGCTGTAAGTGATTGGGTATTGGGGTGGGAGTTGGTAGGGGAGGGGGGGGGGTGTTGAAGTGGGAGATGGGAGATGGGTGTTTCACGTCCAAGACCACCTAACTATCTTCCCTCCAACATATACATGTGTCCAGTGGTTCGTTAAAGTCAAGCATTAGTGACCGGATACACTGATTATCCGGAGGGCGCCGCCAGGCAACGGATGGAGGCTCAGTGTGTCACCAAGTACAGCTTGGACACTCAAGCTACCTCTGCTCCATCCAGAGTTCGAACACCCCTACTTCTGCTCGGTCTGGAGGTCGAATACCCTCTCTCTGCTCGGTCCGGAGGTCGAACACCCTGTCTCTGCTTGATCTAGAACTCAAGGCACCTTTATTCGACCTGGAGCTTGGAGACTTCGGCTACCTCTGCTCGACCTGGTGCTCTGTGATACTCCAGCTTGGCACGGTGTTCGACCTCCATGTCTACCCCCTGCTCGGCCTGGCGGGCGTTGTCCTTGTGAGGTGAGCCTCTCTTCTCGCCGGGGATCCACGGACAAGGTACTAATTTCGCTGTACATGTATGAAACCGCAAGCGCACACACGCGCCAGACAGACAGACAGACAGACAGACAGACAGACAGACAGACAGACAGACACACACACACACGCGCCAGACACACACACACACTCATGACATACACACATACACATATCCGTGCATGCGGGTATAGGCACAGATTAAGGTAACATTCCGCCTTAAAAACCTGTAAGTCAGGCTCTGACAGACGAAGAACAATCTTACCTAACCTCTTCCCAAGATTCTGGTGTTCTCTCTGCGTGCCTCTCTACAACCTCTATACAACTCAGGACTCTGTACAACCTGTCTACAACTCAGAGCTCTATACAACTAATCAGACATTTTCAAACGACGTCCGGCAAATTTTTGTTTTATTTGTCTAAAAGCTCATAACTGAGGGACATAGGTTCAATTCTCAAGCAGAAAAGAAACAGTTGAGCATGTTTTCTTTCGCTTAATGCCTCTGTTCATCTAAGTGTAAATAGGTACCCGGGAGTTAGATAACTGTTATGGTATGGATCCTGAGGATACGTCAGTACGTGGCTAAGGGTACTCCTCGATAAGCCTAAGTACAAGTTTCTTGTCTCCGTCAACAGGATTATGTGGTGCTCATGAATTATAAACGTTGAAATCCATCGTTCTGGGGGGGATAAAACAGCATCCACAAACACTTTGTATAAGGGATTTAATCTCATGTAAATAGCACTCAGTTGAGGGATTAAAACATTTTGTCAGGGAGAGCTGCATTAAGCGAGAGCTACGCCTGCATGCCCTGGGATCACCGCAGTGTTTGATCCATTGTGGTGGTGGAGTGAAGCATTCAGCGCGCCCTTTGTTTCGAGGAGGCCTCATTTGGTGGTCGGTGATCCCGGGGCTGTGTCGAGCGGCGGGTTGTGAAGCCTTGAATCATATGTGAATTGGACTAAAGGCGCACAAAACCTCGATCACCCCATTACCAATTTTTGATTATACGTCGTGCCGTATACATAACCGACGCCAACTAGTGAAATACTGCTGTTATTAGGGAGCATTTTAGCAGCATATGTTGACAGCACATTGACAGTTAATCAGGTGGTGAACCTTTTGAATTTTTGACTCACCCCCTGTGAAAAACTGTAGTTTTAACAGCCCGTCCTCCAAACAAAGATCCAAAAGTGATTCCATGCACCCGCCAAACCCCTGTTTATGAATGAAAAGCGGTTTACACACGACTCAACTGCTGGCGTTCGAACATATCCGGAACAAGTGCTTCACTGACGAATTTTGTTCGAATCACAACGCTATAAATGCTTCACCCACGTACTACAAATACAAATAATCGCCAACAGAACCTAAACACCTAACCTATCCTATGCCTATATATATACAATATGCTAATATATTATAATATTAATTTATACTTGAGAAAATTCCCGTTTTGAATGAACAGCATGTTAAAATTTATGAATGCGTCTGTGGGGTCGACCACTGAATGTAATGGACTTGAGTCGAGGACGGGTTGAGTTTTAGATTTTTATCTATGCTGGGGGGATTGAAGCCCCGTCAGGGACATCTTTTGGTGTATGGACTAGGTTCGAATCCAGGTCAGGGTGAGAGACGTGGATGTAAAATTGACATAAATAGGAGCTGCCACATACGGCCAATAGGCCTTTATCAGTTTCTTTAATTCTTATTTTCTTAGTTGGCGGATCGTGTTCGATGAGAAACGGAAAGTTTTCGTGGCTAACCAAACCGGTTTCACGCTCTCGTTTGAGACTTAAATCCCAATATAAATTGGGATTTAAGTCTCATATGGCCCGTATGAAGTCACCTTGTTTGTCTCGACGGCAATGGATGAAGACAATGGAAAAAAACAGTTTTTCCTCTGAGATCAATCACGAAGCTCCCTGCTAGTTTCGCTAGTGATTAGTGAAAGAGCAATCTCCACAAGCGTGTCCAGCCACTGGTTGGACACGCTTGTGGGGACACGCAGTTGGCCACTGGTTCATTGTATGCTAAAACATTTTTATATGAACTTGGTTTGGTTATTTGAATTATATTTTTCTGGTCATCCCATTTCAATCATTACAGTAATGGCAATTATATATAGTGCGTTACTCACTTTGTCAAGTGGCGAAAAATATGTTTTAGTTTATTGGCTTCGTTAGGAATCAATTATTCTTTGGGGTAGTTGGCGTGTTTCTCGCCGAGTCACCTCAGTAATACACTGAAGTGTTTACTTATTAAACCTTCTAAATCTCTTGATAAAGTTATCTCTATCTATTTTGTTATTTATTGATTTATATAAATCGCTGTACTCTTTTAGCTAGTGTTTTGATTGGTAATTTGCAGTTTTTTTGTAGGATTGATGATCGAATGTAGACATTAAAACGCTTCTACGTAAGAAAAATAAGTGAGGATGTTCGTTATATTTTTTATGCTACTTAACCTCGTAAGAATAATATTTCCAAGAGGAAGATCTATGTAAATAAAAGCATGAGGCTGCTGCAGTATTATCGTGGACTCGCTAGGCTTCCGCTTGAGGGGCAGCGTAACCCTTAAAGTCTCCATTTACCCATTAAGCTGAACTTAACCCATTAAGCTGAACTGAGACAGGAAAGTACAAAACACATTTATAGAATAAACAGAAAAGTATGACAAATAATTGAAATAATGATCAAACTTGGCGCGAAAAAGACATAAATCTATAATAACTGTGCAACTAAATAAACACGGCCATCATATATGCAATATATAAAGACCGGTCTTTAACTGGAGGGATATACACAGGGAGAAGGGAACCCTCGCTTTTCGCTGTTCAAATACTGAGAGCGTATTACCTACCCGGACTGTGTCCAAGCTTAAAGTATACTTGTTTGTTGACCAGTAGCCCCCAGAGGCTGATAGCACTTAATATAGTTACTCAGCGGGGCAGAAGCATGCTCCAGTAACGCTTAAATCAACATTAATTCGACGCTGATTCAGCGTTACTCGCGCATGTTTTGTCGACTTAGTGACTGCTTGAATCATGACTCGGTTACAGTAGGAACGCTGGTACAACTCGACGCTCCATGAACGACGTCGTTCCGTGAACACTCGTCATGAGAGACGACGTTGGCTACAGTTGCAGCTTCCCCATACGACATGCTCACCCACCCAGTGTTCGACACCCGTGATGAATGATGCGTAGACGTCCCAGACAGGGAGAGCAGCACCTGCCACAGATGTCACCGACTGGAACTGAGCAGCTGGGACAGATGTTCCGGACGACGACTAAACACCTGGGCCAGGAACAGTGTTACGCTGAAGAATTCCGGGTCATGGCTGGTTATAACAAGGTTAGGGAGCCGGTCGGCCGAGCGGACAGCACGCTGGACTTGTGATCCTGTGGTCCTGGGTTCGATCCCAGGCGCCGGCGAGAAACAATGGGCAGAGTTTCTTTCACCCTATGCCCCTGTTACCTAGCAGTAAAATAGGCACCTGGGTGTTAGTCAGCTGTCACGGGCTGCTTCCTGGGGGTGGAGGCCTGGTCGAGGACCGGGCCGCGGGGACACTAAAGCGCCGAAATCATCTCAAGATAACAAGACATGAACGCACGAAGGATATCGGAGAAATACGACACAGCGTCTCCGTAAGTGCTTCCAACTTGCATAAGTAAATTGTTCAAATGGCGCTGGTTATCATATGATTACTCTGGTTATCAGTGTATACAAGCTGTCCTATTATGCATGTATATAAGGGCAGCATGTATACTATGATAACGAAGAACTAAGCTAGTCAGAAGTCCTCTATGACACGTGGCTATCAGTTTGTCGCAACGGCAAGTGGATATCCTGTGTGCGACGCAATCTAGCCATTTTTCCCCTTTCCCTTTTAATCAGATTTAATCAAAATTAAATTAGCGTGCCCTAAAAATATTAAAAACCAAAAAAGTGCTTAGCTCTGGTCTGTTGTGAAGACTGTAAATGTGAGCCAAGCCTTCAGGTTGGACCGGGAAGTGAACAGTTATACAGGTTGGTTTCAGCTTCTTCATTTACCCGTGGTGCTGCCTAGTCTCTCCGGCATGACGCCTTCTTTTGATAATTACTTACTTTATTTACCTGTTGGAAGTTTGTCACATTAAAACTTTGATAACGTTAATTAGAATATTTAAAATCAAAATAGATATTGAATTGGACTGGTTCTTGTAACCTACTTTACTTCAGATTTAACATAGTCTACGCAGATGTTCTTATAATAATACTTATAAATGTTTAATTAAGCTAACTAACCATTTTTTGCTAGCCCCAATGGGCATTCTTCTCCTGTATCATCGGATTTGGATTCGGATTTTTGGAAATGATGGTTACCTAGCTGTATATCATTGGTATGATAATATAGTTGATTAGTTAATTATCATTAAGTTAATGTTACCAATAGTGATAACTATTGCTTAGACTCTTGAAAAATACTTGAATTTCATTATGAGTTTTCCAGTACTATGATAAAATCTTTGGAGCAGGACAGCGGGATCGAACAAACGTCCTGGGATGCCCAGACACCCGCCTGATCCTGTGAACCACGATATGCTGAACATGCTG
The DNA here is from genome assembly GCA_020271785.1 of Procambarus virginalis. NCBI lineage: Eukaryota > Metazoa > Arthropoda > Malacostraca > Decapoda > Cambaridae > Procambarus > Procambarus virginalis. The sequence goes on from WNGS01161107.1 coordinate 5,399,076, forward strand.
AACCTGGCACCTGTCTGAAGCACCTATAGGAATTTGGAGCTTAGGTTATCTTGAGGTTATCTTGAGATGATTTCGGGGCTTTTAGTGTCCCCGCGGCCCGGTCCTCGACCAGGCCTCCACCCCCAGGAAGCAGCCCGTGACAGCTGACTAACACCCAGGTACCTATTTTACTGCTAGGTAACAGGGGTATAGGGTGAAAGAAACTCTGCCCATTGTTTCTCGCCGGCGCCCGGGATCGAACCCGGGACCACAGGATCACAAGTCCAGTGTGCTGTCCGCTCGGCCGACCGGCTCCCAAGGTAGCGAAGCGAAGGAAGGAAATTTTCAGGGGAAAGCGCCAAGCCATTACGACTATATAGCACTGGGAAGGGGTCCGGATAAGGATTTTGATGGGACGGGGGAAGGAATGGTGCCCAACCACTTAGACGGTCGGGGATTGAACGCCGACCTGCATGAAACGAGACCGTCGCTCTACCGTCCAGCCCAAGTGGTTACTTGGAGGAAGCGAGCTTGTGCCCAAAACAAATTTTGATATGCAACCAGCTCCGCGCCTCCGAATTGGTAGTGAGTTTGGGCGGACGCCAGGATGTGCAACTTTTAGTATATCGCGGTCCATGGGATAATACTCCTGCGTCTGGGACCACCCTGGACGCTCGTCCGAGGCACGCCTTGCTCTAGAAGATCTTTTCATAAATGCATCTCGTTATTGTGAGGTCACCGGTTTAGTATTTGCTGCAGTAGCACTGGTCAGCATGCACTTGTGGGAATACATATATATTATTTTACTGATCCGTGTTTCAGTTAAAGCTGCGATCTCATGGTTTTCAGAGAGTTGATTCAGTATTTTCTTCCCATTGTAACATAATACTTTGTACCCTAGCACCAGAAATCTTGATTTTAAGAGAGAGAGGGGGGGGGGAGTGTGTGAGAGAGAGAGAGAGAGAGAGAGAGAGAGAGAGAGAGAGAGAGAGAGAGAGAGAGAGAGAGAGAGAGAGAGGATGTAGAACAACCAGCAGGATAACACGTCATATCTTGGTGATTAATCAAGGATTTTAAATCTTTATATTTCAGCATTTAGCAGTCCAAGAGGCTTATTTAATAACTTTGAAGGGTTGAACACTGTCATATTATCGATGTCATATCGTAAGTGAGTGTATACAATAACAAGATCGTGTGATTTAAGCTTGAATATCATAAATGTTCACATAAAAACTTGTGTTATCGTACGCTAACTTTTGTGTGACTGACTTCCTCTCCAATATCGTCAGGGGACGGCGTCTCAGCTGACAGTTCGTGTTTAAGTTGTTTAGAAAAACATAGAATGTGTTGTTCTGGCTGATTGTATCAGTTATAGATATTAGTGTAGGTCGTACCGCAACCGCACGGTGCTGGGTTCGATGCTCGGGCAGGGAGAAGGACGTTCCGGCGAGTTTCCTTACACACGATGCGGTTGTTCACCTAGCAGTAAATTAGGTACCTTGGAGTTAGTCGACTGTTGTGGGTTGCATCCAGGAAGATATCCAATCATTGGGCAACAGGATGCCTAGATAACTATTTCCGTCTCTTTCGAAAGCAAAACTTATATATTTGTTATTTTACTGATATTTACATGAGTTCTTACATTCTTGTACAGCCACTAGTACGTGTAGCGTTTTCGGGCAGGTCCTTAATCCTATGTTCCTCGGATTACGACCCGCCGAATCGTTTAATAACCAGGTACCCATTTTACTGTTGGGTAAACAGAGGCTACAGTTATGGATTGACGTCCAGAAAATCCTCCCCTGGCTAGGATACGAACCCAGGACAAAGCGCTCGCGAAACGCCAGGTGAGTGTCTTACCACTACGCCACGGGGACTGTATGTCCCTGAGAACAAAACATAAGACAGTAGGCTTATCTCCGAAAACATGTGTAGTAAAACGTATGTAAAAGCATGCAAATGCCACACACAAATGGGGAACCATATCTAGCCTCAAGTCGACTTACATATATATATTTATTTAATAATCTTGTTTCATTATTTTCTGTAAATATTATGTCTCTCAGACCATGATGGGGTGCGGCAGGGCGGCCCCAGCCTGGCTGCAGGTTGTGGGCGGCCTGTGGGCGGTGTGGGTGCTGGTGGCCGTCCGCCAAGTGGGCGGCTACAACCTCTCTCCCGCCCACTCCAGGAGGATGGACGGTCCGCCAAACTCACATTTCGGGTTCAGCGTCGCCCTCTGGTCGGACGACGCCAGTGTTAAGAGGTAAGCTGTGTGACAGTCTGTGTGACGGACTGTGTGACGGTCTGTGTGACGGACTGTGTGACGGTCTGTGTGACGGACTGTGTGACGGTCTGTGTGACGGACTGTGTGATGGGCTGTGTGACGGTCTGTGTAACGGTCTGTGTGACGGTCTGTGTGACGGACTATGTGACGGACTGTGTGACGGTCTGTGTGACGGACTGTGTGACGGTCTGTGTGACGGACTGTGTGACGGTCTGTGTGACGGACTGTGTGACGGTCTGTGTGACGGACTGTGTGACGGTCTGTGTGACGGACTGTGTGACGGTCTGTGTGACGGACTGTGTGACGGTCTGTGTGACGGACTGTGTGACGGGTGACGGGCTGTGTGACGGTCTGTGTGACGGTCTGTGTGACGATAAACATCATCACTAGAGAGAGAGAGAGAGAGAGAGAGAGAGAGAGAGAGAGAGAGAGAGAGAGAGAGAGAGAGAGAGAGAGAGAGAGAGAGAGAGAGAGAGAGCGCTACACAAGACAATATACAACTAAACAAGGACAATTAAGGCCAAGATTGTCCTCCACAATCTCTGGGAAAACTGAATATGTCATTGAGAAAATTAAGTCAAAATAGAAGGAACGTGAAAGGAGAGATAAGGATAAGTAATATAAAGGAAGAGTGAAAGAAAGGCTTTAGAACAAGAGTAACAGTGAGTGTCTGTGGCACCATAGGCACTCACTGTCTGTGGCACCCCAGACACTCACTGTCTGTGGCACCACAGGCACTCACTGTCTGTGGCACCACAGGCACTCACTGTCTGTGGCACCATAGACACTGTCTGTGGCACCACAGGCACTTACTGTCTGTGGCACCCCAGACACTGTCTGTGGCACCACAGGCACTCACTGTCTGTGGCACCCCAGACACTCACTGTCTGTGGCACCACAGGCACTCACTGTCTGTGGCACCCCAGACACTCACTGTCTGTGGCACCACAGGCACTCACTGTCTGTGGCACCACAGGCACTCACTGTCTGTGGCACCATAGACACTGTCTGTGGCACCACAGGCACTCACTGTCTGTGGCACCCCAGACACTCACTGTCTGTGGCACCAAGGCACTCACTGTCTGTGGCACCACAGGCACTCACTGTCTGTGGCACCATAGACACTGTCTGTGGCACCACAGGCACTCACTGTCTGTGGCATCATAGACACTCACTGTCTGTGGCACCACAGACACTCACTGTCTGTGGCACCCCAGACACTCACTGTGGCACCCCAGACACTCACTGTCTGTGGCACCATAGACACTGTCTGTGGCACCACAGGCACTCACTGTCTGTGGCACCCCAGACACTCACTGTGGCACCCCAGACACTCACTGTCTGTGGCACCATAGACACTGTCTGTGGCACCATAGACACTGTGGCACCACAGGCACTCACTGTCTGTGGCACCCCAGACACTGTGGCACCCCAGACACTCACTGTCTGTGGCACCACAGACACTCACTGTCTGTGGCACCCCAGACACTCACTGTGGCACCCCAGACACTCACTGTCTGTGGCACCATAGACACTGTCTGTGGCACCATAGGCACTCACTGTCTGTGGCACCCCAGACACTCACTGTCTGTGGCACCACAGGCACTCACTGTCTGTGGCACCCCAGACACTCACTGTCTGTGGCACCACAGGCACTCACTGTCTGTGGCACCATAGACACTCACTGTCTGTGGCACCCCAGACACTCACTGTCTGTGGCACCACAAACACTGTCTGTGGCACCATAGACACTCACTGTCTGTGGCACCACAGGCACTCACTGTCTGTGGCACCACAAACACTGTCTGTGGCACCATAGACACTCACTGTCTGTGGCACCCCAGACACTCACTGTCTGTGGCACCACAAACACTGTCTGTGGCACCATAGACACTCACTGTCTGTGGCACCACAGGCACTCACTGTCTGTGGCACCACAAACACTGTCTGTGGCACCATAGACACTCACTGTCTGTGGCATCACAGGCACTCTCTGTGGCACCTCAGGCACTGTTTGTGGCACTGTCTGTGGCACCACAGGTACTGTCTGTGGCACCACAGGCACTGTCTGTGGCACCACAGGCACTGTCTGTGGCACCCCAGACACTCACTGTCCCAGCTTCTTCCACATGAACTCATCATTTACACAGTAACTCTGTGGCCAGTCTGTGTGATGAGTGTTGGTGGTGTTCCCCAGGGTGGTGGTGGGAGCCCCGCGAGGGAGGAACGGCACCACGGGGCGAGGGCAGGTCACCTTGGGCAACATCTTCTTTTGCGACGTTGACGGACCCGTTGTCTGTCGACCTGACGCCAGGCTCCCCACCGTCTCCACAGCTGGTGAGTCCTGACGTCTGCTGACACCGTCTCCACAGCTGGTGAGTTCTGACGTCTGCTGACACCGTCGCCACAGCTGGTGAGTCCTGACGTCTCCTGACATCGTCTCCTCAGCTGGCGAGTCCTGACGTCTGCTGACACCGTCTCCACAGTGTAACAGTCTGAGCCGTTTAAGATAGTTGGCTTGTATTGAAGGTAGTGTGGTTACGCCTTTTGTGTAAAACGTGCAGTGGAGTGGTAGTTCTGCCTTGGAAAGTTGGGACGGGTTCATCCCTTAGGAATTAGAGCAGAGATGGGGAATCAAGGAGCACAAGCGTTAGGTCAAGTCGCCAGCAAGAGGCCGGTCTCTCCCCCCCCCCCACCTTCACCCTCCCTCTTCTCCAAGACTTGGTGTTAATTCAGTAATGTAGAGAAATTCAAGTTATCATTCAATATTGTATTTTATAAGTTATCTGATCAAGTATCTAGATTATTTCCCAATTGTTTTGGAGTTATAATTAAGTCACCTTCAGTGACCAGTACATGATTAATATATTAATCATCTTTGAAGATTAATTTGGCAACTAAGCCTAGGTCAGTCTCTCAGCTTGAGCAAAGCTGAGAGAACAAAGTCAGGAACAAGTCAGTTCCTGACTTGTTCCAGTCAGGAACAAAAATTTTGGTCAGGAACGTAAATAAATCAACAAACAAAATCTTGACAATTAGGCATCATAATATGAACTATAATTGATGACGTAACTATTAAATATGGCGTGACTATATGGTATAACATGACCAATTATGATCATTTATATTATTTCAATTATATATTATATATAATAAATAATTTATATAAATATATATATATATATTATATAATCTAAATATATAATCCTCGAATCATTATTTTATCACAGTGTTTACTTTTCTAATTCTATTTTCGTTAAGTGTGTCTTTTATTAATAAAAAAGCTTTCAAGTACATGTTCTTCAACGACAAATACACGTCATATAATTTATGAGAATAAACCCAGTCATTCGGATGGCTTAAATCTCTTTAATGAATAAATATTGCTTTAAAGATAATTTTTATAACATATATTACAGTAATTGAGTGAATTGTTTATGAAATATATTTTATGAGCAAAGCAAGCAAACTTTAGAGGAAATATTAGCAACTCATCTTGATGAAAAACAACAATTTAATCATCTGTGTGTGTGTGTGTGTTGTCAGACTTCAGCCAGGCGGCTCTGGACGTCCTCGGGGATCCGCAGGTGGCAGCGGAGCTGGAGGAGAAGAAGGCTGGGTTAGGGAGACCTAAGAATGTCATGGGATTTGGTCATTCTTTGTCCACACTGAAGCAAGATGCGTCCCTCCTCGCTGTGAGTAGTTGTTCTGAGTGTGGCTCATCCTGCATGTTGTCCTGAGTGTGGCCCATCCTGCATGTTGTCCTGAGTGTGGCCCATCCTTGTGGCCTTACCTGCATGTTGTTCTGAGTGTGGCCCATCCTTGTGGCCTTACCTGTATGTTGTTCTGAGTGTGGCCCATCCTTGTGGCCTTACCTGTATGTTGTCCTAAGTGTGGCCCATCCTTGTGGCCTTACCTGTATGTTGTCCTGAGTGTGGCCCATCCTTGTGGCCTTACCTGTATGTTGTCCTAAGTGTGGCCCATCCTTGTGGCCTTACCTGTATGTTGTTCTGAGTGTGGCCCATCCTTGTGGCCTTACCTGTATGTTGTTCTGAGTGTGGCCCATCCTTGTGGCCTTACCTGTATGTTGTCCTAAGTGTGGCCCATCCTTGTGGCCTTACCTGTATGTTGTCCTGAGTGTGGCCCATCCTTGTGGCCTTACCTGTATGTTGTCCTAAGTGTGGCCCATCCTTGTGGCCTTACCTGTATGTTGTCCTGAGTGTGGCCCATCCTTGTGGCCTTACCTGTATGTTGTCCTGAGTGTGGCCCATCCTTGTGGCCTTACCTGTATGTTGTCCTGAGTGTGGCCCATCCTTGTGGCCTTACCTGTATGTTGTCCTGAGTGTGGCCCATCCTTGTGGCCTTACCTGTATGTTGTCCTGAGTGTGGCCCATCCTTGTGGCCTTACCTGTATGTTGTCCTGAGTGTGGCCCATCCTTGTGGCCTTACCTGCATGTTGTCCTGAGTGTGGCCCATCCTTGTGGCCTTACCTGTATGTTGTCCTGAGTGTGGCCCATCCTTGTGGCCTTACCTGTATGTTGTCCTGAGTGTGGCCCATCCTTGTGGCCTTACCTGCATGTTGTTCTGAGTGTGGCCAATCCTTGTGGCCTTACCTGTATGTTGTCCTGAGTGTGGCCCATCCTTGTGGCCTTACCTGCATGTTGTTCTGAGTGTGGCCCATCCTTGTGGCCTTACCTGTATGTTGTCCTGAGTGTGGCCCATCCTTGTGGCCTTACCTGCATGTTGTCCTGAGTGTGGCCCATCCTTGTGGCCTTACCTGCATGTTGTTCTGAGTGTGGCCCATCCTTGTGGCCTTACCTGCATGTTGTCCTGAGTGTGGCCCATCCTTGTGGCCTTACCTGCATGTTGTCCTGAGTGTGGCCCATCCTTGTGGCCTTACCTGTATGTTGTTCTGAGTGTGGCCCATCCTTGTGGCCTTACCTGCATGTTGTCCTGAGTGTGGCCCATCCTTGTGGCCTTACCTGTATGTTCTGAGTGTGGCCCATCCTTGTGGCCTTACCTGCGTGTTGTCCTGAGTGTGGCCCATCCTTGTGGCCTTACCTGCGTGTTGTCCTGAGTGTGGCCCATCCTTGTGGCCTTACCTGTATGTTCTGAGTGTGGCCCATCCTTGTGGCCTTACCTGTATGTTCTGAGTGTGGCCCATCCTTGTGGCCTTACCTGCGTGTTGTCCTGAGTGTGGCCCATCCTTGTGGCCTTACCTGTATGCTGTCCTGAGTGTGGCCCATCCTTGTGGCCTTACCTGTATGCTGTCCTGAGTGTGGCCCATCCTTGTGGCCTTACCTGCATGTTGTCCTGAGTGTGGCCCATCCTTGTGGCCTTACCTGTATGTTCTGAGTGTGGCCCATCCTTGTGGCCTTACCTGCGTGTTGTCCTGAGTGTGGCCCATCCTTGTGGCCTTACCTGTATGCTGTCCTGAGTGTGGCCCATCCTTGTGGCCTTACCTGCATGTAAACATTATCAGTGTTTACCACAATAATAATGATATCACCACCTCTTCTCACTATCACCCTAACTCACCAACCATCATCATCATCACAATCATCCCTCACTACCAGAACCTCCCTCCCCCCCTTCCGTAACAGCACCACTTCCACCTACCCAGCAGCAGCCACACACCTCCACCCTCTCTATCAACACCACCACGATTATCCACATCCTTCATTAATAATTTCCACCTTTGTCACTAAGACTAATAGCCATTAACATACCGTTGATCCTTCTCCTTACCCCATCCTCCTCTACCCCAGGCGTGTGCCCCCCGCTACCCAAGGTATGAAAGTGCCAGTGTTGAGGTTCGAGGGGCGTGTTTTGTAAGGACAAGTCCGGACTCAGACCCTAAGTCTCACCTGCCCTTTCAACGTAAGTCCACTCTTTCTCACATTTATTTACCTCATATAATCGCTTGAAATATCTAGTTATATTATCTCTCATTAGGGATTAGTTACTCTCTACGTAAGTGTGAGTACTGACTTGACTTCTGGTGTGTGTGTGTGTGTGTGTCAACACTGACCTGACGTCTGGTGTGTGTGTGTGTGTCAACACTGACCTGACGTCTGGTGTGTGTGTGTGTGTGTCAACACTGACCTGACGTCTGGTGTGTGTGTGTCAACACTGACCTGACGTCTGGTGTGTGTGTGTCAACACTGACCTGACGTCTGGTGTGTGTGTGTGTGTGTCAACACTGACCTGACGTCTGGTGTGTGTGTGTGTGTGTCAACACTGACCTGACGTGTGGTGTGTGTGTGTCAACACTGACCTGACGTCTGGTGTGTGTGTGTGTCAACACTGACCTAACGTCTGGTGTGTGTGTTAACACTGACTTGACGTCTGGTGTGTGTGTTAACACTGACTTGACGTCTGGTGTGTGTGTCAACACTGACTTGACGTCTGGTGTGTGTGTGTGTGTCAACACTGACTTGACGTCTGGTGTGTGTGTCAACACTGACTTGACGTCTGGTGTGTGTGTGTCAACACTGACTTGACGTCTGGTGTGTGTGTGTCAACACTGACTTGACGTCTGGTGTGTGTGTGTGTATCAACACTGACCTGACCTCTGGAGGTGAGTATGACAACACTGACCTGACCTCTGGAGGTGAGTATGACAACACTGACCTGACCTCTGGAGGTGAGTATGACAACACTGACCTGACCTCTGGAGGTGAGTATGACAACACTGGCCTGACAGCTTTACTCACCGTCAAACACTATATTCACTTCTCACTGTCTATCGACCCATTTGGTTCTTGTCTATCCCAGATCGAACCGCCAACATGAACACAATCCAGAACGCCATGTTGGGCTTCAGTGCTGCTCTGGACGATACGGTGAGCCCCCACGACACCTGTTTATCACAGGTGTCTCTAGTAGGGATACTTGTCTTTGATATTATAGATGGGAAAAATCCGTTGCTGTATAGATGTGAAAAGAACTTTTCAGTACAGATGTGTAAGTCTCTCATATTATAAGTGAACATTTCAATAATCCAGTCACAAACTGGACAGGTATACAATGCCTAATAGGATAGTTATACAATCCCTAATTATTATAGTGCGCAAACAAGCACACTACAACAGTGCTTGCTCACGATAATGGAGGATTTAGCGATACACGTACATAACAAATGTTTTGGTAGTGGTTCGTCACTGGTGTCCGTGTCACTCATTGCAAACTTTGCATATTGCAGGGTAGTTATGTGGTGATGGGGGGACCGACCGCTTTCGACGGCGAAGGTGAGTGAGTCCAGCTCAGGAGTCAGAGTCTAGCCCCCAGGAGCCAGAGTCTAGCCCCCCGGAGCCAGAGTCTAGCCCCAGGAGCCAGAGTCTAGCCCCAGGAGCCAGAGTCTAGCCCCCAGGAGCCAGAGTCTAGCCCCCAGCAGCCAGAGTCTAGCCCCCAGGAGCTTGAGTCTAGCCCCCAGGAGCCAGAGTCTAGCCCCCAGGAGCCAGAGTCTAGCCCCCAGGAGCCAGAGTCTAGTCCCAGGAGCCAGAGTCTAGCCCCAGGAGCCAGAGTCTAGCCCCAGGAGCCAGAGTCTAGCCCCAGGAGCCAGAGTCTAGCCCCCAGGAGCCAGAGTCTAGCCCCAGGAGCCAGAGTCTAGCCCCAGGAGCCAGAGTCTAGCCCCCAGGAGCCAGAGTCTAGCCCCCAGGAGCCAGAGTCTAGCCCCCAGGAGCCAGAGTCTAGCCCCCAGGAGCCAGAGTCTAGCCCCAGGAGCCAGAGTCTAGCCCCCAGGAGCCAGAGTCTAGCCCCAGGAGCCAGAGTCTAGCCCCCAGGAGCCAGAGTCTAGCCCCAGGAGCCAGAGTCTAGCCCCAGGAGCCAGAGTCTAGCCCCCAGGAGCCAGAGTCTAGCCCCCAGGAGCCAGAGTCTAGCCCCCAGGAGCCAGAGTCTAGCCCCCAGGAGCCAGAGTCTAGCCCCAGGAGCCAGAGTCTAGCCCCCAGGAGCCAGAGTCTAGCCCCCAGGAGCCAGAGTCTAGCCCAGGAGCCAGAGTCTAGCCCAGGAGCCAGAGTCTAGCCCCCAGGAGCCAGAGTCTAGCCCCCAGGAGCCAGAGTCTAGCCCCCAGGAGCCAGAGTCTAGCCCAGGAGCCAGAGTCTAGCCCAGGAGCCAGAGTCTAGCCCCCAGGAGCCAGAGTCTAGCCCAGGAGCCAGAGTCTAGCCCAGGAGCCAGAGTCCAGCCATGGAGGTAGATTAACTATAAAGTAAAATTCTAACCATAGAGCCAGACTCTAACAATAGAGCTAGAGTCTAACTAAGGACTAAGTAGTGGTAAGACACTCGCCTGGCGTTCCGCGAGCGCTATGTCATGGGTTCGTATCCTGGCCGGGGAGGATTTACTGGGCGCAAATCCTTAACTGTAGCCTCTGTTAACGCAACAGTAAAATGTGTACTTGGATGAAAAAACGATTCTTCGCGGCAGGGGATCGTATTCCAGGGACCTGCCCGAAACGCTACGCGTACTAGTGGCTGTACAAGAATGTAACAACTCTTGTATATATCTCAAAAAAAAAGGAGCTAGAATTTAAACATAAACTGATATAATTATTGTTTTATGATTTTCGTTTATTTATTAACACATTTTTGTTCCTGTTGATCCACCTGCTAATGCTTCTGTTCATCCACTTTCGCCTGCTGTTGCTCCTACACCTCCACGTCATGCTTCTCTTCACAACCCTTCTGCTGCTGCTCCTGCGTCCTCCCTGGCAGGAATGGTCTTCTCAAGCTCTATCAAGCCCAGAGGAGGGCGCCCCACGAACCGTTTGTCAAGCGGTCTTCAGCAGCCCAAGAATGTGGACCACACCGACTCCTACGAGGGCTGGGCGCTGGTGCTCGGCAACTTTGGCAACAGGAACCACTCCATCGCTGTCTCCACCGTCAATTATGGCAGTTACATCGGCAGGGTGAGTCGTCGTCTGCCGCTGACTGTGTATTGTGTCTCAAGGGGCAGGACTCTGTCATTGTTGTTGCTTTCAATTTAAATCGTGAACATTTTGTCACAGTTGAACCATAGACTCTCTCTCTGTCCCCTGTTATATCAACTCACTCAGCCCTCCCCCCCCCCACCACCACTACCAGTACCACAATCCTCACCACTACTACTGTCTCACCACCACCCTTACCACCCCCCCAAGTCAATGACTCAAGTATTCGGACGCCCGAGAGATTTAGTCCAGTAATCCCAAGATGCCAGAGGGATTCAACCCAGTAATCCCAAGACGCCAGAGGGATTCAAGAGAGTAATCCCCAAGGCATCTCTCAGTCAACTACTGTGACCCCAACTTGCCTGCAGGTGAACGTCTACCCGAAGGCGATGACAGCTAACATCCGGCCACTATACACAGTTTACGGGCTGGAGGTGGGGGCGCATTTCGGCTACTGTCTGGGGTCAGCAGACGTGGACGGGGATGGCGCCGCAGACCTCCTAGTGGGAGCTCCTCTGTCTGCTGGAGGAGTGGCAGGCTCCCTCCTTCCTGACGCCGGAAAGGTTTATGTCTATCACGCTCCCATGGTCAAGGTGAGTCCATGGTGCTCTTAGCTAATGCTGTGGTGATTGTTACTAGAATAATCAGTTAGCAAGCACTTTAACTGTGGTATTGTTTTATGTCTATGAGGACGTAATTGCTTGTTGTATTCCCCCCTTATCTAGTTGAGTGTGTGTGGTATACGGGAAGCTGTTCAACTGGTTTGCTTCTCTGTCAATGGTCTGTTATTTAAATAAGATACGGTTTTAAATAGCCTTCCTGGCTTGGTGCCTTTCTATGGTTATCTGAATAAACATTTGACTTGTGTCTTACCCTTGTGATAGTATCGCCGCACTAAGGACAATTGAGACTCGTAGAGCCGTGTAATATATTTATTTAGCGTGAAAGGATTACAAGTTTAGAGGCAGTGTGCTGCCCTGGGCAGGCGAGGAGAGGTCCCAGGGCTCTGGCTGAGGTGTTGTGAGCGTGGGTTCGTATCCCATTGTCGGATACAGAAAACCCGCTCCGCTTATGAAGGTCTTCCTAGGAAAGCATCGTTTAACTCCAAAGTGGCTATTTACCGCTGGGAGAACAGCGCAAAGCGGCTGAGAGCTGACTGCGCTGATCACAAATTTGAAGTAAGGTTATGTGAACGATTTTGATATTAAAGAATAAACAATAGAGTCCAGGACACTATTTATATTTAATTGCTTTCATTAAAATGTAAATGTGGTACCACGGTCTGTCCTCGTGACAGCTCAGGTTGTTTGTTTTGCTTGACGTCCCTGTAGCAGCGTGATGTGGCGTGATGTGCTCTCAGGGAGCCTAGTGTGAACTGGGACCTTATTCTTACGTACTCCGACCTGTTGTGAAAAAGATTTATTCATTACTAAATATTTATTCTTTTTCTTGTCATATAGATAACATTATGTTATTTTAGACGTTTAAGAGGAACGAAAACTATTTAGATATTATTATAAAGTTATAGTTTACTTATTTAAAGACAACTTCTCAATTGTTTTGAAGATTATTGCTTGAACAGGATTTGTAATTTCCTGCTCCACATGCATGGTGGGACACCTGGGGGCCATAATTGACGACAAGGGACGTCCGGACACCTGCTCTGCCTGGGAGCCGCTGAAACCCGGGACGCGAGTTGATCATTGATGCTCGATACTACGGTCAGGCATGTCTATTATACGACACGGAGTGATGATACAAAGCCTAGCATCCTAGAGTGCTATCGTGGCGTGGTGTAAGCCTAGCTGACTCCTCTTCTACCGGAGGTCAGCCGGAGACGTCGTAGCGTTCTTGGACCCACTAAGAGTTTATAGAACGCTTGACGCCTTATCGTCTGGGGTCACTAGGTATTGATAGCCTTCCTGCTGGCTGTGTGTGTGTGTGTCGGGCGCTCGGCTCCCCGGGGTCACCAGTGGGTCACCAAACACCTGCCCAGCAACGTGTTTTATCTGCAGAAAGGTACAGTCGTCGGCGGAAAACTACTGTAACTTTAACAACGACAGGCGACGTGTATAAAGCCGTAAGGCTTTAAGTTGTACCCTACACGACATCCGTCACTTATGACGTCGTTGCTCTTAAATCGATAAGAAAAGAACAGCACATTTATGGAGATCATTTTACATATAATATGGATATATAGAATAACATGTGTAGTTGTGGTGCTATTTCTCGTGAGGGTCTAAGTCTCTATCCACAGTATAAGCAGCATTAAGCGAGTTCATTCAATGCAGTAAGGTTTGAACAAGTAAAATGATACAAGATCCATTTACTATCAGTTAAATCACAGGAGAGTGAAAAGTAATTTAGTTACATCATGTAATGGTCCAGCTAACAAAGCTGTTATCACAACAATTTTATCCACATTAGATACAATCATAATATTTTTAACTGAGTTATAAAGAAAGCTGTGACGCAGGCAGCAGGAGTGAGATAAGTCTGGCGTAGTTCACGGACATAGCTCTGCCTCCCACTCAACCTAAGCTACTCGGACAAGACCTATCAAAGCCCAAACACCAAGCTAAACAATTTGAGTACACATTACTGCTAGCGCTGGAGATCTTGTAGGGGGGGGGGGGGCAAAAAAAAAAAAAAAAAAATAACATAAAAGGTTGAGAACCATAGGTCTATAGAAGGAGTCGGGGGATATGAGAGTCAAATATGTATATCCTTATTGGCTGACAGTATAAAGAAACACCTGCTGTAGTTAGTAAAGCAACCTTTAAACTCAGATGATGAATGCCTGCGTAATAGTGAGCTTTATGAGGGGTAATGATAATCGCAGGAATGGTAATACTGCCTACAAGGGACCCATGTTGCTAGTGTAATGTACATGGGCATGGAGACAATATATCCCAATATATTTATAGATCAATTCTTTCCTTAATAACCGGAATGTACAACCTTTGAAGGAGGGTAGAAGTAGCCTAAGCTACTCTATCCTTTTGAGATGTATTTTATAGTCTCAGTAAACGTACTTGAACTTGATGGACAACCTTTCAGTAACCAGCGAATGTCTCACATTAAACCTCTTCTGTTGTTATGACTAGTTAAACCACCATCTCTTGTGATGGGCCTCTTTATTTCATGTGAAGAGGAAATGGTGAATTATCTCTCCCTATGACGGGCTCACCATAGCCCGTGCTACTTGGAACTTTTTGTTCCCAGTAGCTGAATGTAAAACAACAACAACTATCTCTACCTCCTTCTTTTCTTCCCTCACCCACCTCTCCTCCCTCACCATTACCTCTCCTTCCTCCCTCTCTCCTTCCTATCCACCCTCACCACAATTCTCCTCCTCCCTCAGGCCGTGGACAAGCTCCCACCAACACAGTTGACGGGGGTGGAGGCTTGGGGTCGCTTCGGGGCCGCCATTACTTCCCTGGGCGATATTGACCAAGACGGATATCATGGTCAGTATTACACACACACACACACACACACACACACACACACACACACACACACACACACACACACACACACACACACACACACACACGCCGTTCACTGTGTACAACACAGCCTCCTTTGCAGCACTGAAAATATTGTATAATAAAGTATTAATCATGACTGTGTGTGTAGCAAAATAATATATACATAATAAAGATGGGAAATAGAGAAAAGATATGACGAAGGATAAGAAAGTGTACAATTATAACATAAACAAACTGATGTGGCATAAATGTTGCAGACATTGCAGTAGCGGCGCCTTATGCAGGTGTGGACGGACGGGTGCTGTTTATGTCTTCAACGGCGGAGTGGACGGTCTCCGTCCAACACACTCACAGGTAGGACGGTCTCCGTCTACCCCATTCACAGGTAGGACGGTCTCCGTCTACCCCACTCACAGGTAGGACGGTCTCCGTCTACCCCACTCATAGGTTGGACGGTCTCCGTCTACCCCACTCACAGGTAGGACGGTCTCCGTCTACCCCACTCACAGGTAGGACGGTCTCCGTCTACCCTACTCACAGGTAGGACGGTCTCCGTCTACCCCACTCACAGGTAGGACGGTCTCCGTCTACCCCACTCACAGGTAGGACGGTCCCCATCTACCCCACTCATAGGTTGGACGGTCTCCGTCTACCCCACTCACAGGTAGGACGGTCTCTGTCTACCCCACTCACAGGTAGGACGGTCTCCGTCTACCCTACTCACAGGTAGGACGGTCTCCGTCTACCCCACTCACAGGTAGGACGGTCTCCGTCTACCCCACTCACAGGTAGGACGGTCCCCATCTACCCCACTCACAGGTAGGACGGTCTCCGTCTACCCCACTCACAGGTAGGACGGTCTCCGTCTACGACACTCACAGGTAGGACGGCCTCCGTCTACCCCACTCACAGGTAGGACTGTCTCCGTCTATCACACTCACAGGTAGGACGGTCCCCGTCTACCACACTCACAGGTAGAACGGTCTCCGTCAACACACTCACAGGTAGGACGGTCTCCGTCTACCTACTCACAGGTAGGACGGTCCCCGTCTACCACACTCACAGGTAGGACGGCCTCCGTCTACCACACTCACAGGTAGGACGGTCCCCGTCTACCACACTCAGAGGTAGGACAGTCCCCATCTACCACACTCACAGGTAGGACGGTCCCCATCTACCACACTCACAGTTAGGACAGTCCCCATCTACCACACTCACAGGTAGGACGGTCCCCGTCTACCTCACTCACAGGTAGGACGGTCCCCGTCTACCACACTCACAGGTAGGACGGTCCCCGTCTACCTCACTCACAGTTAGGACAGTCCCCATCTACCACACTCACAGGTAGGACGGTCCCCGTCTACCCCACTCACAGGTAGGACGGTCCCCGTCTACCTTACTCACAGGTAGGACGGTCTCTGTCTACCACACTCACAGGTAGGACGGTCTCCGTCTACGACACTCACAGGTAGGACGGTCTCCGTCTACGACACTCACAGGTAGGACGGTCCCCGTCTACGACACTCACAGGTAGGACGGTCTCCGTCTACGACACTCACAGGTAGGACGGTCCCCGTCTACGACACTCACAGGTAGGACGGTCTCCGTCTACGACACTCACAGGTAGGACGGTCTCCGTCTACGACACTCACAGGTAGGACGGTCTCCGTCTACCACACTCACAGGTAGGACGGTCCCCGTCTACCACACTCACAGGTAGGACGGTCCCCGTCTACCACACTCACAGGTAGGACGGCCTCCGTCTACCACACTCACAGGTAGGACGGTCCCCGTCTACCTCACTCACAGGTAGGACGGTCTCCGTCTACCACACTCACAGGTCAACCCGTCCTCGCAAATTTAATAAGTCAATATTGACTTATTAAATATGTGCATAGGTGACATACTTAACATAATAGTTTCCCTTGAAAAACTTCACAGAAAACACCGATCTTACCTAACCTTGTTAGTATGTTAAGATAAGCATCTTATTACTTCATAATTACAATTATTACCTAACCTATACCTATAATAGGTTAAGTAACAATTGTAATTACGAAGCTATAAGATGCTTATTTTAACATACTAGCAAGGTTAGGTAAGGTCGGTGTTTTCTATGAAGCTTTTCAAGGGAAACTATTATTTTAAATATGTCACCTATGCACGCAACTAATAAGTCAATATTGACTTATTAAATTTGCGAGGACGGGTTGCACAGGTAGGACGGTCTCCGTCTACCACACTCACAGGAAGCGCTTACGATAGCTGTCTACCCACATAGGAAGGTATAGTGACATATATACATATATCAGGCTATTTTGTACCTTCATCTGACTTAAATTATTATGCCGTGTATATAAGTTTTATGTATACATATGTGAATGCTTATGTATTGCTACAATATACATGTTTACATTGGCACTGTAATATACATATCCCGCAGGTGATAGAGGCGTCCATTTTCTCGGGCAATATGCGTGGCTTCGGCTTCAGCTTAGATGGCGGCCTCGACATCGATGACAATGGCTACCCAGACCTCATTATTGGTGCCGTGGAATCGGACACGGCCTTGCTGATAAGGTAAATTATTGATAGCGGTTTATGTCTGTTATCGTGTTTGTATATTTGTTGGCTTAAGTTTGCTATGCTAATACACATAAATAATCTAATTAACTTATCTACTATTTTGTGTCTATTATTTCTCCTCCTCCCATTGGATCATATCCTGGTGCCCATTGGGTGATGCCCCGGTGCCCACTGGCTGGTGCCCTGGTGCCCACTGGCTGGTGCCCTGGTGCCCACTGGCTGGTGCCCCCGGTGCCCACTGGCTGGTGCCCTGGTGCCCACTGGCTGGTGCCCTGGTGCCCACTGGCTGGTGCCCCCGGTGCTCACTGGCTGGTGCCCTGATGCCCACTGGCTGGTGCCCCCGGTGCCCACTGGCTGTGCCCCGGTGGTGGTGGTCAGGTCAGCGCCGGTGATCAGGTTGGTAGGCAGTGTGACCTTCGCCTCAGAGACGATAATGGCCGAGGACAACAGGTGCGAGATAGAGGCCGCGGGGTACAGGTCCTTCAAGGGCGTCTGCTTCAACCTCGAGGTCGACCTCACCTACGATACCCACAAGAAGTTCAACGATCTCAGTAAGTACATGACAGCCACATGACGGTCAACGATATGTGTATGACAGCCACAGGACGGTCAACGATATGTGTATGACAGCCCCACGACGGTCAACGATATGTGTATGACAGCCACATGACGGTCAACGATATGTGTATGACAGCCACATGACGGTCAACGATATGTGTATGACAGCCACATGACGATCATGACATGTGTATGACAGCCACAGGACGGTCAACGACATATGTATGACAGCCCCAGACGGTCACGGTATGAGTGTATGACAGACATAGGACGATCAACGATATGAGTGTATGACAGACACATAACATTCAATGATATAAGTGTACGACAACAGGGTACAATAGGCAGTAACTCACCTGACGAAAGTGTCCTGTAATGAAATGGCTAAATTAATTACATCATGTCACAAATCACATCAATATTTCGGTACATGTCTTAGAGATGATATTAACAGAATTATTGAGTTAAAGTCCGAAGGGTTTCCATTTCAATTTTTACGACTGTGATGGTGCGATAGTTTATACAGTAACGTCAGAATCATCGCCACCACCACTACCATACCATAGTCTACCACAATTCACCACAATAGGGACTGTATCATCAATACAACCAACAGTACCACCACCACAGCAACTCAGTCATCACCACCACAACCATAGCCACCATAACCACCATCACTATCACTATACACACAGGGATGCAGTTCAAGATCGTGCTGAAGGGACCTGAGGACAACTCACTGTTCGGATTTAAGATCAACAATGACCACAGGTAATATAATCCGAACTCCTGTTAAATTAACTTTTTTGAGTTTAAAACAGTAATAATACCAATATTAATAAATAACAATGATTTAATTATCAATAATAAGTAAATAACAAGTGGTGTGTAGAATAATAATAACAATAATAATCAATAATAATGAGAAAATCAGTTGAAGCTATGATGAGGATTCGAACCTACACACTACGCATTCCCAGGCATACGCCCTAAAGAACTCCTTATGGCTTCTATTGATTTTTGTGTGCAATAATAATAATAATAATAATATCAGGAAATAGCCGAAGTATACAGTCATATGTAAATGAACTTGCAATATCATAAGACGTTATCCAGTGTTTACGTATCAACCTCTGCAGCTTTATGGAATATGTAGGCCCACCATGGCTCTACCCTGGGTTGTCTGATGACAGCCTCTCAGTGGCCTAGAAGCGAGACACTGGAAAGAGGGTCTTCAAGACATCGTTGAGAGATAAAAAAGACAATTAGCTCCAAGGAATATGACTTCAGACAATCGCCAGTTACAGTTTTCAACGATTGTGATGTCGAGGTTCTATCACGTCTCTTGTGCAAGACATTATAATAATGATTCAAGGGGATCCTTTGGCTTCTCATCCTGTACACCATTATCGTCCACCGGGGTATTTAATTCTGCTGCTGGTACATAGTGCCCAGGGTATGGGCACCATCACAAGTTGACAAGACAACACTTGCCCCCATAGGCCAATAACTCTGCAAAAATAATTACATATTAATGATTTAACTGAAGCAGCTACAAGACAAATGACAAGTTGGATAACAAGAAACTTTGGAACGAAAGTTGTCATACCAATGATGATATTTTTTAAGACACTAGTACAGTCTAGGGTGGAAGATATGTATATGAATATATACACAAAGGATCATAAATATTCATACGTACAGACAAACACAATACTTGTATTTGGTTATATTATTGTAGTTTGAGTTATTTTTGTACCTGCAATTATGTATTACAGGTATGCGCCAGTGCGCACTGTCAACTACCGAGACAAGCGCAGTCCCTGGTCGGTCCAGGCCTTCTACAAGGTCAGTAGTTATCTTACATAATGACTGGTCAAGGGGAGTCTTTATTTTAATCATTCATTTTATTCATTTATGTTTTATCATTTATTTATTGTCTTAATAATTGATGAATTAATGTGTACCTTTTGCGGGAAATTTTACCCACTATATCTTATATTATTATCTAAGAAATCTATTATTTATATATCATATCAAAATCATATGAGAATCACTTCAGATTCATTGTATCCTACATCTGGATCCTACATGACAATGCCACTATGATCACGTACACCATAGGACCCATGGTGCCTACATGACTTTGTGCATGATTTCTCAAGGATCTTGAAGCTGCGAAAAGAATATCTTAACCAAAAAACTATTGGAACAATCAATCGATTTCCGGTGAGGATTAAATCAAATCCTCAATAGGAATCAATTGTACTATCAAGTACTACCAATAATCTATAAATCCTATATTTAATTATATTATAATCAAATCTTATCTCAATCATATGTCTAGACAGTAAAAATAATCAATCAATAAACATTGAAAGTTACCCTCTCTAGGGAGGAGGGCAGAGCAAACTCGGGAGATGAAGCGACCTAAGGGGCGCCCCGGGGAGAACATATGTTTGCAGAGTGAATAAGTGACAGTGCCTTGCGAACATTTTCAGTAAAGGACACCATACTAACTTATCATTATTACCAGTGATTACTCTCTAGAACTGGGGAAGTACCTGGTCTATATCTATAAGGAAAAATTCGACCATAATAGTCCCACCATAATCATAAACGCAACTAAGGACATAATCAATTAGCAAAGCTACCAGAATAATAAACAACAAAGCTGTGACGTAAAATATAGTGCCTAAATTCCACAAGAGAGTTATCCAGTCTGGCAATTTGTCAGACGGCACCAGTACTCAGATTAAGTATATTGAGTGTTATTATAGTGAGTTGATTGGCCAATTGCATGCTTGTGTAACCTTGATATATCCAATAAGTCTGTTTGTTGTTACAGTGCAGAACGGTGCCCCATATTTCAGTATTTTTTTTATTAATCTTCCAGCCATTGAATCTTTTCAAGTTATCTGGACACTCATAAATTCAACTTGTCGCTGAAAGTCAAGCTCGACTGAATCTTTTCATATAAATTGAATTTATCTGTATATGTAAATGATCATATACATTAAGTTAACAATTACATACTTAATCATCTTTAATTTATTATACAAGTTTATCATATTGAATTTAAATTCTTGTGCCTAGATACCAGCACTTGGACCAAATTTAAGGTCATTTAATTGCATATTTACATATATACCTCTACAATGCAAATTGTTGTGTTTATTAGTATGTGAATATTGGCTGTTGTAAAAATAGTGCTAGGCTGGACTGTGTACATGTTTAGATACATGATTTAAACAGAACCAGTGTTCAGTTATAGAACTGAGTTATTTAATCTTATGCTTGTATTAACAATACAAGCTGATGTGTTGAATTGTCTGTAGGTGGATTGTAGATCTTCAATCAACTTCTCCATCCACCCTTAGGGAGCTAGGAATTACGACTCTAGTTAGGGACTTTCGTTGAATTAATTTTCCATACAGTAATTTTTAATTGAGTACAGTACAAGTCCCAAGTAGTTCTTCTCTTATATCAATCCCGACAGTTTTCCCACACCTTTTTGTTTGTTTGATTTATTAATTTAAATGAGTAGGATTATTTAAATTTTGTTGTATTGATGTCCCACGTCTTGATAACACAAGAATGTTTGAGTCACACTCAGGATGAAGAAGCAACACTTTGTGAACCTCAGGGATGCTAAACTCTTCATAAAAAAATAAAAAGACATTTGAAGACGAGTCTAGACATTGCAGCCATCAACCACTATTGCTACCTCTTCTAAATTAATACTTACAAAACATCAGTAGTAACACATAATCCGTCTCTGACCTCACACAACCTTCGCCTCACTAACCTCTAACCTCCTCCGTTTTGCTCCTTCATAACCACTACTGATGTGTATCTTGGTCAGGTCTTATGAAGTCTTATGAGCAAAACATCATCTACAAAACAAAGTCTTATCTCACGTTTTCTTTCTCAATAATATTGCCAGCACTTTGACTCTCTGAAACCTTTATATATGTTTATAAGTTCATATAATTACTGGTATATTTGGTGACGTGTTGGTGGCAGCGAGTGAGGTCCAACATCGGCCAGAGCCTGAGTGCGTCCGTCACTGTGAGTCTGGTTCCTGCTGCTGACGACGGGAAGGACGAGGTAACGATAGTTCCACCAGTGCTAGACGCCGCCAGCGCCACCTTCACCACCAACACTACACTTCTCTGCCACGACAACACCACCTGCTTCGCTCAGCCCGACCTGCAGATAGTTGCCTACACGTAAGTTATTGTCTCTCTCTACTGTTCTCTGGTTGTTTGCTGATTTTATTATCTATTTGTCTCTCCTTTTCTCTCTCTCTCCCACCGTCATATTGCTTAAATAATGTTGTCTGCTCACTCTTCTGTCGAGCAGACGCCCGGTGACGTTGGGGAAGGACCCGGTGGAGGTGGAGGTGGAGCTTACAGTCAAAGACGACCCCGGCTACAAAGTGGAGGTTGAGATCCGCCACCCAGAGGGACTCGAGTTCCAGCGGGTGGAGGGGGAAGGGAGGATCCCCTCCTGCAGTTATCATCAACTCGTCAACCAGATCGCCGACTCCCTCACCTGCATCTTTGAATTCATTGACGCTGATGAGATGGTGAGTCGATGGTGTAAGCTGAAGACACAGCAAAGATGGTGATCAGTTGCTGCCGAGAGCAATAATATTCTTTCCTGGAATAATTAACTTAATTAACTACTCTCTCTCTTATTTATCGAGTTAATAACACCAAACTAGTCAACCTTCCATATACACATATGAGCGGCAGTGGCAAAGATTACGGGCTATTCATGCCCGTGCCACCTCTTGGGTGGCTTAATCTTCATCAATCAATGACAAAGAGAAGAGTGACCACCGTCACCCCCATCCTGGGGCGTCTGGCGGCTTGGCGCCAAGTGTCACCTCTTACATAACCTTGCCCGGGCCAGCCTCGTTCCGTGCTGTGATTGGCTAACAACTCGGCGGCTCTCATTTTGACCAGGAAAGAACTGTCAATTATCAGACCACCTGTCTACCTTGTGTAGCTCCCGGGGATCACAGCCCCGCGGCCCGGTCTCTGTCTGACCTGGACCACTGCCTCGAGCCCTCTTTCTCTCTCCCGCCAAAATGGGGATGACCTGAACCCAAAATTCAGTTATTTAACTTTTTAGACAAATGTCTGAGGTCAGGGCGCGTGTACGCAAAGTTCCACACCCCAACACCGGTAGTGAGGCAGGATAGGCCCCCAACACTAGTAGTGAGGCAGGATAGGCCCCCAACACTGGGTGAGAGGAAGGGTAGGCCCCCAACACTAGTAGTGAGGCAGGGTAAGCGCCCAACACTAGTAGTGAGGCAGGGTAGGCCCCCAACACTAGTAGTGAGGCAGGGTAAGCCCCCAACACTAGTATTGAGGCAGGGTAGGCCCCCAACACTAGTATTGAGGCAGGGTAGGTCCCCAACACTAGTATTGAGGCAGGGTAAGCCCCCAACACTAGTATTGAGGCAGGGTAGGCCCCCAACACTAGTATTGAGGCAGGGTAAGCCCCCAACACTAGTAGTGAGGCAGGGTAGGCCCCAACACTGGTAGTGAGGCAGGGTAGGCCCCCAACACTGGTAGTGAGGCAGGGTAGGCCCCAACACTAGTATTGAGGCAGGGTAGGCCCCCAACACTAGTAGTGAGGCAGGGTAGGCCCCCAACACTAGTAGTGAGGCAGGGTAGGCCCCCCAACACTGGTAGTGAGGCAGGGTAGGCCCCTAACACTAGTAGTGAGGCAGGGTAGGCCCCCAACACTAGTAGTGAGGCAGGGTAGGCCCCCAACACTGGTAGCAAGGCAGGGTAGGCCCCCAACACTGGTAGCAAGGCAGGGTAGGCCCCCAACACTGGTAGCAAGGCAGGGTAGGTCTCCCAATACTGGTAGCAAGGCAGGGTAGGCCCCCCAACACTGGTAGCAAGGCAGGGTAGGCCCCCCAACACTGGGAGTGTAGCTGCCGTGTTAATACTCTTCTCCCTCACTACAGGAAAGCTTCACTCTGCACTTCGCGTACGACGCAGCGCAGATGTTGGCGTACTTGACCTCCCGTTCCTCCTCCGCCCTCCAGCTGACCCTCGGCGTCACCAGCGACACCGAGGCGGAAACTAACGTCCACAACAACCACGTCACCGTCAGCGTCCCCGTCGTCCTCAAGGCCATCCTCTACACCAAGGCGTGAGTGAGAGAGAGAGAGAGAGAGAGAGAGAGAGAGAGAGAGAGAGAGAGAGAGAGAGAGAGAGAGAGAGAGAGAGAGAGAGAGAGAGAGAGAGAGAGAGAGAGAACAAGAACAAATTACAAAATCATCCCAATTGGTTTCAAAGGTGGGCCTCAGATGACAGGCTGGTCACCTTCCTCCTTGATTTTTTATTGTTGCCGCCGGATGCAGCTAGTTTATTGTGCACCCCATACCCATCCTGTGAGCGGTAGCGCAAAAAGCATTACAGAGGGCACAAAAGGTCTTTATCAGACGTCATCTTGGATTATTACATAAACAATTTCATCTATCCTTCACACCTTATAGTTACAATGTCAGCTAGTTACAGAGTAAGTGCTATTTCAAGAGCTATATATTTACAGTAGGTCATTATACATTAATGGTAGGTCTTATCGCTAATACATAATAGTTTGACCAATGGAGAGTGATAGGATAGCTTCTGTTTATTATTAGTCTTCACAATACACTACTTGTTTCTTCATCTCATATGTCGTTTATCTACTGGAAGCGAAATATGGATACAGTGCAAGGATTTCAGGTAATTTATCCATGGTGATAAGATAGGTTGCCATATCATACAGAATGAGCTTATATTTATCTCTAAATGGCTCAATTTTACTACAATCCAAGATATAGTGTTCGAGTGTGTCTCCTTCAGGTATTCTGTCCTGGAGAGCGCGACGGTGGTGGTCAACCAGACGACTTCCAGGCAGGAGCTGCAGAAGGCCAAGAAGGATCCCGATACCACCTTTCCGGTCAACAAGCTCGGGCCTCACCTCCTGCACGAGTTCTCTGTCACCAACCGTGGCCCGAGTCCCGTCTTCGGGGCCAGGGTAAGTCAGGGCAGTAGAGGTCACCAGGGCAGCATAGGTCACCAGGGCAGCATAGGTCACCAGGGCAGCATAGGTCACAACCTGTCGGGTCAGGGATAGTTAGGGTGAGACAACACAAGGTCATGTCGCAGACTAACCCCAAGTCTGAACATCAGAGAAAGGCAAGTAACACTTGAAAAGACTTTGCTCCGTCAGTCAGACCTGCGTCAGGAGAGTCCTGACAGTTGGAGTATGAGCCGTCCTGGAGAGTCACAGCTGCGTCAGGAGAGTCCTGACAGCTGGTGAGCCGTCCTGGAGTGTCAGAGCTGGAAAGTCAGTTCACTGACGGCTTGGATGTCCTGGAAGCTGGAATTCAGTCATGGGGTGGCTTTGAGGGTTTGTAGAAAACAGGCGAGGTTGACCAGCTTTCCCTTCCCCAGCTGGTGTTCCAGCTGCCTCTCTACCACGATGACCAGCTGCTGACTTACCACATGGAGCAGCCCACCGCCATCCCGTCCCAGGTCAACTGCTCCATCCTTCCCGCCAACCCTTTCCACCTGCAGGTAATGATCAAAGTTCTTCACACAAAGTCCTTCTGGCGTTTGAATTATATTTTTATAATAATCCATCAAATTTAAGTTGACGAGATGCAAATACATTGTGTGTTTGGGGGTTACTACTACATTTATACTACAATAAACTACATTATTTAGGACATGTTGCTGTCCTTAAAGCATTCTTCAGATGACTGTCTTAATTGTCGTCAAAGTCCACCTTGTTCAAGCTTAAAGCTGAAAAAGAAATTGCAGTTGATATACGAAAAGGATAGAGTTTATCTATGAAAAATTTCAGTAGAATATATTACTGATTTGTTTAGAATGNATGGCCCCCTGTTGATGGGTATGGTGACCCCTTGGGGGATTGTGAGGTAATGGTGTATTTAGCCAGGATAGTGATTCGTATCAGAGGTGAGGTGTATGGGGGGATGGGGTACGACCTTCTGGGACAGGTGAAGTGGCCGACCTTGGGATGGGTAGAGAGAGGGAGGGAGAGAGGGAGGGGCAGGCAGAAGAGGAGGAGGATTGAGGGAGAAGGCAAGAGCAGAGAGAAGGATATGTGGGGAAAAGAGAAAAAGGTAGAACAAGGGAAGAGAGAATGGTAAGGATGGAGAGGCAAAGAGGAGAGAAGGAGCAATTGAGAAAGAGAGTGTGTGTGAGAGAGAGATGAGGAAGGGAGAGTGTGACAGGAACCTGCAGAAACAGGAAGGTGTTTCCTGGTACCCATCTCCCTCTCTCCTTGTCTCTCACTCCCCCTCTCCCACTCCTCCTCTCTCACTCCCCCTCTCTCACTCCCCTCTCTCACTCCCCCTCTCTCACTCCCCCTCTCTCACTCCCCCTCTCTCATCACACTCCTCAACCACTCCCTACCATCTGGCGCCCAGGTGGACGGGGGGGGGGGGAAGCGTCCCATCAAATACTTCATCAATCCTACCGTCACACACAAACAAAAAAACAGTTAAACATAAAAAGAATAAAAGCCAGAGTGTCCTCTTGCCCTGCCCCTCCCTCCCCCCCTTACCCATGCCCAGGGGGGGAGGGGGGGATATATGCCCACGCGCGCCAAAAGTCAGAACGGATACACCCCAATTGTGCTCCTTCATGTTGAATATCTCCCTCTCTGCCTCTCAGTCACCATGTTATATAGATGTCTGTGGCCTTGGGGGCCCTGGGCCCGGCGACACCTGTAGCCTTTGGGGCCCTGGGCCCGGCGACACCTGTAGCCTTGGGGGCCCTGGGCCCGGCGACACCTGTAGCCTTGGGGGCCCTGGGCCCGGCGACACCTGTAGCCTTGGGGGCCCTGGGCCCGGCGACACCTGTAGCCTTGGGGGCCCTGGGCCCGGCGACACCTGTAGCCTTGGGGGCCCTGGGCCCGGCGACACATGTAGCCTTGGGGACATCCCAGGACTAGTGGTACATGTCCTCCCATACTGTGAGGTTGGGACGGGACAAACATGGCCGCCTTGCAATGATGCAATATTTAAGTAGAAAGAATACTTCCTCGGCGAGGTGTTGTTAATGGATAGTTTGTCCCAGCTGGAAGAACAGGTGTGTTCACCTAGTTGTGGGGGTTGAGCTCTGGCTCTTTGGTCCCGCCTCTCAACCGTCAACCAACTGGTGTACAGGTTCCTGAGCCTACTGGGCTCTATCATATCTACACTTGAAACTGTGTATGGAGTCAGCCTCCACCACATCATTTCCTAGTGCATTTGTGCTTGCGGGGGTTGAGCTCTGGCTCTTTGGTCCCGCCTCTCAACCGTCAATCAACTGGTGTACAGGTTCCTGAGCCTACTGGACTCTATCATATCTACACTTGAAACTGTGTATGGAGTTAGCCTCCACCACATCACTTCCTAATGCATTCCATATGTTAACTACTCTGACACTGAAAAGGTTCTTTCTAACGTCCCTGTGGCTCATTTAGGTACTCAGTCTCCACCTGTGTCCCCTTGTTAACCAGTATTAAACAGTTTATCCTTGTCAACCCTGACAATTCCTCTGAGAATTTTGTAGGTGATGATCATGTCTCCCCGAGCAGTTTATGAATGAAGACTTACAACTGATGACGTTCAAGCTGTTCTTGAACAGTTCCTCGTGTGTTCACTTCTGTTCCACGTCTCTAAACTGCCTCTTGTCCTGTGTTCAAATTCTCAAACTATGTTCACCTCTAACTGAGGGGCCTGACAGCTGAGTGGACAGCGCTTCAGATTCGTAGTCCTGAGGTTCCGGGTTCGATCCCCGGTGGAGGCTGAAACAAAATGGGCAAAGTTTCTTTCACCCTGATGCCCCTGTTACCTAGCAGCAAATAGGTACCTGGGAGTTAGACAGCTGCTACGGGCTGCTTCCTGGGGATGTGTAACAAAAAGGAGGCCTGGTCGAGGACCGGGCCGCGGGGACGCTAAGCCCCGAAATCATCTCAAGATAACCTCAAGATAACCTCTCTAACTGCCTCACCCACGTACTTCAAATGCAAATAATTGTCAATAGAACCCAAATAACTAACCTAACCCAACCTAACTTAGCGTAACCAATCTAAATAACTAACCTAACCCAACCTAACTCTACCCAAACTTAACCTCACCTAAGTCTAACTATTCACAAAATGAGTTTATATTCTAATATTAAGACACCTGGTAGGCTCAGTACTCACTGTACTCACAGTACTGAATACTTTGTCTTAGCCCACCCTGTTATTTCCCCTGAGAATTTTGTAGGTGGTTATCATGTCTCCCCTTACTCTCCTGTTTTCCAGATATGTGAGGAGGCTCAGTATTCACATCCGAATACTGAGCCATTGGTTATCATCGAGAAATTACGAGCAAAGCCTGTGAACGGATTTGAATCCGGATACTGTGAATATGTTTGGTTTTAGCTGTATCCGGATACGGTGAGAAACTTTGTATCTGCCAGTGCCCGCCACTGTGAGTGACTCATGGTGACGGTGAGGTAAAGCGTGAGGCAGCAACGCTCCTCATAACTTCCCGTGATATGCGATAGATTGTGCGACGATACTCATAATGTGGCGAGATAGCGAGCGGTGTGTAGGGCGATAGCTGGATGTACGCTCCCCACGATATGGGGATCAGGAGCCGGGATATGAGGACAAGGAGCTGGGGTATGAGGACAAGGAGTTGGGGTATGAGGACAAGGAGCTGGGATATGAGGACAAGGAGTTGGGGTATGAGGACAAGGAGCTGGGATATGAGGACAAGGAGCTGGGATATGAGGACAAGGAGCTGGGATATGAGGACAAGGAGCTGGGATATGAGGACAAGGAGCTGGGATATGAGGACAAGGAGCTGGGATATGAGGACAAGGAGCTGGGATATGAGGACGGGGGGGGGAGGAACGGTGCCCAACCGTTTAGTGTACACATAAGGGGAGCATAACTAGCTGACCACTCACGGTGTTCACAAGAGAACTTGATAAACTATTCCAAAGGATTCCTGATCAACCAGGCTGTGAGAATCTGCATCTAACAGCCTGGTTGACCAGACCAACTCAAGGTAAACACTAAGTCCAGAGAATAAGACCAATGGGTGTTGCAACTCAACCTCCGAATTGACAGTACGTTTTAATACTGAGTGTAATAAGTACATTTTCTGACTGTCATACATAGTACATAATTGCACTTATGGGGCTGTTACATTTACCTCCCCCTTTAATTCTCCTCGTTTTGTTAATATTCAGAATTTTAGGATAAAGTTTTAAAGTCCAATTCGCTATACACAAGTTTTAAATATAAGGAATTTTTTTTTTAGTTTTATTAAACAATAGAGATTTTATACAAAATTTGAAAATATCCTGAGTTACTTTACAATTTATTTAAATATTTTAGTTTTGTTTTATTTGTTTTATAATAACTCTAATATCAATAAAAGTATAGGTTAAGTAGTAATTGTAATTAAGAAGCAATAAAATGCTTATTTTCAAAACTAAGACGGTTAGGTTAGGTCGTGGTTTTCTATTCAGCTTTTCAGGTAAACTCAAATATTCACAATATATTTGACAGTACGATTTAATACTAAGTGTAAATAAGTACAATTCCTGACTGTCATACATAGTACATAATTGCACTTATGGGGCTGTTACATTTACCTCCCCATTTTTGGAGGACGGGCTGTAATGTTAACTTGCAATGACGTGTGATGAGCCGAGGTCTATGTTTACAAAAGGTTTATGTTTAGTAAACATTAAGAGTTTACACTCGGGCGCATTCTACCATCTTCAAGACCAAGGTAGAGTATCTATCACGCTGCTCAAGCCACCATAACATATAAGAAGTATATGGAAACAGCAATGTATGCACCCGTTTGATAAGCTCAATCTGTATTAGTAAAATCATCCTGTTTATACGATATTTTCCGACTCTTGATCTAGATCTTACGATCAAACCGCGTCTGTGGTTTGATCTATCATCAAGAGAACGCGTAGCGCACACTCTTATGCATTAAGGGATTGAGTCCTCTGGTAATATATATATAATCATATCGAATTCTAAAGGTGTTGTTTGGGATTGATGGGAATGTTTTCGTTTGTTTCAGAGTACGAAATGGCGCGCCGGTTCGAGGCTGAGGATTCTGAGGGCTCCAACGATGCCATGTCACCCTCCAAAGCAAAGGGTATGTGATGCACAGTGCCAGGCGGGGTTGTCTTTAGTGTAGGGGACTTCAGGGGTGGTCTGTGGCCCCCTGAGATAATCTTTAGGACGTAGCATGGATGCTTCTGGTCTTCTGGGATGGCCCAGGGACCTTGATGATGGTTCCTCAAAGTTGGTATAATCTTGAATTCCCGGGTGATCTCTGGAACGATGGCCAGAGGTCTTTGGGCTTCTGGAGTGGCCAGAGGTCTTGGGCTTCTGGAGTGGCCAGAGGTCTTTGGGCTCCTGAAGTGACCAGAAGTCCTTGGGCTCCTGGAGTGCCAGAAGTCTTTGGGCTCCTGGAGTGACCAGAAGTCTTTGGGCTCCTAGAGTGACCAGAGGTCTTTGGGCTCCTAGAGTGACCAGAAGTCTTTGTGCTCCTAGAGTGACCAAAGTCTTTGGGCTCCTAGAGTGACCAGAGGTCTTTGAGCGAACGATTCTTGAGAATCAAATTTGTAGGAGCATTAGAAAACGGGAGGTAGACACGCCATAGTTGCCCCTACCGGTCATGGGTAAGGGCGCCTTGCACCGTGTAGTATGTGAGGTGTGCCGGCCACATGGAGGTTTAAGGGCAACAATTGGCACTTCCCGGAGTGAGAGCAGTGCCAGGAAGTGCCGCACTGTCCATAATGAGGGGGGGGGGGTGCTCATCCGCCGGACGGCCGCTTCCTCGACCAATTGGTTGCTCTACACTGAGTGCTCTACATGGTGCCTCTTGTACACTGAGTGTTCTACGTGTGCCTCTTGTATACTGAGTGCTCTACATGGTGCCTCTTGTACACTGAGTTCTCTACATGGTGCCTCTTGTACACTGAGTGCTCTACATGGTGCCTCTTGTATACTGAGTGGTCTACATGGTGCCTCTTGTATACTGAGTGCTCTACATGGTGCCTCTTGTATACTGAGTGGTCTACATGGTGCCTCTTGTACACTGACTGCTCTACATAGTGCCTCTTGTACACTGAGTGCTCTACACTAGTCAAATTATAATTTATATAGATGTGATAGAGCAACTAGGTCAAATAGAGGAGTAGGTATATGTCTGTAAATTTTAGTGAATATATACTGTATACTGCAATATACTCTATACTGTATACTGCAATATACTCTATACTGTATAAATGTAGGTCTGTATATTAAAGAGAGCCTGGTATGCACAGAGCTACTAAACTCAACCAATGAGGAGGTAGAAGTACTTGGAATCAAGGTAGAAAAAAATAAACCCAATTATTATGCTAATATATAAACCGCCAGATACAACGGTTGAGGAATTAATAACAGAGCAGATGCACAAAATAGAGAACATACTTGACAACCTAACAAACCCAGCTGCAGATATTATCTTCCTTGGAGACTTCAATCTACCAAGTCTAAGATGGAGAATGGCAAACAAACTTATCATAGCAGGGAACCAACCTGGAAATAACCAACCACAGGTCAGAGAAGTTTTGAGATTCTGTGACAAATTCTCGCTCAATCAACAGATTACAGAACCAACTAGGAACGAAAACACACTATACCTGATATTCACAAACAATGATAAGTTAATCAGAGACATTACAATCTCAGATACTACATACTCAGACCATAAGCTCATTGAAGCGCAAACAAATATTAATAACGGTAATAGGTCCAAGAGAATCAACAAGCGAGAAGGAATATTCAATCAATTCAATTTCAACAATAAGAGGATCGATTGGAAAAAATAAATGTAGACCTTGCAACCATTCAATGGGAGACGGTCTTAAGCGACAAAACTCCCACACAGGGAATAGCTCAACTGACAGCTGAAGCTTACAAGGTCTGCTTGAGGCACGTGCCTGTGAGGAGGGGCAGAAAGAGGACCACTCTAGAAAGAGAACGCAGACGACTGTACAGGAGAAGGAAAAAAACAACGGAAATGCTTCGGCAGACACAACTATCACAAGAAAGGAAAATAAACCTAAGCAGGGAGATCGAAGAAATAGAACAAACGTTGAAGCGATCATATGAGTCTGAGGAAATGGAATTGGAACAGAAAGATATACAAGAGATAAAGAAAATCCTAAATATTTTTTCGCACACTCAAAATAAAAATCTAAAACCTCCACCAGAATTGGACCTTACACAGAGGACAAAGAAATTAGTGAAATTCTAAGAAGCCAGTATGAGGCTATGTTTAGCACGCCAATAAACAACATGAAAGTTGATGACCCAGACAGCTTCTTTATTAATGACATTCAAGTACAGATAATATAACGGATATTACCACGAACTCAGAAGACTTTGAAAGAGAAATTAACAATATGCCTATGCACTCAGCTCCTGGGCCTGACTCATGGAATTCAATATTCATAAAGAAATGAAAAGTACCAGTAGCGAGAGCACTCAGCGTAATATGGAGAAAGAGCCTGGATACAGGGGAGATACCAGCAGCACTTAAATCTGCATATAGCTCCGTTGCACAAGGGGGGGAGTAAAGCCTTGGCAAAAAATTATTAACCAGTTGCACTAACATCACACATAATAAAAAAAATTGAAAATGTGCTTAGGAATTAAGTTTCCAGTTTTATGGAAGATAATAACAGGACACTACCCAGGAGAACACGGATTTAGAGCGGGAAGATCCTGTCTGTCACAGTTACTCAACCAGAAAATCACAGACGCCTTAGAAGAAAATCTAAATGCAGAGATTGTATACATAGACTTTACAAAGGCGTTCGACAAATGTGACCATGGAGTGTTAGCCCATAAAATGAGGTCAATAGGAATAACGGGTAAAGTGGGACGTTGGATTATCAACTTTCTGTCAAACCGAATGTAGAGAGTGACGGTAAATCAAGTAAGATCAAGCCCAAGTGCAGTGAAAAGTTCTGTACCCAGGGCACAGCTCTTGCACCGCTGCTGTTTCTCATTCTTATCTCTGATATAGACAAAAATACTAGTCACAGCTTCGTGTCATCTTTTCCAGATGATACACAAATCAGCGTGAGAATTGCTACTGTAGATGACACTGAGATAACTGCAGGCAGCTATTAATAAGGTCTTCGATTGGGTAGCTGAAAATAACATGAGGTTATGGTGATATTATAGGTACTGAGGTATGGTGGAAATGAGGAACTTAAACGAAACGCAGGGTACAGGACACAGGGTACAGGACACAGGGTACAGGACACAGGGTACAGGACACAGGGTACAGGACACAATCAGACTTAAATGGTGGAATGAACACCACTATTGACTGTCAGAATTGCTCCAACATATGTTGACCCAAGTTATATATAACACCTCTAGACACAATTACGCTGTATTTGCGTTCATAGGGACGTTGAACGGGGAAGTCATTACTCACAGAGGGGCGGGTGTATAAGTTGGACTCATACTGTAGATCAACCACCAGCTCAAAAACAAGCCACTTCTTGGGGCGACTCTTTTGGTGGGTGAATGGTGCAGCTCCTGTTCTCTAGGTCGATGACCGGGGGGTCGAATACCACCTGACCCACCAACGACACCACGGGGGCCGACCTGTACACGGAACACAGGACACTAACTGCAGTTAATTCAATGTCTTCAGAATGTGTTACGCTGTCTTCCTTCAGAACCTAGTTTGAGGACAGCCAAACTACCTCTTCCAGACGTGTTCCCTAACTCACTACCTCACACTCAAGATCTTCTTAATCCTCCTATCTCAAGCAAAATTAACTGTTCTCTCGTGTGTTCATGTTCAGTTGCCTAGTTATCTGTCGTCTCGTTCTGTTCCCCACTTATGGTAAGAGGTCTGCCTCTGCCCACCTTGGTTCGTGTGAGTCAACTACTTCCATCTCATACCTCACAAAGATGGCCGTGTTCGATTGCGGGGCGCCGATGATGAGGTCTGGGTAGCCGTTATTGTCCATGTCCACACTCCCGTCGAGGCTGAAGCCAAAGCTGCGCGTCTCCCTGGTGAGAATATCGGACGCGCGGAGGATCTGCCGTAAAGAGGTTATCAAAATAATTGACATTGATCGTATTATGATCATTATTTATCACGTTATTCTTACCTCTTGGTATAATTTAATCATTATTATCATTTCCATCTGTGTATACTATAGCAGCTAACGTCGCTTTTACGCTCCTCCCCCCTCCCTACTCCCTCTCCTCTTCTCCTTCTCCCCATCCACTCTCTCTCTCTCTCTCTTCTCACCTTCCCTCCCACCGAGAACAACACTGACCTGTGGGTGATCGGGATGTAGACCTTCCGCTCCTCCGTTGTGACACGTACAGCGTCCGGCTCCCCCAGGCGCGCCCACCACCACGTCTGACCACCCCCGGGTGCGCGTAGATATGTGGCAATGCGTAAAGTCTCCGTACATCATATATGTGGCAACACGTAAGTCTGATCATCATACCTTCACGTGGGGTAACAAATAAGTTGCCATAATCAAAAGAAAAACAGCACAAAACTCTCACCTGCATACCCGCGCCATTGAGGTCTCCGGACAGGCTGACAGCTTGACCGAAGCGACCCCAGGCAAGTTGACCGGCCAGCACCAGTGTGGACTTCTGGGCTGCGCTCTGCGGGGGTCACACCAGGTCACAGGTCACATCCTCCTCGCAGTTCCATTTGAAACTGGTAAATGGTTGCATCCGCTTAAAGGTCATGAATTATTAAAGGGCGCACCAGATCACTAACTGAACTTTTGACGAAACTACAGAGAGAGAGATGAGAGGAGAGAGAGAGAGAGGAGAGAGAGGAGGAGAGGAGAGGAGAGAGAGAGAGAGTAAGCGAGAGAGAGGGAGGAGAGAGCAGAGAGAGAGGAGAGAGAGAGAGAAGAGAGAGAGTAGAGAGCAGAGATTGAGTTTTTAATGAGGAGAGAGAGAGAGTGAAGGAGAGAGCAGAAGAAGAGAGAGGAGAGAGAGAGAGAGGAGAGAGAGAGAGAGAATCACTTTACCTTAGTCGAGCGGACCGTAGTAGATATAAACCTTGCCAGCATCTGGGGTCTGCGAGCCTCGACCCCGAGCCAGAGGAGCGCCCACAATGAGGTCGTCGACGCG
>WNGS01161107.1:5436177-5449854 GCA_020271785.1 Procambarus virginalis
CCGTCTCCGTCCACGTCACCAGCACCAAGACAGTACCCGAACTGGGCGCCCATCTCCTGTCCGTGCACTGACGACCCCGGCACCGATTTCAATCGAGCGTTAACAAAGTTTATCTGGTGAGCAGGGCATTATGTTAATAAACAAATCCACAAGGGCCGTGCTGAGAGTTCGAACTTACGCACGAGATGTTACCAGCTGCGCCTTATTATGTTAATATTTGTACGCCTACCGGAGAATAGCCGAATGAAGAACTTAACATTACGTAATGGATTGGCTTGAGTTGGCTTGCCAAGTAGCGCAGAAATTAAAACATTTATAAAATACCAAGTATTACCCGAGTGCAACTCTACATTGCACTTACTGCTGGTATCACTGCAAGAACCGTTTATTTCAGTCAATATTACAACAATCACCCCCCCTCCTCTACCTTACCTTGGCGTTACCATGGAGTTTGTTCCGGCTTAGCGTCCCCGCGGCCCGGTCATCGACCAGGCCCCTATTGTTATTCCCACAAATTATACAATCACTGTTGATTGTTATCATTTAGTCACACGTGTCCCCAGATATCGGCGTGATATTAACGACGATGGATACTGACTTGAGATGCGCTATGCACTCTTAAATTCTACTTTTAGTCATTTCGACAAATTAAAATGAGTTTTTATTATATTTTTTTAATTATTTATTGCTTACCTGGTCATATCTAAGACGTAGACGTACTCCACAGGTATCTTAAGACGTCGTCTATCATTCACCCAGAGTATCTAAGACGTCGTCTATCATACACCCAGAGTATCTAAGACGTCGTCTATCATACACCCAGAGTATCTAAGACGTCGTCTATCATACTCCCAGAATATCTAAGACGTCGTCTATCATACACCCAGAATATCTAAGACGTCGTCTATCATACTCCCAGAATATCTAAGACGTCGTCTATCATACTCCCAGAGTATCTAAGACGTCGTCTATCATACTCCCAGAGTATCTAAGACGTCGTCTATCATACACCCAGAGTATCTAAGACGTTGTCTATCATACACCCAGAATATCTAAGACGTAAAGTGTTCTACTCACCGTGTAGAACATTGATTTATGACAAGTTATGAAACAGGTTAACTGTTGCGAGAACACCGTGTTAATACTAGAACACGTATTTGATCGATATAGAGGCCACTTGGATTGGGCGGTATCTCGATGACCTCCCTACTTGCAGGTCGGAGTTCAATCCCCGACGGTTCGAGTCGTTTTCTTCCCAATGCGACCTCAGACGTCAGCTCTCTCCTGCCCGCGTGTCCCGTCAGTGTGCTGCTGGTCATGTTCATGGTCATGGTCATGGTCATGGTCATGGTCACTAAGCGTTCTCCCGTCATAAGTACTTGTTAGGCTGTGTGTACTGCTACTATTATTGTTACTAAAACATTGTTATGTCATTAGGTTTTGTCTTCGTGAATCACGTTTTATTGCTAAAATATATATTGGCATAATAATAATAATAATAATATAATAATAATAATAATAATAATAATAATGAGAAAATCAAGTAGGAGCTTTGATGAGGGTTCGAACCTATGCCCTGGGTGTTCCCACGCACACGCCTCTAGCGACTACAACATGACATGGTATATAAGAATTGCAACTCTGGAGTCCTACTGAACTCACAAGGGTTTTCGGAGGCTTCCACTGAAGCGGAACAGGATTTTCGCACTAATTCCCCCCCCCCCATACACTCTGGCTATGCAATCTTAAGACGTGTTCTACCTCATTCATTTTCCAAAATTCTACTACCATTTATCTATTTCGCTTCTACTTTCATGACATAAAACCCGTACACATTTTTCTACCAACATGCCAACCACAACTGCTATCGTAATTGCTAAGAAAACTCGTACAAATGGGCCGGTAGAGCGGACAGCACTTACGGTTCCGCGGGTATGATCGGATCCAGGTTGCGAGGTGGCCAGCGCCTCCCTCACTCCGTCGAACTTGCCCACCACCAGCGCCCAGCCCTCCATAGTGAAGTCCAGCTCTTCCGCACCGTATGTGGCCTTGTGGTCTCCATCCACTTGGTGTCAGAGGAGAGCATGCTGACCAGGATACCTGTCAGAGGGGGGAGGGATTAGTGGCGTGGCGAAGGGGGATATGGGGGAGCAGGCATGGAAGGAAGAGAGACAGAGAGAGAGAGAGAGAGAGAAAACACGACAGGAAACTTATCTTGAGGGGAAGGGCGAGGTAGGAAGGGGAAGGGAAATGGGAGCGAGAAAAGGCAGGTCAGTAACTTGAGAAAGAGGAGGATATGGGGAGGGGGAAGGTCAGTAACAACAGAAGGGAGACAATGTTTTCTCCGCTTGTGTTGTTGTGTGAATGTGTTAGGTGTGTGTTGGAGAGCATGTAGTCACCTAGCTGTGCTGGCGGGGATGGAGCTTCAGCTCTTGGGTCATGCCTCAAAACTTAAATCAATCAGCGATTCCTAGGTTATGTCTATATTTCAAGTGGTTATAGTTTCTCCCTCCACCATACATATATAAGCCTAACCTCGATATAAGCCTAACATATACTGTTTGTATCAACATATACTTATGTATGTATATAACATTATACTGTATGTATTACATATACTGGATGTATCAACATAATAGTAGACAACCGTCAGTCCCTTGGGGTTATGGAGTTGTGCCTTGTGTGTCTGGTTGGGTGCAACGTCTGACGTGGCTGTGAAGTCCAACCCGAGAACGGCAATCCCGACCGCAGGGAGCCCAGATAAAAGCCGTAGCGGGTGCATCTGTCAGTGGTCGAGACTTGCTCTGAAGTCTCTTTTCCTCCGCCTACCTCATCAGTTCGCCCTCGAATTGCTGGAGTCCCTTCCGAACTTAGCATCTCCAGGCAGATCTGTCCGCAGCTGCTGCCTCCCAAGTATTGATGTCGATGTTCAGTTGCTTGAGGTCGCGTTTGCAGGCGTCTTTGAAACGCAGCTGGGGTTTTCCGGTGGGCCTCTTTCCTGATGCCAGTTTTCCATATAAAAGGTCCTTCGGTATGAGGCCATCTTCCATGCATGTGACATGTCCCAGCCATTGCATGCATCTCGACTTCAGGAGAGTGAACACTGAAGGGATTCCTGTTCTCTCGAGCACTGTGTTGTTGGTGACGTGGTCTCTCCGCGTGATGTCAAGGATGCGTCTCAAGTTCCGCATGTGAAAGGTATTGAGCCGTCTCTCCCAGAGAGAGCAGGGGTCCAGGATTCCGAGAAGTAGAGGAGTGTACTCACCACACATGCCATGTAGACTTGTGTCGTGGTGTGTACTGTCAGTTTGACATTTGCCCAAACGCGCTTTGTGAGCCTGGCCAGTGTTGTTGCGGCCTTCTCGATACACCTGTTGAGCTCAGTGTCCAGGGAAAAGGGTGTCTGAGACTACGGATCCCAGGTACACAAATTCGTGGACCGCCTCTAGCTCGCAGTCTGAGATGTTTATACAGGGCAACTCATTGACGTCTTGTCTTATCCCCTGTGTCTTCTTCAGGCTGATTGTCAGGCCGAATGCGAAGCATGGGGTGTTGAAAAACGGTTAAGTAGCTGCTGCACGCCTTCTGCTGTGTGTGTGGTGATCGCTGCATCGTCGGCGAAGAGGAAGTACCCGAGGATTCTCATCTGTACTTTCCTCTTTGCTCGGAGTTTGGATAGATTGAAGAGCTTTCCATCAGATCTTGTACGGAGATAGATGCCCTCTGTGGTTGTTCCAAAGGCATGCTTGTCGAGGATTGCGAAGAAGATGCTGAACAGGGTTGGAACAAAAACACACCCCTGTTTAACACCACTGTTGATGTTGAATGGGTCTGAAGTTGAGCCGTGGTACAAGACTGTTCCCTTCATGTCTTTGTGGAACGATTGTATCATGCTGAGTAGGGTGGGTGGGCAGCCAATTTTGGCCAAGATATTGAAGAGTCCGTCCCTGCTCACGCGGTCGAAAGCCTTTGTAAGGTCAATGTCTCTGCACCCTGCACTTTTCTTGACACTGTCTCAGGGAGATCACCATGTCAGTGGTGACCTCTTTGCTTGGAAACCACACTGTGACTCAGGGTACACTCTTTCAGCAAGAATCTGGAGCCTGACCAAGACGACCCTGGCGAAGAATTTGCCGAGGACGCCGAGGAGGGAGATGCCGCGATAGTTGTTACAATCGTTTCTGTCACCTTTATTTTTGTAGAAAGTGATAATGTTTGTATCTCTCTTGTCTTGTAACACCGAGTCCTCCTTCCAGCACTGGCACAGAAGTTCATCAAACTCAGTTTTAAGTGTTCATCGAGTGCACTAGAGAACTTCAGGCAGAATGCCGTCGCCTTCTGGGGCCTTCCCCGAGGAAAATTAATCCAGTGCTTTTTCAACTTCTTCCACAGTCGGTTCAAGGTCAAGTTCTTATATGGTGGGCAGGCACTCGATTGCATCTAGGGCCTGTATGCTGACCAAGTTCTCTCTGGAGTAGTGTTCGGAGTAATGCTCCACCAGCAATTCATCTGCTGAATACGGTCTTTAATGATCTCTCTGGTGGCTGACTTCAGAGAAACCATCCTGTTTTGTGTAGGGCCTGTTGCCTGTTTGATCCCTTCGTACATGCCTTTTATGTTGCCGACAGGGGCCGCGGTCTGGATGTTGGAACAGAATCAAAGCCAGTAATCGTTTAGCGCAGCGTCTTGCAGCTTGTTGACTCTACTGCGGGCAGTACGGAGGGCTTGTTGGTTCCTTTCTGAGGACAGGTTCTTGTAGTCTGAGAGAGCTCGTCTCTTTTACTCTACGAGGGGTAACAGTTCCTCTGCACTGGCCTCGAACCAGTCTACTGATTTGTTCTGCCTCTTATCGATGTTTAACATGGCAGTGATGAAAATGGTGCCACTGAGATGTAACCACCTCTCACTTGCGCTATCGCAGGGTGGTACAGGAAGGGCATTTTCCATTACAGCAGTGCACTCCTCCACCTTGTGAGGATCACAAGAGTTGTTTACGTTAATGCGTGGTCTTCCCTCCTTCTTTACTCTGTGGATTTTTCAGAGTTGGAACTTTACTCTGTAAACGACGAGAGAGTGGTCGGTGTCACAATCTGCACTCTGGAAGCTGTGGGTCAGTTTGACGCTTCTCAGATTGCTACACCCCGTAAATACCAGGTCGAGTTGGCCAATGCTTAGACCTGGGGTGTCTCCAGGAAACCTTGTGCTGCTTGGTGACGAAGAAGGAATTGGTGACGCAGAGATCATGACGAACTCCAGGAGGCGCTGCCCATTCTCATTCATATTCCCAAATCCAAACTGACCCAGGCAGGAAGGCCAAGAGCTGTGTTCTGAACCCATTCTTGCATTGAAGTCTTCCAGGAGGAAGACTGGTTTTTGTTGAGGTACGTCTCGGAGAGTTAAGCCGAGGTCATCATAGAACTCGTTCTTCGCTTTGGTAGAGGTCAGTGTTGGTGCATTGGCGTTGATGAGGCTGGCCATTTCAGCTGCTGTGTGAAGCTGAAATTTGATGATCCTTGCAGACCCCTCTGTGGGCAGTACTATGGATCCTAACAACCTGTTCCTGATGGTGAAGCCAACTCCATGCTCCCTTACCTCTTCTGGTGGTTTGCCCTGCCAGAAGAAGGTAAAGTACTTCTCCCGTATGCTGCCGGTCGCGGGCAGACGTGTTCCCCTGCAGGTCGACTACGTTCATCTAGAGCCCACGTAGTTCATTGTTGATCACAGCAGTCTTGCGGGCGTCAAACACTTCCAGTAGATCTTCTGAGAGACCTGGTGTCATGGTCCTAACATTCCACGTGCCCAGTTTGAGAGCTGGGTGGCTCTGTGTTTGTCTTTTGTTGACGATCTGCTTGTTGGATTGTGGCCTAAGCCCCACGTCATCGCAAATTCGTATAGTCAATATTGACTTATTAGTTACCTGCATAGGTGACATACTAAACATAATAGTTTCCGTTGAAAATCTTCATAGAAAACACCGACCTTACCTAACCTACTTAGTATGTTAAAATAAGTATCTTATAGCTTCGTAATTACAATTGTTACTTAACCTATTATAGGTATAGGTTAGGTAATAATTGTAATTACGAAGCAATAAGATGCTTATCTTAACATACTAAGTAGGTTAGGTAAGGTCGGTGTTTCTATGAAGATTTTCAAGGGAAACTATTATGTTAAGTATGTCACCTATGCACTTATTTAATAAGTCAATATTGACTATACGAATTTGCGAGGACGGGTTGTATATATATATAAATAATATAATGAACACGTTGTACTGAACGGGGTGAGAACAGCTTGAGCTGCCTCATCCCTTTGTGTGTATTTATACCTCAATAAATTTATTTGAATTCGTGTTTACCTTGACCGAAGAAAGCGTAGGGGCCTCCTAGGTACACGTAGTGCTGGTCCTGTGTAAGACGAGAAGATCACGTGGATTAAATTATTTCTCACCTCTTTTGGGTTAGTTTTGAAGGAAAGCAAATTTTTGTTTGATTGTTGGTGTTTATTTGGCTTTATTTGTCACTCGCTTATCATTTTTAAGTAATACTTTATTTAGCCAATTTTTCAGACTATAAATTTGTACAATCTGATTTAGCAGACAGTATTGCCAACCTGAGAAATATAAAAGACAGAATTGCCAACATAAGAAAACACAGTAATGTCACTCTACTTGTTTCCGAGTTGAAACCAGGACAGCCAACATATCTGAGCCCGAGACAGTGCTACCAACACACCTGATCCCGAAGCAGTGTTACCAACACACCTGAGCCCGAGACAGTGCTACCAACACACCTGATCCCGAAGCAGTGTTACCAACACACCTGATCCCGAGGCAGAGCTACCAACACACCTGATCCCGAAGCAGTGTTACCAACACACCTGATCCCGAGGCAGTGTTAC
Organism: Procambarus virginalis; assembly: GCA_020271785.1. Taxonomy (NCBI): domain Eukaryota; kingdom Metazoa; phylum Arthropoda; class Malacostraca; order Decapoda; family Cambaridae; genus Procambarus; species Procambarus virginalis. The sequence goes on from WNGS01161107.1 coordinate 5,443,078, forward strand.
CAACACACCTGAGCCCGAGGCAGTGCTACCAACACACCTGAGCCCGAAGCAGTGCTACCAACACACCTGAGCCCGAAGTAGTGCTACCAACACACCTGATCCCGAAGCAGTGTTACCAACACACCTGACCCCGAAGCAGTGCTACCAACACACCTGATCCCGAAGCAGTGTTACCAACACACCTGATCCCGAAGCAGTGCTACCAACACACCTGAGCCCGAGGCAGTGCTACCAACACACCTGATCCCGAGGCAGTGCTACCAACACACCTGAGCCCGAGGCAGTGCTACCAACACACCTGAGCCCGAAGCAGTGCTACCAACACACCTGATCCCGAAACAGTGCTACCAACACACCTGAGCCCGAGGCAGTGCTACCAACACACCTGATCCCGAGGCAGTGCTACCAACACACCTGATCCCGAAGCAGTGCTACCAACACACCTGATCCCGAGGCAGTGTTACCAACACACCTGATCCCGAAGCAGTGCTACCAACACACCTGAGCCCGAGGCAGTGCTACCAACACACCTGAGCCCGAAGCAGTGCTACCAACACACCTGAGCCCGAGACAGTGCTACCAACACACCTGATCCCGAAGCAGTGCTACCAACACACCTGAGCCCGAGGCAGTGCTACCAACACACCTGATCCCGAGACAGTGCTACCAACACACCTGATCCCGAAGCAGTGCTACCAGCACACCTGAGCCCGAGGCAGTGCTACCAACACACCTGATCCCGAAGCAGTGCTACCAACACACCTGAGCCCGAGGCAGTGCTACCAACACACCTGATCCCGAAGCAGTGCTACCAAAACACCTGATCCCGAAACAGTGCTACCAACACACCTGAGCCCGAGGCAGTGCTACCAACACACCTGAGCCCGAAGCAGTGCTACCAACACACCTGATCCCGAGGCAGTGCTACCAACATACCTGACTCAGGACCCCGCTGAAGCCAGCCAGACCGAAGGCGGTTAAAGCATTGGTGTTCTTGTAGGTGTTTTTCCCCACTAGAAAATTGTCTCCTGGAAACACGGATACATAAATACATTACAAATGTATAACATTAAATAAACAGACGAAGATTAACAAATAATGTGATTGAACAAATCCACAAGGGCCGTGGCTAGGATTCGAACCTGCGTCCGGGAGCATCCCAGACGCTGCTTTAATCGACTGAGCTACGACAGGGTAAAAAGAGTTGAAACCGAAGTTCTACTGAACTTACTGGATCCTGCAGCCTCTCCGAGGCACAAACCAGGGTTTTACACAACTCACCCCTGCACCTTTGTGCCTCGGAGAGGCTGCAGGATCCAGTAAGTTCAGTAGAACTTCGGTTTCAACTCTTTTACCCTGTCGTAGCTTAGTCGTTTAAGGCAGTGTCTGGGATGCTCCCGGACGCAGGTTCGAATCCTAGTCACGGCCCTTGTGGATTTGTTTATTTGATGCATCACATTAGTGTGATTTCTGTGTGCAAAATAATGTGATTAAAATCAATTCAATTATAGAAAAAATTTAATATAACAACGTTCAATAAAAAATCACCCAGCGTCAACTGTAATTATTACACTACACTGGAGAGGTTATTTACACCATTAAGGGGAAGTTATTTACACCATTAAGGGGAAGGTTATTTACACCATTAAGGGGAAGTTATTTACACCATTAAGGGGAAGGTTATTTACACCATTAAGGGGAAGTTATTGACACCATTAAGGAGGAGGTTATTTACACCATTAAGGAGGAGGTTATTTACACCATTAAGGGGAAGTTATTGACACCATTAAGGGGGAGGTTATTTACACCATTAAGGAGGAGGTTGTTTACACCATTAAGGGGAAGGTTGTTTACACCATTAAGGGGGAGGTTGTTTACACCATTAAGGGGGAGGTTGTTTACACCATTAAGGGGAGGTTATTTACACCATTAAGGAGGAGGTTGTTTACACCATTAAGGGAAGGTTATTTACACCATTAAGGAGGAGGTTGTTTACACCATTAAGGGGAAGGTTGTTTACACCATTAAGGGGGAGGTTGTTTACACCATTAAGGGGAAGTTATTTACACCATTAAGGGGAAGTTATTGACACCATTAAGGGCAAGTTATTGACACCATTAAGGGGAAGTTATTGACACCATTAAGGGGAAGTTATTGACACCATTAAGGGGAAGTTATTTACACCATTAAGGGGAAGTTATTGACACCATTAAGGGGAAGTTATTGACACCATTAAGGAGGAGGTTATTTACACCATTAAGGAGGAGGTTATTTACACCATTAAGGAGGAGGTTATTAACACCATTAAGGAGGAGGTTATTTACACCATTAAGGGGAGGTTATTTACACCATTAAGGGGAGGTTATTTACACCATTAAGGGGAGGTTATTTACACCATTAAGGGGAGGTTATTTACACCATTAAGGAGGAGGTTATTTACACCATTAAGGGGAGGTTATTTACACCATTAAGGGGAGGTTATTTACACCATTAAGGGGAGGTTATTTACACCATTAAGGGGGAGGTTACTTACACCATTAAGGGGAGGTTATTTACACCATTAAGGGGAAGTTATTTACACCATTAAGGGGAAATTATTTACACCATTAAGGGGAAGTTATTAACACCATTAAGGGGAGGTTATTTACACCATTAAGGGGAGGTTATTTACACCATTAAGGAGGAGGTTATTTACACCATTAAGGAGGAAGTTATTCACACAAGGGTGGAGATCACAACAGGACCCATGAACTCAAACTAGATCACAGCAAAACGTAAACTATACGAGCAGGACACACTTGAACACCTACTCACCAGGGTAGGGAAGTACCTTGATGACTTCGCCTGCCTTCTTGGACAGGACGTAGCAGGCCCCGCGCCCGTGGAGAGAGATGTAGTCGTGTGACACGACCTTCCGTGGGTAACGAGGGGCGCACGCCTGGTGTGGGGAGAGAGAGAGAGCAGTGAGTACTGGGGCGCAGCTCTGACGATAAAGATGAAGGATGAGGGGGAGCAGTGAGGGGAGAGAAGCAGCTCTGCATGTCGTGAGGGTGAACAAACTCCAGCACACACGCTCTCTTCATTGAATAATACTACATAGTCCACCCTGCTTGGCGTCTTCTTTCGATAATGACTCACTTATGGACTAGGAATGAGCCGTAATCCTGCTGATGATTTCACACTCCAAACACAACTTACCTGACGCCACCAAGTCGAGTCAAACAGCCATGGTACACACATAATGGAATTCTCGTAATTCAGTTAAGGCCATCATGGTGAAGGCTCACACCATGCGACACCCATCATGGTGAAGGCTCACACCATGCGACACCCATCATGGTGAAGGCTCACACCATGCGACACCCATCATGGTGAAGGCTCACACCATGGGACACCCATCATGGTGAACCCAGGCACTCACCAAGAGCTTGGACTGGGNAGATAGATAATTACCCTTCACCTGAACTCACCCATCAACAAGGAGGTTGACCAGGCTGACTTTAAGTACTGTAAGGTCAAGGGCGTTGTCAGCCTCGTTAAGGTCCTTACTGCTGCTGGTGACGTTGAGGTGAAAGGTCAAACCTGAGTCATGACCTTGTGTCAACAGGCTCAGTGGTGACTGGCTGAACTGGAAGGTCAGTGGGATCTGTCCAGGAAAAAATTATATTATATATATATATATATATATATATATATATATATATATATATATATATATATATATATATATATATATATATATATATGTCGTACCTAGTAGCCAGAACGCACTTCTCAGCCTACTATGCAAGACCCGATTTGCCTAATAAGCCAAGTTTTCATGAATTAATGTTTTTTCGGCTACCTAACCTACCTCACCTAACCTAACCTAACTTTTTCGGCTACCTAACCTAACCTAACCTATAAAGATAGGTTAGGTAAGGTTAGGTAGGGTTGGTTAGGTTTGGTCATATATCTACGTTAATTTTAACTCCAATAAAAAAATTGACCTCATACATAATGAAATGGGTAGCTCTATCATTTCATAAGAAAAAATTAGAGAAAATATATTCATTCAGGAAAACTTGGCTTATTAGGCAAATCTGGCCTTGCATAGTAGGCTGAGAAGTGCGTTCTGGCTACTAGGTACGACATATATATATATATATATATATATATATATATATATATATATAACTGAACAGAGTTTAATATATATATATATATATATATATATATATATATATATATAATATATATATATATATATATATATAGTGTTTTGCCAAAATATACAAAAATTTATAATATCCAACGAAACAAACAACAAAGAGTCCTGGGCCAGGTCTCAACTATAGTGAGACCTGGGTCAGAAATCATCAAACATTTAAGCATCCGCTCACAAAACCTGTACATCTTAAAACACTCATGGTGACTTTATTGATTTTTATTGAACAGTTCACAAGGTCTTGAACCTTCACAACCCCCCCCCCTCTCCAAGGTTATTGGTATAAACAACCTCGTAGTCCTTCGGAGCTCACAAAATGTTTAATAAATTTAAGCAAAGCCACGTGCGAGTGTCAGGAACCTTCCCTGTTCCACTAACACACACACACACACACACACACACACACACACACACACACACACACACACACACACACACACATACACTTTTTTTGGTGTCAGAGTGGTTGACAAATGGAATGCATTAGGAAGTGATGTGGTGGAGGCTGACTCCAAACACAGTTTCAAGTGTAGATATGATAGAGTCCAATAGGCTAAGGAACCTGTACACCTGTTGATTGATGGTTGAGAGGCGGGACCAAAGAGCCAGAGCTCAACCCCCGCAAGCACAACTAGGTGAGTACACACACACATACACACACACACACACACACACACACACACACACACACACACACACACACACACACACACACACACACACACACACACAAACTTCCTCACCTTATCCCCGCTAAACAGGTCCGAGCTGAAGAGACAAATGAGAGTAATGACGACCTTTCCGTCTCTGACAGGCAGCCGGCACGAAGGCACGTGCTTCTCCCCTGAGATCCTCACGTACTGCACGCTAGGGGGGTACGACACCATCAGCTTCGTCTCGTAGGCCGTGTCGTTCCTCACCTCCAGCTGGACCTGCAGCTGCAGCTGGTCCTCGCCCACCAGCAGGTGCCGCCTGAGCGGGGGTCAGAGCGAGGGAGTGACCAACACAAGTCATATTAGCGAGTCAGGATGACACCTCTAGATAATGATAATGATTATGTTGTTCAGAGGTCAGGCAGGGCCGATTTAGGTGGTTCAGGGGCAGGTAGTGTCAGTCCAGATGGTTAGAGAGGTTAGATTATGCCAGGACAGTTGGTTTAAGGAGTCAAGCAGCGTCGGTATAGATCGTTAGGGGGTCAGGTAATGTCTGTACAGGTAGTTAGGGGTTAGAAAGTGTCGGGCCATGAGGTTAAGGGGGTTCAGGAAGTGTCAGTAGAGGTAATCAGCGTGTCAGGAAGTGTTATGTAGTTTATTAAAAGCTCAGCTGAGGGTAGGAAGCCATTATAACCCAGTTGATGTGGGCTGTGTTTCACGTATTGTAGGTAGCAAATTCTTCCTCCCCCCCCTCTCCACTCCCAGTGTAAACAACCACACCTTGTTGTTTCATAACGAAGAATTACTTGACCTTAGCCAGGCAAGAGTTCGTCAGAGGTCATGGAAAGTTATCTAATGCTATCTGACAGATGTAAAATGTAGGGATGTAAATATGTATAGTCATCAATGCTCAAGTGCTCACACTCGGGCGCTGGCAAGCACCAACACACATCGTGTGCAGCAATCATGGGGCGTGGGAGTAAAGATGACGTGGGAGTATAGGTGACGTGGGAGTAAAGATGACGTGGGAGTAAAGGTGACGTGGGAGAGAGGTAACATAGGCAGAAGGGTCAAGGGAAGGTAGGCTACAAGGACTGACAGGCGCGTTAATAACAACAAACTCACGGAGCCTGGGCGTGGAGGATGATGTCTGGCGTGGAATAACAGGTGGTGACATCCACGCAGTCCATCCTGACGTCGGCGTGGAAGGACGTCTGCGAGAAGAAGTCGAGTACGCTGGGCACGTCCGGAGGCAGTGTGGTGGCCTGAGATGACCCCCTGCCCATGCCCTCTGCTCCGTCCTGCAGGATGTAGGTGGTGCCCTCGACGGGCAGGAGGCCTACCCTGACGGAGGCCGTGCCAGGAATGTGGTACTGGTATCTGCCCCGCTGAAGTGTGAATGATGAATGACATATATTTTCCGATTTACAGATAATTTACATACAACCCAACACACGGAGATAGGATCGAAAGCCAGAAGCTCTCTCTCTCTCTCTCTCTCTACCTGCGAGATGTCCCTTACCTTGATGAAGACAGGGACCCTGAAGGGATGGGCGGTGTCCTTCGTGCTGTGGACATGGTGAGAGCTGGAGAACACGTGGACATTCGACCTGAAAACACCACACACACACACACAAAATAATACAATAACCAATTATATTAAGATAATGAAGGAATGTGAAACTCACAACTTTCTGCAGAATGACCTCAGTTATTCAGCAACTTGTTTATATGTTTAATTGAGATGAGATTATATAGCTAATGTTTCCATTATATTATATGAGGGGGAAAAATATGTTTAATGGAAATAGGTAAAACTTATATTTTCTGTCCATATTTCTTCAAATTTGTTGGTCTTCTGTCTTTCATTGTTTACGTATTTATCTTCTATGTGTCTGTCTTTTTCTATCTATCTGT
>WNGS01161107.1:5471263-5482915 GCA_020271785.1 Procambarus virginalis
AAAATTCTTATGTTGCTTCTGATCATCCGTTGCGCCATTTTACTGGATAGGAAACCCACTGTACGTAAATTTCATACAAATAAATGTCTTTGAAAAAGTGCATTTTTCAGAAGGAAACACGACTTATGTGGCAACTATGCTTAAAAAGCACAACATACACACATTAGTAAGAAAGTCACATATACATATACCTATGTATGACTCACGTTAGGATGCACTTGGTCAGGTTGCAGGATAGGGGCTTGATATGGTCGTCCTTCGAATACAATCTGCAAGGTCAAGCTCAAGTAAGTTCAAAATTGGAGGATTTTGGAGGTGTGGAGGATTTTTGTCGTGTGTTTGTGTACATGCATGAGGGGCTTACTTAACTATGCACATTGTTACTGTCTATCCCTTTGTTTATGAGTCTCGGTATCTAGCATGTTATACACACACACACACACACACACACACACACACACACACACACACACACATACACATACACATACACACACACACACACACACACACACACATACACACACACACATACACACACACACACACACACACACACACACACACACACACACACACACACATACCTACAAAATTCTCAGGGGAATTGACAGGGTGGACAAAGACAAACTCTTCAGCACGGGTGGGACACGAACAAGGGGACACAGGTGGAAACTTAGTACCCAGATGAGCCACAGAGATGTTAAAAAGAATTTTTTCAGTGTCAGAGTAGTTAATAAATGGAATGCATTAGGCAGTGATGTGGTGGAGGCTGACTCCAGACACAGTTTCAAATGTAGATATGATAGAGCCCAGTAGGCTCAATCAACACTAGTTGATTGATAGCTGAGAGGCGGGACCAAAGAGACAAAGCTCAACCCCCGCAAGCACAATTAGGTGAGTACAATTAGGTGAGTACACACACGCACTCACGCAATTCTCACCTCTTGTCCCGTAGCTGTGTGGTGTGGTTGGGAGCTGGAGACGCCACAACAGATTGGTTGGTGAGCATATAAGCCGCCTCGTCATACTCCTGAGGAAGGACATGGCGACGACGGATTTCTGAAAGATTGTGGGAATGTCAAGGTCTGTGTCTGTAAGGTTACATAGTGGCTATCACTCTGGAAAAAGACTGTGGACTCTATGTCTGTGTGTACCTTGACGACAGCATGTAGGACTGACCAGCGGTGTTATTATCTGGAAGGTAGTGAGTACGGGTGGCAAGTGGGTTTTTTTTTATCTGGTAGGCAGTGGGTTGTGAGTCAATGTGCCCTGGAAAGTACTGTGGGAGTGGTATTGTAAAGGGTTCTGCACTTAAAAGAACTAAAGCTGCCAGAATTTACACATACTGGGTATTGACCTCAAGAATTTCTACCAATGAGCTTGCTCCACTTATTGCAAGACAGATAATGAAGTTATTTATGTTGACATTAGTGGACTAGTGATACCGCTGACTTGTGATTTCCACCGAAACTCTGTTTTTTTTCAGATAATTATTAGTTCAGGGAACATTTCCTCCAGATCTGAAATGTGGGAACGTCGCTGGAGTCTTCAAAGGAGGCGAAAGTGCAACAGGAAACAATGGAGTAATGAGTCTCACTCACTCATCACGGTTGAAATATTCCACCCTGGCATTGCCGATGTGGTGCACAACAGCACCACATCGCTGTTTTGTAATCAAATCTTACTGTCGTCAGTGAGAGTGTCCTGGGGTGTGAAGCTGTTATTGTCTTACCTCGACCGTCGGTGGTATTAGCCCCGTCAGTGAGCGTGTCCTGGGGTGTGAAGCTGGTGACAGGGAAGACTGTGGTGTTGTCAGGCCCGACGGTGGTAGAGTCAGAGTCTGTGGTTTTAAACACGCCAGTCTCCTGTGCGACGGAGGGCTGAACATGGAGAAGGGAAATTTAGTATTTGAGCTCATAGGGAAGGTATCGATATCAGTATCATATTGTGTTTGTAGTACTGAGATGGTTATGAAGTGATTGAAGTAGCAGTGGTAGTGTTGTGATAACATTGGTAGAAGTCTCTGAAGTATAAACAATAGTATCTTACAAGTCATTCTAAACAAATCAATAATATCTTCTACTGAAATTTTTCATAGATAAGACTCTATCCTTTTCGTATATCAACTGTAATTTACTTATCAGCTTTAAACTTGAACAAGGTGGACTTTGACGACATTTAAGACAGTCATCTGAAGAATGTTTTAAGGAACAGCAACATGTCTTAAATAAATGTAGTATATTAGTAACCCCAAACACACAATGTATTTGCATCTCGTCAACTTAAATTTGAGGGATTATTAATAAAAATATAATTCAAACGCCAGAAGGACTTTGTGTGAAGAACGTTGATCATTACCTGCAGGTGGAAAGGGTTGGCGGGAAGGATGGAGCAGTTGACCTGGGACGGGATGGTGGTGGGCTGCTCCATGTGGTAAGTCAGCAGCTGGTCATCGTGGTAGAGAGGCAGCTGGAACACCAGCTGGGGGAGGGAAGAGCTGGTCAATCTCGCCTGTTTCTACAAAAACCATAAAAGCCACCCCATGAACTGAATTCCAGCTTCCAGTACCTCCAAACCGTCAATGAACTGACCTTCCAACTCTGACACTCCAGGACGGCTCATCAGCTGTCAGGACTCTTCTGACGCAGCTGTGACTCTCCAGGACGGCTCATACTCCAACTGTCAGGACTCTCCTGACGCAGGTCTGACTGACGGAGCAAAAGTCTTTTCAAATGTTACTTGCCTTTCTCTGATGGTTCAGACTTGGGGTTAGTCTGCGACATGACCTTGTGTTGTCTCACCCTAACTATCCCTGACCCGACAGGTTGTGACCTATGCTGCCCTGGTGACCTCTGCTGCCCTGACTTACCCTGGCCCCGAAGACGGGACTCGGGCCACGGTTGGTGAGAGAGAACTCGTGCAGGAGGTGAGGCCCGAGCTTGTTGACCGGAAAGGTGGTGTCGGGATCCTTCTTGGCCTTCTGCAGCTCCTCCCTGGAAGTCGTCTGGTTGACCACCACCGTCGCGCTCTCCAGGACAGAATACCTGAAGGAGACACACTCGACCACTATATCTTGGATTGTAGTAAAATTGAGGCATTTAGAGATAAATATAAGCTCACTCTGTATGATATGGCAACCTATCTTATCACTATGGATAAATTTCCTGAAATCCTTGCACTGTATCCATATTTCGCTTCCAGTAGATAAACGACATATGAGATGAAGAAACAAGTAGTGTATTGTGAAGACTAATAATAAACAGAAGCTATCCTATCACTCTCCATTGGTCAAACTATTATGTATTAGCGATAAGACCTACCATTAATGTATAATGACCTACTGTAAATATATAGCTCTTGAAATAGCACTTACTCTGTAACTAGCTGACATTGTAACTATAAGGTGTGAAGGATAGATGAAATTGTTTATGTAATAATCCAAGATGACGTCTGATAAAGACCTTTTGTGCCCTCTGTAATGCTTTTTGCGCTACCGCTCACAGGATGGGTATGGGGTGCACAATAACTAGCTGCATCCGGCGGCAACAATAAAAAATCAAGGAGGAAGGTGACCAGCCTGTCATCTGAGGCCCACCTTTGAAACCAATTGGGATGATTTTGTAATTTGTTCTTGTTCTCTCTCTCTCTCTCTCGCTCTCTCTCTCTCTCGCTCTCTCTCTCTCTCTCTCTCTCTCTCTCTCTCTCTCTCTCTCTCTCACTCACGCCTTGGGTGTAGAGGATGGCCTTGAGGACGACGGGGACGCTGACGGTGACGTGGTTGTTGTGGACGTTAGTTTCCGCCTCGGTGTCGCTGGTGACGCCGAGGGTCAGCTGGAGGGCGGAGGAGGACGGGAGGTCAAGTACGCCAACATCTGCGCTGCGTCGTACGCGAAGTGCAGAGTGAAGCTTTCCTGTAGTGAGGGAGAAGAGTATTAACACGGCAGCTACACTCCCAGTGTTGGGGGGCCTACCCTGCCTTGCTACCAGTGTTGGGGGGCCTACCCTGCCTTGCTACCAGTATTGGGAGACCTACCCTGCCTTGCTACCAGTGTTGGGGACCTACCCTGCCTTGCTACCAGTGTTGGGGGCCTACCCTGCCTTGCTACCAGTGTTGGGGGCCTACCCTGCCTCACTACTAGTGTTGGGGGCCTACCCTGCCTCACTACTAGTGTTGGGGCCTACCCTGCCTCACTACTAGTGTTGGGGGCCTACCCTGCCTCACTCCTAGTGTTGGGGCCTACCCTGCCTCACTACCAGTGTTGGGGGGGCCTACCCTGCCTCACTACCAGTGTTGGGGGCCTACCCTGCCTCACTACTAGTGTTGGGGGCTTACCCTGCCTCAATACTAGTGTTGGGGGCCTACCCTGCCTCACTACTAGTGTTGGGGGCCTACCCTGCCTCAATACTAGTGTTGGGGACCTACCCTGCCTCAATACTAGTGTTGGGGGCCTACCCTGCCTCAATACTAGTGTTGGGGGCTTACCCTGCCTCACTACTAGTGTTGGGGGCCTACCCTGCCTCACTACTAGTGTTGGGCGCTTACCCTGCCTCACTACTAGTGTTGGGGGCCTACCCTTCCTCTCACCCAGTGTTGGGGGCCTATCCTGCCTCACTACTAGTGTTGGGGGCCTATCCTGCCTCACTACCGGTGTTGGGGTGGGAACTTTGCGTACACGCGCCCTGACCTCAGACATTTGTCTAAAAAGTTAAATAACTGAATTTTGGGTTCAGGTCATCCCCATTTTGGCGGGAGAGAGAAAGAGGGCTCGAGGCAGTGGTCCAGGTCAGACAGAGACCGGGCCGCGGGGCTGTGATCCCCGGGAGCTACACAAGGTAGACAGGTGGTCTGATAATTGACAGTTCTTTCCTGGTCAAAATGAGAGCCGCCGAGTTGTTAGCCATCACAGCACGGAACGAGGCTGGCCCGGGCAAGGTTATGTAAGAGGTGACACTTGGCGCCAAGCCGCCAGACGCCCCAGGATGGGGGTGACGGTGGTCACTCTTCTCTTTGTCATTGATTGATGAAGATTAAGCCACCCAAGAGGTGGCACGGGCATGAATAGCCCGTAATCTTTGCCACTGCCGCTCATATGTGTATATGGAAGGTTGACTAGTTTGGTGTTATTAACTCGATAAATAAGAGAGAGAGTAGTTAATTAAGTTAATTATTCCAGGAAAGAATATTATTGCTCTCGGCAGCAACTGATCACCATCTTTGCTGTGTCTTCAGCTTACACCATCGACTCACCATCTCATCAGCGTCAATGAATTCAAAGATGCAGGTGAGGGAGTCGGCGATCTGGTTGACGAGTTGATGATAACTGCAGGAGGGGATCCTCCCTTCCCCCTCCACCCGCTGGAACTCGAGTCCCTCTGGATGGCGGATCTCAACCTCCACTTTGTAGCCGGGGTCGTCCTTGACTGTAAGCTCCACCTCCACCTCCACCGGGTCCTTCCCCAACGTCACCGGGCGTCTGCTCGACAGAAGAGTGAGCAGACAACATTATTTAAGCGATATGACGGTGGGAGAGAGAGAAAGGAGAGACAAATAGATAATAAAATCAGCAAACAACCGAGAACAGTAGAGAGAGACAATAACTTACGTGTAGGCAACTATCTGCAGGTCGGGCTGAGCGAAGCAGGTTGTGTTGTCGTGGCAGAGAAGTGTAGTGTTGGTGGTGAAGGTGGCGCTGGCGGCGTCTAGCACTGGTGGAACTATCGTTACCTCGTCCTTCCCGTCGTCAGCAGCAGGAACCAGACTCACATGACGGACGCACTCAGGCTCTGGCCGATGTTGGACCTCACTCGCTGCACACCACGTCACCAAATATACCAGTAATTATATGAACTTATAAACATNTTCTGGAACACCTCTCACAGCCAACATTTTCTGGAAATATCCACTTTGAACACTTCACGCCAGCTGCATTTCCAGGAAACCACTGCAGAAAGACTTCCATCCCGCAACATTTCAGGTGGAAACATCCACCTGAAAGACTTCTCTCCAGCAACATTTCCTGGAAACATCCACCTGAAAGACTTCTCTCCAGCAACATTTCCTGGAAACATCCACCTGAAAGACTTCCCTCCAACAACATTTCCTGGAAATACTTCCAACTCACTCCTGGTAATATTTTATCCTCTATCATTTTTTTCCTTGATCTATTAATCTTCGGATCTCTTCTCACTTTCAAGCCTTCCATTTTAGCTTCTGTTCCTGGGGAAAGTGTTCAAGCAAGCAACTAACCCTAAGTGACGCCCGCTGATCCTGGAAATACAAATTATCTGAAAGATAACTCATCTCAGCTCACATGGCCATTAGAAACACATGTTCAAGATATATGTAGGCCATTATAGGAGAGCATTATAGTGAGTGTCCCTCACCCGGAGTGTGAACCAGTTACACTATACCTCATCTGTGGAACCAATTACGCTATACTTTATCTGTGGACTCATTTATACTATACCGTGTCTGTGGAACCAATTACACTATCCTTTGTCTGTGGAATCAGTTACACTATACCTAATCTCTGGAACCAATTACGCTATCCTTTGTCTGTGGAATCAGTTACACTATACCTTATCTCTGGAAGCAATTACGCTATCCTTTATCTGTGGAATCAGTTACACTATACCTAATCTGTGGAACCAACTACGCTATACCTTATCTATGACGTGCGATAGAAATATTCCCCGTGGTTGTGTAAACACCTAATCCTTCATCTTGAGTGTGTACGTCTTCTTCTCCCTTGGTTGTCAACACTTTAATATCAACTAGGAACAACTTTAGCACAACAAACAGGAAGAGAAATGAATGCAAAATTATTTTAAATGCAGTTATTTGCGCAGTATATTCTCTGCTGGTCTAGGATCTGCTGAGACGGTTTCTTCTCCCTTTCTGCTGGTAGAGCATCTGCTGACCGGGGCGCCTCCTCCTTTTCTGCTGGTCTATGATCTGCTGAATGGGGTTGCTCCCTTCATCTGTGGTACAAGGTCTGCTGACCGAGGTTCCTCCCCCTCGAGCTATTGGAGTTAGTCGGCGTCCTGATGGTCAACAGCATAGCCACATTGAGGCCAACTCTCTTCCATTTCCGACATGAAATAACCCACTTAAGGGCTGAATGGTCGGTGAAAACACTCATGAAAACATTTTCCTCCTACACGCTGCCCTCCCTCCCTTCCATCCTGCCTCCCTTCCATCCTGCCTCCCTTCCATCCTGCCTCCCTTTCACCCTGCCTCCTTAACACCTGCCTCCCTGACACCTGCTTCCCTGACACCTGCTTCCCTGACACCTGCCTCCCTGACACCTGCCTCCCTGTCACCTGCCTTCCTGACACCTGCCTCCCTGACACCTGCCTCCCTGACACCTGCCTCCCTGACACCTGCCTCCCTGACACCTGCCTGCCTGACACCTGCCTCCCTGTCACCTGCCTTCCTGACACCTGCCTCCCTGACACCTGCCTCCCTGACACCTGCCTCCCTGACACCTGCCTCCCTGACACCTGCCTCCCTGACACCTGCTTCCCTGACACCTGCCTCCTGACACCTGCCTCCCTGTCACCTGCCTTCCTGACACCTGCCTCCCTGACACCTGCCTCCCTGACACCTGCCTCCCTGACACCTGCCTCCCTGACACCTGCCTCCCTGACACCTGCCTCCCTGACACCTGCCTCCCTGACACCTGCCTCCTGCCATACCCCGGCGATGAGAGAGGGAGGCAGGAAGGAAGAGGCCATTGGGAGCGGTGAATGGAGAAAGACAAGCAAGATTCTGACACAGACAGACAGGCAGACAGACAGATAGACAGGACAGACAGACAGACAGGCAGGCAGGCAGGCATCTAGACAGACAGACAGACAGAGACAGACAGACAGACAGACAGAGACAGACAGGCAGGCAGTCATCTAGACAGACAGACAGACAGACAGACAGACAGACAGACAGACAGAGACATACAGATAGACAGACAGACGTAAGGACAGATATAAAGATAGACATTAAGATAGACACAAAGACAAACTTATAGACAAACAGTAAGACAGACAAACACAGATAAACACTAAATTAAATTAGTTTGATTTAGTGTGCACTTCACAAGGACAAAGTGTTGACAAGTTTATGAACAAGCTCTAACACATATAATAATAACAACAATAACAATTAAATTAATGATGATAAAAATGAGTGTGTCTATCGCCAATTTATAATAGACATGTTTCGACACAGACAATTTAGGACACAGACACAGAGCAGGTTGAGTTTCTCCTCATGTTGAGAGCATGATACATAAATAGATTTGACCTAAAGCTTCAAATTCCATTCAAGGATATTAAAACGTAAGACAAAAAACTCACATTTATTCCTAATATAAGTACGAGTGAAGCATCTATGGCAACAGATTTTATGTGTTGTGTGTGTGTCTGTGTGTGAGTCCTTGTGGGACAAAAACAAGGGCAATAAGGTGTTCTTATAGGCCAACGAACCGTTTCCCAATCGAAAAAATGTCGCGCGTACATACTGACTATTCTATATGAATACACTTGAAGAGAGATAAACACACTTCCACACGCTCGCTCTCTCTCTCTCTCTCACTGTCTCTCTCACACTCTCTCTCTCTCTCTCTCTCTCTCTCTCTCTCTCTCTCTCTCTCTCTCTCCCTTTCACTCACAAATTAACAGAGGATATAAGGAACTTTTTATTTCCTAGAAGTTAGGAAATAAGAAAATGTTTGTTAACAATGTTAACTAATGCGAGGAACCATAACTGAGGAGGATTTCAATATATTACAAAATGAACGAGACAGTTTCCAGAGATGGTCTGAAAGACTACTACTGGACTTCCAAGCTTATTAGAAAAGGAATATAAGCAGGAACGCCTATAAACAGCATAGAAGGAACGGAAGACAGCTTCCCACACCAGAAAATTATAAATATTTGGACCTCATCAGCCGAATAACATCCCAGCTAGGCCAACATCCGGATTACCTTCAAGAACTGGGAGAGTGAAGCCTTCCAAGCGATTTATAGATCCCCATATGAGACCCATTCTTGAGTATTTGGACCCGGCATGGAACCTCTTTTGAAACACAAACTCAAATTGAAGAAGGTCCGTGGATATTTAACAAGTCTCCTTCCTGCATTAAAGCGACAGCTCTGAAGAAAGACCAAGGCACCTGCAGCTCAGGAAAGGCACCTGCAGCTCAGGAAAGGCACCTACAGCTCAGGAAAGGCACCTACAGCTCAGGAAAGGCACCTACAGCTTAGGAAAGGCACCTACAGCTCAGGAAAGGCACCTACAGCTTAGGAAAGGCACCTACAGCTCAGGAAAGGCACCTACAGCTCAGGAAAGGTACCTACAGCTCAGGAAAGGCACCTGCAGCTCAGGAAAGGCACCTACAGCTCAGGAAAGGCACCTACAGCTCAAGAAAGGCACCTGCAGCTCAGGAAAGGCACCTACAGCTCAGGAAAGGCACCTACAGCTTAGGAAAGGCACCTACAGCTTAGGAAAGGCACCTACAGCTTAGGAAAGGCACCTGCAGCTCAGGAAAGGCACCTGCAGCTCAGGAAAGGCACCTACAGCTCAGGAAAGGCACCTGCAGCTCAGGAAAGGCACCTGCAGCTCAAGAAAGGCACCTACAGCTCAGGAAAGGCACCTGCAGCTCAGGAAAGGCACCTGCAGCTCAGGAAAGGCACCTACAGCTTAGGAAAGGCACCTACAGCTTAGGAAAGGCACCTACAGCTCAGGAAAGGCACCTGCAGCTCAGGAAAGGCACCTGCAGCTCAAGAAAGGCACCTACAGCTCAGGAAAGGCACCTGCAGCTCAGGAAAGGCACCTGCAGCTCAGGAAAGGCACCTACAGCTTAGGAAAGGCACCTACAGCTTAGGAAAGGCACCTACAGCTCAGGAAAGGCACCTACAGCTCAGGAAAGGCACCTGCAGCTCAGGAAAGGCACCTACAGCTTAGGAAAGGCACCTACAGCTTAGGAAAGGCACCTACAGCTTAGGAAAGGCACCTGCAGCTCAGGAAAGGCACCTGCAGCTCAGGAAAGGCACCTGTAGCTCAGGAAAGGCACCTGTAGCTCAGGAAAGGCACCTGTAGCTCAGGAAAGGCACCTGCATATCAGGAAAGGCACCTGCAGCTCAGGAAAGGCACCTGTAGCTCAGGAAAGGCACCTGTAGCTCAGGAAAGGCACCTGCAGCTCAGGAAAGGCACCTACAGCTCAGGAAAGGCACCTACAGCTCAGGAAAGGCACCTGCAGCTCAGGAAAGGCACCTGTAGCTCAGGAAAGGCACCTACAGCTCAAGAAAGGCACCTGTAGCTCAGGAAAGGCACCTGCAGCTCAGGAAAGGCACCTGCAGCTCAGGAAAGGCACCTGCAGCTCAGGAAAGGCACCTGTAGCTCAAGAAAGGCACCTACAGCTTAGGAAAGGCACCTGCAGCTCAGGAAAGGCATCTACAGCTCAGGAAAGGCACCTGTAGCTCAGGAAAGGCACCTGTAGCTCAGGAAAGGCACCTGCAGCTCAAGAAAGGCACCTGCAGCTCAGGAAAGGCACCTGCAGCTCAGGAAAGGCACCTGCAGCTCAGGAAAGGCACCTGCAGCTCAAGAAAGGCACCTGCAGCTCAGGAAAGGCACCTGCAGCTCAGGAAAGGCACCTGCAGCTCAGGAAAGGCACCTGCAGCTCAAGAAAGGCACCTGCAGCTCAGGAAAGGCACCTGCAGCTCAGGAAAGGCACCTGCAGCTCAGGAAAGGCACCTGCAGCTCAAGAAAGGCACCTGCAGCTCAGGAAAGGCACCTGAAGCTCAGGAAAGGCACCTGCAGCTCAGGAAAGGCACCTGTAGCTCAAGAAAGGCACCTGCAGCTCAGGAAAGGATCTGTAAGACAAACGTGATAACGATAAACAGTGTTAAAAGGAGAACTAACCAAGTAGTGTGAGAAGCAATGTTCAAAGTACCAGTAAAACCAGAACACATAAATGAAAACTGGACATACAAATGAGTCAGAGATGTCACAAGGAACTAAAAAAGTTAAGAAAAAGTAATGGATTAGATGAGGAAGACGGCAAGGTCAGTTCGATACACCTCGAAGTGAGAACACCAAGTGGAAGAGGTGACTTGAATTAAGTCCACATTTGTACATAATGCCACCATGCCCATCACCTAGTGATGGGTCTTCGGCTCCTCAATCATCCTCGTAGTCTGAGTGAGTATTTGCCTGGGTTGAAGGTTGAAGGAGACTCTTCCTCTTGGGTGCCGTGGGAGGTCGATTCCTCTTAAAGAATCCAGCCTGAGGTAAAACACAGAAAAATATGTACTAGTTGATACTGAAGAGCCCGAGTACAGGGTCAAAGATTTAAGTGTTTAATGGACAATTTCAGGTAATCAGCTAGAGCGAGAATAAATAATAATGTTTAATAATATATTTAAAATATAATAAATAATTACCCTCCACAGCTCTTTCTTACCCTTCACAGCTCTTTCTTACCTTTCACAGCTCTGCCTACCTTTCACAGCTCTGCCTTACCTTTCACAGCTCTGCCTTACCTTTCACAGCTCTGCCTTACCTTCCACAGCTCTGCCTTACCTTTCACAGCTCTTTCTTACCTTTCACAGCTCTGCCTTACCTTTCACAGCTCTGCCTTACTTTCCACA
>WNGS01161107.1:5511490-5529897 GCA_020271785.1 Procambarus virginalis
TTCTAAATTAGTATTGACTATTATTAGTTCTTCTTGGTCATTGTTAGTCATTATTAGACGTTGTTAGTTACTGTTAGTCATTGTTACTTATTGTTAGGCGCTGCCATTCACTCAGGCATTGCCAGGCATTGTTATCTAATGCTTCTAAACAAGTTAGAATCTAACTTAGGGAGAGACGACAACTTAGAATCTAACTCAGGGAGAGACGAGAACTTAGAATCTCTGCCCGAAACGCATTGCGTAATAGTGGCTTTAGGCATTGTATGTGCTAGCTCTATCTATGATTCGATCCATTAATGTAACATCACTTGTATGTATATACCTTACCTGAATAAACATATTTATTTATTTATTTATTTAATCTAGATGGAGGGGGTTGTGGTGGAGGAGGTTGTGGTAGAGGGGGTTGTGGTGGAGGGGGTTGTGGTGGAGGGGGTTGTGGTAGAGGGGGCGTACACCCCCCCACACCTACACAAACCCCCAGCCCTAACCCCCATCTCAACCCTGAATATAACTGTATTCAGCTATTGTGCCAGACTTAGCTACTTAGCTGGCCCCCGTGGGGATTTTGTGTGCAGCTGCCGGGTACACACAGGTGTGTTGATCACGCACTTGTTCACATATGCATGACCGCGTCGGCTATCAGATCAGAGGGTCCTCTTGCACAGGCGTGGCAGCACGCATGCGCCAAGCTACCGCCAACCTCCTTCTCCCGCTGGGGATAAAACCCTACAAGATAAACAGATACTCTGATGATAGTCCACGATAAAGCAACCAGGAACTGGCAGGCTAATGATAACATGATATATTAACCTGTGACAGGCGGAGGCTGTCGGCCTAGCAATCATCTCCCCAGACTCCGGATACCCCTGGCATCAGCAGTCAGAACTGACGATACACAGTGGGAGAAACAGGATTCCTAGACAGGATGATTGGTACGCAGCGTCGGCGGGAGGTTGACATCTTCATCATCAGCATCAGCAGGAGACCATATACCAGTCATATCGTACACAAGACGATGTACGAACGGATGTTCGAAACCTAACCTGATTAATGTGATTTCTCTGCGTAAATAATACTTAGAAGAACAATATAAACACCACTATGGTAACCACTGGACAGGTAAGAGTAGGAAGGACGGGAGGAAGACTGTCTTAACTGTCCCGTCTCTTGAGTTGCCTCTCCATAAAAAACTGTTACTTAATCAGACAGGTACGAATCACATCAGGATTCGTATTACGGTAATTTAAGTTGTGCTAATATAGTCCTGAATATTCCTCAATCTCTGAGACAGCAAGACACGAATATCTCAACATAATCGACTTAAGAATGGTCCAGGACGGACCGAAACGTCGTCGTCCCTTCACTTTCTAGTATGTATTCACCTAGTTGTATTCACCTAGTTGTACTTGCGGGGGTTGAGCTTTGCTCTTTCGGTCCGCCTCTCAACTGTTTACTATTTTTTTTTATGTGGTCTGGTCAACTTACTGGAACTAACTCAACACAGCTCCCTAAGTAAATATATTAAGACATACAATCATTCAATACAGTCGAGTGACTGTATTGAAAGACTGACAACGTGACAAGAAACACCGGCGCACGCGCAGTACTTGCTGGGGATAGGAGCATCTAGCTATCACGGATGGAGGGTCGATGGACACGCAGGTGGAGAGGTGGACACAGTCTCTCTACCTGACACGGTCAGGGGCCCGTCCTGCTGAATCACCTGACACCTTGTTACCATGGATGATAAATTGTCAACACACACACACACACACACTACCAGGGGGCCTGGTAGCCTGGTGGATAGCGCGCAGGACTCGTAATTCTGTGGCGCGGGTTCAATTCCCGCACCAGGCAGAAACAAATGGGCAAAGTTTCTTTCACCCTGAATGCCCCTGTTATCTAGCAGTAAATAGGTACCTGGGAGTTAGTCAGCTGTCACGGGCTGCTTCCTGGGGTGTGTGTGTGGTGTGTGTAGTAAAACAGTTGAAACAGTTAGTAAACAGTTGATTGACAGTTGAGAGGCGGGCCGAAAGAGCAAAGCTCAACCCCCGCAAGTACAACTAGGTGAATACAATCACACACACACGTCGACAAACCTGGGGTTTAGGAGCTAATGCTCAACCTCACAAGTTCACCAGGTGCGGCGAGGAATTCAGTGCCTCGACTGAAAGGTTCCAACCGTGTTGATGGTTTTTATTTATTTACTGTTGAGTTTATATATATATATATATATATATATATATATATATATATATATATATATATATATATATATATATATATATAAATATATATACATACAAAATTAAATTATAGTAATATTAGTTATTATAAACCACATCAATTCATTTAAATAAAATGGTCCCAATTACTCACAAAAAATAATTAATTTTTGCCAATAAAGATGTTAATAATAATTATTTAGTATTAGGATGATAAGGTCTGAGTCAGTGTGGCCAACGCTGACCCTGACAATCGTTAGTAATTGAGTTGACGCTGCCAAATGAATATATAATGCTACTGTGAATAACTACACTCGCTTTAAAGTGTATTTGTTGCGTCTCAGAACAAAGAACAAAGACGGATTATACACCTGTATGGGGGGGGGGGAGTAATAAGAGCCATAGAGCGAGAAGCGGGTGAAGGAAGGAAACTATCAGGGGGAAGCGCCAAGCCATTACGACTATATAGCACTGGGAAGGGGTCAGGATAAGGATTTGGGATGGGACGGAGGGAAAGGAATGGTGCCCCAACAGAAGCGGGTGAGATAAATGTTTCTGTGTGATGCCTGTAATAGACTGGGCATTGACGGTAGAGGGCCTCAGTGTCTGAGTTAAGTGTGTCCCCTGGCCTACTTAATTAAGGCAGGACCGGCAGTAAGTGCCTCCAGAGCACGGTGTTCTGGCAGGACGTGCCTGGCCCGTGTGTGGGGGCCCCGAGTGTCGAGGACCCGGGTGTGGGGCCCCGGGTGTGGGGGCCCCGGGTGTGGGGGCCCCGAGTGTCGAGGACCCGAGCATTAATAAACAACCAGTGATAACAAGCAATAAGCGTCACCGATACGCCATAAATGGGCCCCAGTTGACGGTTAGTACGGAGCTGGGATCCAATGGTCGTTCGTATAATAATTACTGACTTATGCCTATATGACCACTACCTCGTAAAACATTTATATATATCATTAAACACACAAGCATTGTGACTATTATTAATGTTATTCTCTGTTCTAGACAAATATCTTGTACCATCTGGAGGTGAAGAAATACTACATCACTTAATCTTTCCATTTATTTTGCTCAACGTCTCGTCAGTAATGTGAACTCTTTAGGAGTAATTGTGTCGTAGCCCAGTCGATTAAGGCAGCGTTTGGGATGCTCTCGGACGTAGGTTCGAATCCTCGTCACGGCCCTTGTGGGTTGGTTCATCTTCAGCAGTACACTGATACACTGACACAGGTATACTGAGCTTAACAAGGTTTGTTGTTGGTGTTTAAGACTCAGCTACTTGTAACAAAAAGTTCCAAGTAGCACGGGCTATGGTGAGCCCGTAAGTGAAGGCTCTATGGAGGCATCATCAGTTTCAATAGGTGATATTGTGACTTTGTCGTGGCACAGTTGATTAAGGCTCGTCTGGGATCCTCTCGGACGTAGGTTCGAACCCTCATCACGACCCTTTGATCACAGACGCAAGAGGATTGGTTTCCTTATCCCAGTTTACCGAAGTTTGTAGTCAACTCGAACTTCCTTCTTCAAGGTGTCGCGGGAGGTGGTCGAGGCGTTCTTGAGAGACGGCCATGTGAAGGACCCGTAGCCTGCTTCCCTGCTCTTGTATTGTCAGTAGTCGTTGTGCTTACATGGTTGTTGTTGTTGTTT
Organism: Procambarus virginalis; assembly: GCA_020271785.1. Classification (NCBI taxonomy): domain Eukaryota; kingdom Metazoa; phylum Arthropoda; class Malacostraca; order Decapoda; family Cambaridae; genus Procambarus; species Procambarus virginalis. The sequence goes on from WNGS01161107.1 coordinate 5,515,366, forward strand.
TTAGAATCAGCCACTCGGACTAAAACGTTTCAAGTAGCGCGGGCTGCGTCCAGCGAGGCGTCGTTCAGCGAGGCTGCGTCCAGCGAGGCTGCGTCCAGCGAGGCTGCGTCCAGCCAAGCTGCGTCCAGCCAAGCTACGTTCAGTAGGTCAACAAAGTCTACACAGTCACCTTGCAAAGCCAGCCTACAGAACCAGGTTACAGAACCAATCAACAGAGCCAGCCTACAGAACCAGGTTACAGAGCCAATCAACAGAGCCAGCTACAGAACCAGGTTACAGAACCAATCAACAGAGCCAGCCTACAGAACCAGGTTACAGAGCCAATCAACAGAGCCAGCCTACAGAACCAGGTTACAGAACCAATCAACAAAGCCAGCCGACAGAACCAGGTTACAGAACCAATCAACAAAGCCAGCCGACAGAACCAGGTTACAGAACCAATCAACAAAGCCAGCCGACAGAACCAGGTTACAGAACCAATCAACAAAGCCAGCCGACAGAACCAGGTTACAGAACCAATCAACAAAGCCAGCCGACAGAACCAGGTTACAGAACCAATCAACAAAGCCAGCCGACAGAACCAGGTTACAGAACCAATCACAAAGCCAGCCTACAGAACCAGGTTACAGAGCCAATCAACAGAGCCAGCCTACAAAAGCGACAGCCACTCTACAGAGTCCACATAACCCAACCAATATTAATTAAGATGTAAGAAGACCTTCACTAAAGATTCGAAACGCCAATAAACCAACACAGACATTTCCTAATTACAGAAGAGGGAAAATTGACTGTAAGTGGTCACTCCACAAGAGCCATAGTTGCCGCCACGCCGCCAGCCTCGTTCCCCCAAGCCATCCACCCGCGCCATGAAGCAGTCTTGTCAAGTTGTGCTTCATCTTGACTTACGGGACTATATTTGCATATGCAATTAATTAGTGAGTGTGATAAGTGGTGATTTAGCACCGCCCACCAGCAGCCTTAACCACCCTCTCTTCCCCCCCCCCCATGCCCGCCCACTGCCACCCACTGCCGCCCACATGAAAGGATTATTGTAGTATCACCTTGCGGCCTGTCTTTCTCACTAATGACAAACAGCTATGTCTCTCTATGTTAATATTTTATTTTTACTTACCCCAGTGATATATATATATATATATATATATATATATATATATATATATATATATATATATATATATATATGTCGTACCTAGTAGCCAGAACTCACTTTTTGGCCAACTATGCAAGGCCCGATTTGCCTAATAAGCAAGTTTTCCTGAATTAATATATTTTCTCTAATTTTTTTCTTATGAAATGATAAAGCTACCCATTTCATTATGTATGAGGTCAATTTTTTGTTATTGGAGTTAAAATTAACGTAGGTATATGACCGAACCTAACCAACCCTACCTAACCTAACCTAACCTATCTTTATAGGTTAGGTTAGGTTATGTAGCCAAAAAAGTTAGGTTAGGTTAGGTTAGGTAGGTTAGGTTGTCGTAAAAGCATTAAGTCATGTAAACTTGGCTTATTAGGCAAATCGGGCCTGCATAGTAGGCTGAGAAGTGCGTTCGGGCTACTAGGTACGACATATATATATATATATATATATAATATATATATATATATATATATATATATATATATATATATATATATATATATATATATTATATATATATATATATATCTATATATATATATATATATATATATATCTATATATATACCATACCAAAAGAATAGGGGTGTTAGGAGAAGAAAATATCAAAGCGTTCAGTGAGGATCCACAAGGTCTTCTCTGAGTACTCTTTATTTTCTTCTCCGAGGCTATGGGTCCCTACACTTGCACCATAGGTGGTACCCCTTCTAGGGTATAAAATATATATATATATATATATATATATATATATATATATTATATATATATATATATATATATATATTCCTCACAAATAATCAACATATTACTGAATATTCTGGTTGATTAACATACATATTTCTTCCTGTACACATGTAGTGTTACCAGACGTACACACAAAGGTTTTAATGACTAAGTACATATAGACATAGGTAGCAGTATAAAGAGGCTTCAAATAGACATTCAGACAAATCAACAAAAGGTTACAATCTTGGTGTAAAGATTCTTATATTTCTCCAGAATATCATTAATCTTTCCCTTGTGACATATCCTGGCTATTTGTTCAGGAACAGTTTTTATCTCAGTGTTTCTATATACATTAATCAATGGGCAATCAAGAACATAATGGGTGAGGGTGAGAGACCTTAACATAATGGGTGACCTTTCATCCGTATCTCATTTATACATTTCTTACAATCATCAACTATAGACATGAAGACTATTTCGACTATTTAAGGAATCAAGTGATCCTCGGTTGTCGACCAGTACAAAAACATCTTTTCCCTCTTGACGAACTTCCTCTAAACACGCCAGAATGGCCGGCAGATCAGCTTGTGTGGATGATATATAATTACTAAGTCGACGTTCAAATTTCCTGTCCACAGTTCCAAACTTTAGTTCCTTTAATAGGCGGCAGTGGACCAAACTCTCACCAGTCAAGCCTGGCCTCGAGCCGGGCTTGGGGAGTAGAAGAACTCCCAGAACCCCATCAACCAGGTATCAACCAGGTATCAACCAGGTATCACACCCTGTCCTGCCGTCTTCCTCCTGTACCTCTGACAGGGAGATTGTACACCGTCTACCCTGTACCTCTGACAGGGAGATTGTACCCCGTCTACCCTGTACCTCTGGCAGAAATAAGGGGTGATCTGTGCCTTAAAAATGTACAGTAACACACCTGATATTTGATTAACCTCTATTAACTGTTATTTTATTTAACAAAATGTATGTAATATTGAATGTCGTGCTTGAATGCCAAATTAATTTTTTGAAATGTAGGTTGGAGCCCCAATCCTCTGAAGGGGCTTCAGTCCCTCGCTCTAGACAGGCACCCCATCGACGCCCCTCTGCCAGTCTGCAAAAGACAAGTAACCTGTCCTCTGAGAAAGATAGGTTTACCCACACGGAATAGTAGCCTTCAGTGCTGTATTTACCCCGACCTCTTAGATAACCTACGATAACATACGAGATATTCCATCAACATCCATGGGGTTATAAATATATTAAACTCAACACTTATATCCCTATAACCCAGATTTATATATAATTTTAATCCCCTGACATTTTTTTCAAAGATTTATTAGAAAATGTATGTTGTACCTGTAGTCAAAAAGTTCAAGGTATTTAATCCACTTTTGAAGAATGGTTATTCTACAAGGCGTCGTAAATTCTTGAACGTTGACAAGATTTTTTTTTAAGATTAGCATCCTTAAGTTTACGGGAAAAATTATCGTTTTTGTTATGGTGAGGTGAAGTGGGATAAGAGATCGCTTATACTCTGTTCCTTGTCGGAGAAAATGGATGTTGGGTCATGGTAATGTTGGCACCAGGGGAAGGTTGGAGTCTGTAGTGTGAGGCTGGCACGCACACACACACACACACACACACACACACACACACACACACACACACACACACACACACACACACACACACACACACACACACACACACACGTTGCCTAGTTGCTGGAAGAAGGCAAATGTCGTGCCGATCTTCAAGAAAGGCGATAGGGAGGAGGCACTTAACTATAGACCTGTATCACTGACAAGCATCCCCTGTAAAATACTGGAAAGAATAATTAGGCTACGACTGGTTGCACACCTGGAGAACATTAGGTTTGTGAACAAGCATCAACATGGGTTCTGGACAGGGAAATCGTGCCTAACAAACCTTCTGGAATTCTATGATAAAATAACGAGGATAAGACAGGACAGAGATGGTTGGGCAGACTGCATATTTCTGGACTGCCAAAAAGCCTTTGATACAGTACCGCACATGAGACTGCTATTCAAACTCGAGAGGCAGGCGGGGGTAGGGGGAAAGGTCCTAGCATGGATAAGGAACTACCTAACAGGAAGGAGCCAAAGAGTTACGGTAAGGGGCGAGAAGTCGGACTGGCGAACAGTAACAAGTGGAGTACCACAAGGATCGGTGCTGGGACCAATTCTATTTCTTGTATATGTTAACGACATGTTACGGGTGTAGAGTCCTACATGTCGATGTTTGCGGATGACGCAAAGTTGATGAGAAGAGTTGTGACAGATGAGGATTGCAGGATCCTCCAAGAGGACCTGAACAGGTTGCAGAGATGGTCAGAGAAATGGCTACTGGAATTCAACACGAGCAAATGTAAAGTTATGGAAATGGGACTAGGAGATAGGAGACCAAAGGGACAGTACACAATGAAGGGGAACAGCCTACCTGTGACGACGCGCGAAAGAGACCTGGGTGTGGACGTAACACCTAATCTATCTCCTGAGGCACATATAAATAGGATAACGACAGCAGCGTACTCTACACTGGCAAAAGTTAGAACATCATTCAGAAACCTAAGTAAGGAGGCATTTAGGGCTCTTTACACTGCCTACGTGAGGCCAGTCTTAGAGTATGCCGCCTCATCATGGAGTCCCCATCTAAAGAAGCACATAATGAAACTGGAAAAGGTTCAGAGGTTTGCAACGAGACTCGTCCCAGAGCTACGAGGGATGGGGTATGAGGAGCGCCTGGGGGAACTATGCCTTACGACACTAGAAAGAAGAAGGGAGAGGGGGGACATGATAGGAACGTATAAAATACTCAGAGGGATTGACAGAGTGGACATAGACGAAATGTTCACACGGAATAGTAACAGAACGAGGGGACATGGATGGAAGTTAGAAACTCAGATGAGTCACAGAGATGTTAGGAAGTTTTCTTTTAGCGTGAGAGTAGTGGGAAAATGGAATGCACTTAAGGAACAGGTTGTGGAAGCCAATACTATTCATAATTTTAAAACCAGGTATGATAGGGAAATGGGATAGGAGTCATTGCTGTAAACAACTGATGCTCGAAAGGCGGGATCCAAGAGTCAATGCTCGATCCTGCAGACACATATAGGTGAGTACACACACACACACACACCACACACACACACACACACACACACACACACACACACACACACACACACACAAAGCGCACGCGACCAAAGAGCCAGAGCTCAACCCCCGCAAGCACAACTAGCTACGTACACACACAAACACATTGACAGTTGAGAGGTGGGACCATAGAGCCAAAGCTCAACCCCCGCAAGTACATAAACAAAGCCCTTGACAACCCAAAGCTCTAACACAACACAAGAGTAATATAGAAGGTTATACAATAGAGTACTAAAACTCAACCTATCTAAATTGAGGGCTAACTCAGAGTTATTAATACACGCTCTGGTAGCAGTAAAAAAAAATATACAAAGCTCTAATGACACTTAGGATCTGTACTACACGATTACAGATCCTCGCTCTGTAAGGTAAATAAAAATAAATATTGTGTTAGGGAGAGAAACAGAGGACGATAGACAGTAAAACAGTGGACGATAGACAGTAAAACAGAGAGAACGATAGACGGTAAAACAGAGAGGACGATAGACAGTAAAACAGTGGACGATAGACAGTAAAACAGTGGACGATAGACGGTAAAACAGAGAGAACGATAGACAGTAAAACAGAGAGGACGATAGACGGTAAAACAGAGAGGACGATAGACAGTAAAACAGAGAGAACGATAGACAGTAAAACAGAGAGAACGATAGACAGTAAACAGTGGACGATAGACGGTAAAACAGAGAGAACGATAGACGGTAAAACAGAGAGAACGATAGACAGTAAAACAGTGGACGATAGACGGTAAAACAGAGAGAACGATAGACAGTAAAACAGAGAGAACGATAGACAGTAAAACAGTGGACGATAGACAGTAAAACAGTGGACGATAGACGGTAAAACAGAGAGAACGATAGACAGTAAAACAGAGAGGACGATAGACGGTAAAACAGAGAGGACGATAGACAGTAAAACAGAGAGAACGATAGACAGTAAAACAGAGAGAACGATAGACAGTAAAACAGTGGACGATAGACGGTAAAACAGAGAGAACGATAGACGGTAAAACAGAGAGAACGATAGACAGTAAAACAGTGGACGATAGACGGTAAAACAGAGAGAACGATAGACAGTAAAACAGAGAGAACGATAGACAGTAAAACAGTGGACGATAGACGGTAAAACAGAGAGAACGATAGACAGTAAACAGAGAGAACGATAGACAGTAAAACAGTGGACGATAGACGGTAAAACAGAGAGGACGATAGACAGTAAAACAGAGAGAACGATAGACAGTAAAACAGAGAGAACGATAGACAGTAAAACAGTGGACGATAGACGGTAAAACAGAGAGAACGATAGACGGTAAAACAGAGAGAACGATAGACAGTAAAACAGTGGACGATAGACGGTAAACAGAGAGAACGATAGACGGTAAAACAGAGAGAACGATAGACGGTAAAACAGAGAGGACGATAGACAGTAAAACAGAGAGAACGATAGACAGTAAAACAGTGGACGATAGACGGTAAAACAGAGAGAACGATAGACGGTAAAACAGAGAGAACGATAGACAGTAAAACAGAGAGAACGATAGACAGTAAAACAGAGAGAACGATAGACAGTAAAACAGAGAGAACGATAGACAGTAAAACAGTGGACGATAGACAGTAAACCAGAGAGAACGATAGACGGTAAAACAGAGAGGACGATAGACAGTAAAACAGTGGACGATAGACAGTAAAACAGTGGACGATAGACAGTAAAACAGTGGACGATAGACAGTAAAACAGTGGACGATAGACAGTAAAACAGTGGACGATAGACAGTAAACAGAGAGAACGATAGACAGTAAAACAGAGAGGACGATAGACAGTAAAACAGAGAGAACGATAGACAGTAAAACAGTGGACGATAGACAGTAAAACAGTGGACGATAGACAGTAAAACAGAGAGGACGATAGACAGTAAAACAGAGAGGACGATAGACAGTAAAACAGAGAGGACGATAGACGGTAAAACGGAGAGAACGATAGACAGTAAAACAGTGGACGATAGACAGTAAAACAGAGAGAACGATAGACAGTAAAACAGAGAGGACGATAGACAGTAAAACAGAGAGAACGATAGACAGTAAAACAGAGAGAACGATAGACAGTAAAACAGTGGACGATAGACGGTAAAACAGAGAGAACGATAGACGGTAAAACAGAGAGAACGATAGACAGTAAAACAGTGGACGATAGACGGTAAAACAGAGAGAACGATAGACGGTAAAACAGAGAGAACGATAGACGGTAAAACAGAGAGAACGATAGACGGTAAAACAGAGAGGACGATAGACAGTAAAACAGAGAGAACGATAGACAGTAAAACAGTGGACGATAGACGGTAAAACAGAGAGAACGATAGACGGTAAAACAGAGAGAACGATAGACAGTAAAACAGAGAGAACGATAGACAGTAAAACAGAGAGAACGATAGACAGTAAAACAGTGGACGATAGACAGTAAACCAGAGAGAACGATAGACGGTAAAACAGAGAGGACGATAGACAGTAAAACAGTGGACGATAGACAGTAAAACAGTGGACGATAGACAGTAAAACAGTGGACGATAGACAGTAAAACAGTGGACGATAGACAGTAAAACAGTGGACGATAGACAGTAAACAGAGAGAACGATAGACAGTAAAACAGAGAGGACGATAGACAGTAAAACAGAGAGAACGATAGACAGTAAAACAGTGGACGATAGACAGTAAAACAGTGGACGATAGACAGTAAAACAGAGAGGACGATAGACAGTAAAACAGAGAGGACGATAGACAGTAAAACAGAGAGGACGATAGACGGTAAAACGGAGAGAACGATAGACAGTAAAACAGTGGACGATAGACAGTAAAACAGAGAGAACGATAGACAGTAAAACAGAGAGGACGATAGACAGTAAAACAGAGAGAACGATAGACAGTAAAACAGAGAGAACGATAGACAGTAAAACAGTGGACGATAGACAGTAAAACAGTGGACGATAGACGGTAAAACAGAGAGGACGATAGACAGTAAAACAGTGGACGATAGACAGTAAAACAGAGAGGACGATAGACGGTAAAACAGAGAGAACGATAGACAGTAAAACAGAGAGAACGATAGACAGTAAAACAGAGAGAACGATAGACAGTAAAACAGAGAGAACGATAGACAGTAAAACAGAGAGAACGATAGACAGTAAACAGTGGACGATAGACAGTAAACAGTGGACGATAGACGGTAAAACAGAGAGGACGATAGACAGTAAAACAGTGGACGATACACGGTAAAACAGAGAGGACGATAGACAGTAAAACAGTGGACGATAGACAGTAAAACAGAGAGGACGATAGACGGTAAAACAGAGAGGACGATAGACAGTAAAACAGAGAGAACGATAGACAGTAAAACAGAGAGGACGATAGACAGTAAAACAGTGGACGATAGACAGTAAAACAGAGAGGACGATAGACGGTAAAACAGAGAGAACGATAGACAGTAAAACAGAGAGAACGATAGACAGTAAAACAGAGAGAACGATAGACAGTAAAACAGAGAGAACGATAGACAGTAAAACAGTGGACGATAGACAGTAAAACAGAGAGAACGATAGACAGTAAAACAGAGAGAACGATAGACGGTAAAACAGAGAGAACGATAGACGGTAAAACAGTGGACGATAGACGGTAAAACAGAGAGAACGATAGACAGTAAAACAGTGGACGATAGACAGTAAAACAGAGAGAACGATAGACAGTAAAACAGAGAGAACGATAGACAGTAAAACAGTGGACGATAGACAGTAAAACAGAGAGAACGATAGACAGTAAACAGAGAGAACGATAAACGGTAAAACAGAGAGAACGATAGACGGTAAAACAGTGGACGATAGACAGTAAAACAGAGAGAACGATAGACAGTAAAACAGTGCACGATAGACAGTAAAACAGAGAGAACGATAGACAGTAAAACAGAGAGAACGATAAACGGTAAAACAGAGAGAACGATAGACGGTAAAACAGAGAGAACGATAGACAGTAAAACAGAGAGAACGATAGACGGTAAAACAGAGAGAACGATAGACAGTAAAACAGAGAGAACGATAGACGGTAAAACAGAGAGAACGATAGACAGTAAAACAGAGAGAACGATAGACGGTAAAACAGAGAGAATGATAGACAGTAAAACAGAGAGAACGATAGACAGTAAAACAGAGAGAACGATAGACAGTAAACAGAGAGAACGATAGACGGTAAAACAGAGAGAACGATAGACGGTAAAACAGACAGATTGATGCAGTGACAGGAAAGCTGACAGAGAAGGACAGATATCACTTCCAGATCCCATATATCAACTCTTAGCATCTCCCTGATTGGAGCTGCAATCGTGATAGCCGGCTGGGGGTGTTATCTAACCCTCTCAGATAACGTGATTACAACACAAGTTATCCTTCCACCCTGTCGCCGTAGATCACATCTTGCCTTCCGTCAGGAGGGGAGGAGGTAAAGGTAGGGGGGTGGGTTCCCTACCCAGGTGCCGAGGTAGGGATGGGTGTATGGGTAGACAAGGTGTGTTGAGAGGCTTTAGAGATGGTAGGGAGAGAGAGAGAGAGAGAGAGAGAGAGAGAGAGAGAGAGAGAGAGAGAGAGAGAGAGAGAGAGAGAGAGATCTAAAATAAGGTAAAATACATCAGGACATTAGATAGGCTCGAACCCATTTAATGCCTAAGAATTAGGTCTAACACATGCTGTCTGAGGCCTAATATGGTTCATATGTGTGTGCTATATTAGGTCTAACAATATTTAAGATTGCTTTTTAGCTTTATTTGTCTGGACTCTGTAAGGTAAACAGTACAAAATGCTACTATCTAATTGTCCAGTACGTCAATATATGTACGATGGTGCACATAGTTACAAAAAAGGACTATCTAACTAGCAGGATGGGTTGGGATAGTTCTTGCCTCGTCAATAATCTGCCATGTAGATAGTCTGCTATCTGGGAGATCTGGGGCCAGATTCACGAAGCAGTTACGCAGGCACTTACGAACGTGTACATCTTTCCTCAAACTTTGACGGCTTTGGTTACATTTATTAAACAATTTACAAGCACGAAAACTTCCCAATCAACTGTTGTTATTGTTATAAACAGCCTCCTGGTGCTTCGGAGCTCATTAACTGTTTAGTAATTGTAAAAAGAACCGCCAAGATTGAGGAAAGATGTACACGTTCGTAAGTACTTGTGTACTTCCTTCGTGAATCTGGCCCCTGGTTCGTAAGTACTTGCGTACTTCCTTCGTGAATCTGGCCCCTGGTTCGTAAGTGCTTGCGTAACTGCTTCGTGAATCTGGCCCCTGCTACCCTTCTTTCACCGCCTAAAACATCTCTCACTCCCACACAGACCATCTCCCATGCAGAGTGGGAGCAAGAGCCCAACCCACTTCGTCTCTATGTTCGCCGAGCTAATTATAGCTATCACCTCATAGTCTCCAACACGACATAAAAAAAACAATAAATAATTAACCAAAGTGCTCTCGTAACTCTGTGAATTATTAAGGAGCTGGAGACTAATTGTGTATTCTGCGCGCGCTGCCTGCTACAAGCCCGCCGAGAGAACTGACTAATTGCAGTACAACAATTAAGACGGATGTTATTAAGGCGCTGTGTGATCGCTCGGCGCATGCGCTGTAGGCAATCAGCTGGTGTATGACTTAGCGCACGCAGTCACACAATCAATTAAATCCCCACTGTGGGGTTTGATTAGAATTTCTGCTTCTTTCTCTCCCGCATAATTGTTGAGTTCACTGGACCTGTTCCAACGCCTGAGTGCTGGCTAGTGTTGCGCTGCCAGGCGTCTGAGTGCTGGCTAGTGTTGCGCTGACAGGCGTCTGAGTGCTGGCTAGTGTTGCGCTGCCAGGCGTCTGAGTGCTGGCTAGTGTTGCGCTGCCAGGCGTCTGAGTGCTGGCTAGTGCAGCGCTGCCAGGCGTCTGAGTGCTGGCTAGTGTTGCGCTGCCAGGCGTCTGAGTGCTGGCTAGTGTTGCGCTGCCAGGCGTCTGAGTGCTGGCTAGTGTTGCGCTGCCAGGCGTCTGAGTGCTGGCTAGTGTTGCGCTGCCAGGCGTCTGAGTGCTGGCTAGTGTTGCGCTGCCAGGCGTCTGAGTGCTGGCTAGTGTTGCGCTGCCAGGCGTCTGAGTGCTGGCTAGTGTTGCGCTGCCAGGCGTCTGAGTGCTGGCTAGTGTTGCGCTGCCAGGCGTCTGAGTGCTGGCTAGTGTTGCGCTGCCAGGCGTCTGAGTGCTGGCTAGTGTTGCGCTGCCAGGCGTCTGAGTGCTGGCTAGTGTTGCGCTGCCAGGCGCCAGAGTGCTGGCTAGTGTTGCGCTGCCAGGCGTCTGAGTGCTGGCTAGTGTTGCGCTGCCAGGCGTCTGAGTGCTGGCTAGTGTTGCGCTGCCAGGCGCTGAGTGCTAGCTAGTGTTGCGCTGCCAGGCGTCTGAGTGCTAGCTAGTGTTGCGCTGTGAGGCGTCTGAGTGCTGGCTAGTGTTGCGCTGCCAGGCGTCTGAGTGCTGGCTAGTGTTGCGCTGCCAGGCGCCAGAGTGCTGGCTAGTGTTGCGCTGTGAGGCGTCTGAGTGCTGGCTAGTGTTGCGCTGCCAGGCGTCTGAGTGCTAGCTAGTGTTGCGCTGCCAGGCGTCTGAGTGCTGGCTAGTGTTGCGCTGTGAGGCGTCTGAGTGCTGGCTAGTGTTGCGCTGCCAGGCGTCTGAGTGCTGGCTAGTGTTGCGCTGCCAGGCGCCAGAGTGCTGGCTAGTGTTGCGCTGCCAGGCGTCTGAGTGCTGGCTAGTGTTGCGCTGCCAGGCGTCTGAGTGCTGGCTAGTGTTGCGCTGCCAGGCGTCTGAGTGCTGGCTAGTGTTGCGCTGCCAGGCGTCTGAGTGCTGGCTAGTGTTGCGCTGTGAGGCGTCTGAGTGCTGGCTAGTGTTGCGCTGCCAGGCGTCTGAGTGCTGGCTAGTGTTGCGCTGCCAGGCGTCTGAGTGCTGGCTAGTGTTGCGCTGCCAGGCGTCTGAGTGAGTGCTAGTGTTGCGCTGCCAGGCGTCTGAGTGCTGGCTAGTGTTGCGCTGTGAGGCGTCTGAGTGCTGGCTAGTGTTGCGCTGCCAGGCGTCTGAGTGCTGGCTAGTGTTGCGCTGCCAGGCGTCTGAGTGCTGGCTAGTGTTGCGCTGCCAGGCGTCTGAGTGCTGGCTGGTGTTGCGCTGCCAGGCGTCTGAGTGCTGACTAGTGTTGCGCTGCCAGGCGCCAGAGTGCTGGCTAGTGCAGCGCTGCCAGGCGTCTGAGTGCAGTTGCAACCCGTCCTCGCAAATTCGTATAGTCAATATTGACTTATTAAATACGTGCATAGGTGATATACTAAACATAATAGATACCCTTAAAAAGCTTCATAGAAAACATCGACCTTAACTAACTTGTTAGTATGTTAAGATAAGCATCTTATTGCTTCGTAATTACAATTGTAATTACCTATACCTATAATAGGTTAAGTAACAATCGTAATACGAAGCAATAGAGGCATATCTTAACCTATACCTATAATAGTTAAGTAACAATCGTAATTACGAAGCAATAAGATGCGTATCTTAACATACTAACAAGGTTAGGTAAGGTCGGTGTTTCTATGAAGCTTTTTAAGGGTATCTATTATGTTAATATGTCACCTATGCACGTATTTAATAAGTCAATATTGACTATACGAATTTGCGACAACGGGTTGCGGTACATGCTGCCCTTCAGCGCGTACCCTCCCCTTAGGTACCTGGTACCCTAGATGTACCACCACACAACGCGTACCGTCCATGCTTAATAATTCCCCGCCTTTAAAAGATACTCCAATCCTCAAAAAAATGCCCCCACGTCTTTAAAGATACCAACTGTCTTAAATGATACCCATTTCCTCTGGAGATACCCCAGTACCCTGCATGATACCCTAACACTCCTACCCTCCAGAGATACCCCTACCCTCTATAAATACCCCTCCCCTCCCTCACCCAGCCGTTAGAGATACCCCCCAAACACACCAGACATACCCCTAGTCACTGTTGTAAAGGTTATCACACCAGGGGATCGCCTACCCATATATGCATCAGTGGTCATATCAGTAGCAGCGTCTCTCAACGATCTAACCGAATCTTTTATGTTTTCCAAATCTGGATAAAAGTGTTTTGCATTTTATATAACTCTGCGAGAGTGTGTTTTTCAGTTTTTTCTCCCTCTCGTTACGGTCCACATTCATTGAAGTTTAGCTTGAAGTTAAACAAATCCACGAGGGTCGTGAAGAGGATTCGAACCTACGTCCGAGATCTTCAGGGTTAGCTGAAATTGATGGACCATATGGGGATGTAGTTTGACTTGGGGTGCCTAAGTTCATCTGAGAAAAACTTGGGTTATTAACATGTACGAGAGTTTTAGATGAGAGGCGAGGCATCTACCCGTCTATCCAGTGCCTTTAGTACTGTGGATAGCCTAAGGCAGTGGAGAGTAATTAGGGCGCAGTTAGGGATAGTGGAGCGTGTTCTGTCTTGAGAAGATGGTGGGATTCCTCGAAGAAGCGCAGAATCAGGTTTCTGAGGTCAGATTCACGAAGCAGTTACGCAAGTACTTACAACGTGTACATCTTTCCTCAATCTTTGACGGCTTTGGTTACATTATTAAACAGTTTACAGCATGAAAACTTGGCAATCAACTGTTGTTATTGTTATAAACAGCCTCCTGGTGCTTCGGAGCTCATAACTGTTTAATAATTGGAAACTAAGCCGCAAAGATGAGAGAAAAGCTCCGACCTAGGCCTAACCAATCCAATCTAATTTAACCAGTCGAACCCAACCCAGACAAACCTAACTCAGTCTCGCCTAATCAAACCCAGCCTAACTTAACCAACCCAACCCAGCCTAACTTAACTCAAACAAGTGTAGCCTAACTCAACATAACCTAAACTAAACTATCTAAAACTAAAATATCTAACTAAAACTATTTAAAACTAAATCTATCCAATCCTAATATAATCCCTCTTAATGTTGAGATAATCGAGGCAAAAACTGAGAGCCCCGCCTGCGTACAGTCCGGCTCCTGGCCCCGGCTCACCTCTCCCACACACACAAAGGGAACATGCAGGAGTGGACCGTCTGCCTCCTCCCTCTGTTTCTTAGCAAATCTTGACAACCAAGAGCCTTTAAGGCGAAGCTTTGCAGGTCTTTACAGCTTGAAATATATTCTTGGTTTATATTAAATCTCATTGTCACACACACACACACACACACACACACACCCTTGTGGTACTCCACTTGTTACTGTTCCCTAGTCCGACTTCTCGCCCCTTACCTGTAACTCTTGGCTCCTTCTGTTAGGTAGTTCCTTATCCCATGCTAGAGACCTTTCCCCTTACCCCGAGCCTGCCTCTCGAGTTTGAACAGCAGTCTCATGTGTGTGTGTGTGGTGTGGTGTGTGTGTGTGTGGTGTGTGTGTGTGTGTGTGTGT
>WNGS01161107.1:5577924-5600783 GCA_020271785.1 Procambarus virginalis
CTCATACTGTGCACTACACCCACCTCATACTGTGCACTACACCCTCATACTGTGCACTACACCCACTTCATACTGTGCACTACACCCACCTCATATTGTGCACTACACCACCTCATACTGTGCACTACACCATCATACTGTGCACTACACCCACTTCATACTGTGCACTACACCCACCTCATACTGTGCACTACACCCACCTCATACTGTGCACTACATCCTCATACTGTGCACTACACCCACGTCATACTGTGCACTACACCATCATACTGTGCACTACACCCACCTCATACTGTGCACTACATCCTCATACTGTGCACTACACCCACCTCATACTGTGCACTACACCCACCTCATACTGTGCACTACACCCTCATACTGTGCACTACACCCACCTCATACTGTGCACTACACCCTCATACTGTGCACTACACCCACCTCATACTGTGCACTACACCCACCTCATACTGTGCACTACACCCACCTCATACTGTGCACTACACCCTCATACTGTGCACTACACCCACCTCATACGGTGCACTACATCCTCATACTGTGCACTACACCCACCTCATACTGTGCACTACACCCTCATATTGTGCACTACACCCTCATACTATATACTACACCCTCATACTGTGCACTACACCCTCATACTGTGCACTACAGACCTCATACTGTACACTACACCCTCATACTGTGCACAACACCTTCCTCATACTGTGCACTACACCCTCATACTGTACACTACACCTCATACTGTGCACTACAGACCTCATACTGTACACTACACCCTCATACTGTGCACTACAGACCATACTGTACACTACACCCTCATACTGTTCACTACAGACCTCATACTGTGCACTACACCCTCATATTGTGCACTACACCTCATACTGTACACTACACCCTCATACTGTGCACTACACCCTCATACTGTGCACTACACCCTCGTACTGTGCACTACACCCTCATACTGTGCACTACACCTCATACTGTGCACTACACCCTCATACTGTGCACTACACCCTCATACTGTGCACTACACCCTCATACTGTGCACTACACCCTCATACTGTGCACTACACCCACCTCATACTGTGCACTAACCCTCATACTGTACACTACCCCTCATACTGTGCACTACAGACCTCATACTGTGCACTACACCCTCATACTGTACACTACACCCTCATACTGTGCACTACACCCTCATACTGTGCACTACACCCTCATACTGTCCACTACACCCACCCATACTGTGCACTACACCCTCATACTGTGCACTACACCCTCATACTGTGCACTACACCCAACCTCATACTGTGCACTACACCCACCTCATACTGTGCACTACACCACCTCATACTGTGCACTACACCCACCTCATACTGTGCACTACACCCTCATACTGTGCACTACACACTCATACTGTACACTACACCCCTCATACTGTGCACTACACCCTCATACTGTACACTACACCCTCATACTGTGCACTACACCCTCATACTGTACACTACACCCTCATACTGTGCACTACACTCTCATACTGTGCACTACAGACCTCATACTGTGCACTACACCATACTGTGCACTACACCCTCATACTGTGTACTACAGACCTCATACTGTGCACTACACCCTCATACTGTGCACTACACCCTCATGTGCACTACACCCTCATACTGTACACTACACCCTCATAGTGTGCACTACACCCTCATACTGTACACTACACCCTCATACTGTACACTACACCCTCATACTGTGCACAACACCCTCATACTGTGCACTACACCCTCATAGTGTGCACTACACCCTCATAGTGTGCACTACACCCTCATAGTGTGCACTACACCCTCATAGTGTGCACTACACCCTCATACTGTGCACTACACCCTCATACTGTGCACTACACCCTCATACTGTGCACTACACCCTCATACTGTGCACTACACCCTCATACTGTGCACTACAGACCTCATACTGTACACTACAGACCTCATACTGTGCACAACACCCTCATACTGTGCACAACACCCTCATACTGTGCACTACACCTTATTATTATATATTAAACTAGATTAATCAATCGGTAATGAACACGTAACATAAACTCTAAGAAAGTTTTTATCATGCTCAAGGTCCAGCTACCTTGGTTATTGTGTCTTAAAATGCGACGAAAGTCGTTTGTTTTCTTGCACTCAAGTGTGTTTGTAGGGGGGGAGGAGCCTTCTACACCTGCCAACAGGTGTGTGGGAGCCTTCTACACCTGTCATCACGTGTGTGGGGGGCCTACTCCACCTGCCACCACGTGTGTGGGGGGGGCCTACTACACCTGCCACCACGTGTGTGGGGGCCTTGTACACCTGCCAACAGGTGTGTTGGAGCCCTCTACACCTGCCACCACGTGTGTTGGAGCCCGCTACACCTGTCACGACGTGTGTTGGAGCCCGCTACACCTGCCACCACGTGTGTGGGAGCCCTCTACACCTGTCATATGGTGTGGGAGCCCTCTACACCTATCACCACGTGTGTAGCAGCCCTCTACACCTGCCACCACGTGTGTGGGAGCCCGCTACACCTGCCATCACGTGTGTGTAGGAGCCCTCGACACCTTCCACCACGTGTGTAGGAGCCCTCTACACCTGTCACCACGTGTATGGGAGCCCTTCACACCTGCCCTTTACGCATAGACCTACGAACCATATGTCAACTGCAGCTCTCAAGAAGAACACGTGTTTAGGCGAAGTAAATGAGAGCTCGGGTGGTTTTAGCGCGCGCGGTCCAGTAGACCGTCACTGGAAACCCCAGTTGTACCGCAAGTGTGTCTTTGACTCCTGTCGTTACGTTTTATTTACTTCTGCGGCTGCAGAACAACTCGTGAAAGAAGTTAGACTCCCGCCCAGCCAGTATGTGCAGGTTTAGTCCTATATCTGTGATCTTCCTTGGGACTGATATCTATAAGTGTCCTAAACTGACACAAATGCACCTGTCATTGGCACCTGTGTGTGTGTGTACATTGGAATGGCACCTATATATGTGTGTGTACATTGGAATGGCACCTATATATGTGTGTGTGTACATTGGACTGGCACCTACCTGGTTCTGCGAAGCTTATGATCTCCGACGTCTTGGCGTAATAGTCATCTTCGATAAGTTCTTCGTCAGTCGTCTGCAGCTCCGCCTGCTGCTTCTCCAGAAGCTCCCTGTCCTCCTCCGAGCGGTAGAGAGTCTGTAAGAGAACGTCCCGCGGTATACTGGAGGTCACATTGGGCTTCGCTCTAAGGCCCAGTTTGCTCAGAATTTGCTGCTTGATGCCCTCGATTCTTAGAGTGTCTAGGGCCCTGGCGTCGGCCACTGATCGCGGGTGGACACAATTGGGGCAGTGACGGGCCTCGGACGGTGCCTCTGGGCGTGCCCGTGTTGGTCGTGCCAGCACGGCAAGCACCGCCGCCGCCACCACCCACACCTTCCTGGAGGTGCTAGTCATCTGTCCCGAGCGCCGCGTCCATAGCAGACCAGCGTGTGAGCAGGACGGGGGCTGAGGCCTCACTGGGACCAGACGCTCGCCAGACAGCCGCCACGAGCACAGCCGTTCACCGGGATGCCAGCGGCCGTCGGAAACTGCTGCGGCCGCCCTAGCCACAGTCACCCTGCAGCAGGAGACAGCGGCAACACAAGCGGCCAGCCACACACACAATACACTACCCGAGGGGACGGTGTCTGTGCCCTTGGCCGCTCCCATAACTTAGTGTTTGGACGGGTATAAGGCGACAACTGCATTGACTCCCACACAGAACGCACATACCTGCACACGGCCCGGCGCTCTCCGGCACGCACACGCACACACACACACACACACGCACGAATTGTCAGCCTCTCACAGCGGAATTCTTAACTTCGAAAGATTAGTTTCCTTTCCGCGAAGCTGATGAAGCGAGTGATAGAAGTGTCACCGCCGAGGGCAGTGTCGGGTGGCGCGGACGGGGCGCGAATGACCAGGGTAACAACCCCGCTCCCTAATGATGCTCCGGGAGAGTTTTACAACTTGTGATTGAGGAACAATTAGCTACTTGTTGCGACCTGATTTTGACCATCTTGGTCTGATTGCAAGAGTGACAGTCTTTTATTTGTTCATATCTGAGTTCAAGTCCCCGATGACTGCAGAGAATAAAATAATATTACCCACGAAATAGTGGATTGCATTAAATATACACAAACATGCACACAGACACATTATATCTCTCTCTGTAATAGGAAATGCCTGTCTGCTTGTCTATGTCTGTCCGAGGATGGAGATAAGACGCTTATCGCTAGCCTCACTCAATTTTGCAGGGTGATTGCTGTGGGATAGATGTCCAACATGGGCAGGCCGGTGTCGGCTCCCATAGCGACCTCTCTCCTGACTCCCTTAAACTCTGACATTATGGTTCTAATTTCCATAGAGTTTTTGACCAGTTTTTCAGTTGTTGATAATATTGCATGTTCTGAGAGAGGAAAGGGAGATAGGTAAACCGCCCCAGGCACCCCACATCTTGCATGTGTGTGTATATCTATATATAAAAAGAATATCTGCATTGGAGGCCAGAGACTTGAGACTAGTCTCAACCAGCTGTTCAAGATGACACATGGAAGGTATGGGACTGTATTACCTCTGGTGCAATTGTAGGGACCCACAGCCTGGAAGAAGAAAATAAAGAGTATTCAGAGAAGACCTTGTGGATTCTCACTGAACACTTTGATATTTTCCTCTTCTACCACCCCAAATTTTTTTTTTTTAATTTTATTTTATTTTATTACATTGCTAGAGTTTACAGAGAACACACACACACAACAATGTTCGAAGACCTCATCCAGCTCTTCGGAGGTTGGGTGCGTGCCCAAGATACAGCACACATTTAATTGCGTGCACACAATTGCATGATACAGCACGTATTTGATTATATATATATATATATATATATATATATATATATATATATATATATATATATATTATTGAATGCACCAACCGAAGCAATGTCTTATTAAGTTAAGAATGATATAAGACTTGGTGTGTATGGTAAGATGTACCACCAGAGAACACCTTGCTCGCTACCCTCCGTCACCCTCTTTACTGTGCTCTCATACAAAGATTAACGAGATACTGGAAAAGGGTCAAATGTTGACCAAACACCGTGAGAGAGAGAGAGAGAGAGAGAGAGAGAGAGAGAGAGAGAGAGAGAGAGAGAGAGAGAGAGAGAGAGAGAGAGAGAGAGAGAGAGAGAGAGAGGAGAGAGTGAGAGAGAGAGAGGAGAATTTATCCCCAAAGCTTTATATGGGAGCCCAATGAACCAAATAAATATAATAATAAAAGATTATTCAGGTACATACAATCTGAGTTACAAACAGAATGTTGTATTTCTAGATAGGCCTAGTAAATACTATGCCTAAAGCCACTAATACGCACAACGTTTCGGGCAAATACTTATGTTCTCCGCCTGGGGTCAAATTCACGAAAGCACTAACGCAAGCACTAACGAACCTGTACATCTTTTCTCAATCTTTGGCGGCTTTGTTCCAATTATTAAACAGTTAATGAGCTCCGAAGCACCAGGAGGCTGTTTGTAACAATAACAACAATTGAATGGAAAGTTTTCATGCTTGTAAACTGTTTAATAAATGTAACCAAAGCCGTCAAAGATTGAGGAAAGATGTACACGTTCGTAAGTGCTTGCATAAGTGCTTTCGTGAATGTGGCCCCTGGATCTTAACAGAGCCGGTGACGAGATCACCTTGTTCCATCACACACATTATGCTCCACGAAGGAGCTTGGTTATAAGCAAATATCCATGGAGGGATGACTGCAGTGCTTCGAGACCAGACGAAGGTCATCTTGGCTGGCGCTCCTGTTGACCTTGCCAACACACATTAACCAAAACGTCTTGCCATTAGTTACTGTCGGTCCGTCGAACATCTCCGTTTCTTCCTACACTCGACGCTCGACTCCATACCGGGGTGTCGAGAGTGTTTTGATACCCCGGACTTTTCCAGTAAATGACACCGGACGCTCTCAAACTTCTTTTTTTTTTAGAAAATCCCCTTAGCTTGCTAGTCTTTCTTTTAAGTGTTATTTTGGTTAGAACCTTCCGGTACGTCGCCTGTAGAAAGAACTGAGCAACATGTCTCTGTCGTGCCTCTACGCCCTCCGTCGGAGTAGTGATCACAATGTTTATCTATAATCAATACTTCGCTACAGTTATCACGTCGGTACAACTGCTACGAGGCATCTGTCAGATTATGAGGCAAAAGCAACTTGAGCATCATCCTAGGGCCGGAAATTCAAGATTCAATTGTCAATACTGAGAACATCGACAGCAAAAGTCGCTGTCCACCTGTCACTATATTGTGTATCTTATAGTTCGTCAAGACAGTGTCTTGGATGGGGCCGTCTTATATTACCAGTTACAGCGGACACGGCGCGTCTTGTTAGTGGCGGTCAGGGTAACCAACATCTTCCTTCAGTAGTGACTTCATGCTGTCTACACGGCGCCTGTGCTGCCTCCTGTGCCGACGCCTGTGCCGCCTCCTGTGCCGACGCCTGTGCCGCCTCCTGTGCCGCCGCCTGTGCCGCCGCCTGTGCCGCCTCCTGTGCCGACGCCTGTGCCGCCTCCTGTGCCGACGCCTGTGTCGCCTCCTGTGCCGCCTCCTGTGCCGACGCCTGTGCCGCCTCCTGTGCCGCCTCCTGTGCCGACGCCTGTGCCGCCTCCTGTGCCGCCTCCTGTGCCGCCTCCTGTGCCGCCTCCTGTGCCGACGCCTGTGCCGCCTCCTGTGCCGACGCCTGTGTCGCCTCCTGTGCCGCCTCCTGTGCCGACGCCTGTGCCGCCTCCTGTGCCGCCTCCTGTGCCGCCTCCTGTGCCGCCTCCTGTGCCGACGCCTGTGCCGCCTCCTGTGCCGCCTCCTGTGCCGACGCCTGTGTCGCCTCCTGTGCCACCTCCTGTGCCGACGCCTGTGTCGCCTCCTGTGCCGCCGCCTGTGCTTCCTCCTGTGCCGCCTCCTGTGCCGCCGCCTGTGTCATTAACACTGCAACAAACCCACAAAACCAATGAGACAGTTACAGCCTGGCTTAATATTTTAGCTCCGTATTAAGACTCTTGCTCATTCCCTTTGGAAACCTTTTGAATTCCGGGTTCGAATCCCAGGCGGAACACTAATGGTTGGGCGTGTTTCCTATCACCTAATGCCTCTGTCCACCTAGCAGTAAGTTAGGTGGTACGTGACTAACTCACGTACCCAGTGAGTTAGTCAGATCATTGTGGGGTTGCATCCTCGGGAGGGTTAGTAGTTGAACCTTCGGGAGACCTAGATATAGACCTAACATATATACACAGGCTTTCTGTCTCGACAAAATTAATTATTGCTAATTATTAAACACTCGAGAAGTAGATCTCTGAGGTTGCAAAACAGATCGTCTCTCGGAAACAAAAACAGTATCAATAGACAATAAGATATGGTGAAGGGTCCATCCATTTCTCAAACGCGGTCATCAACTATATTCGATTTGAAAGGTAAAATTGCTTCAACCGCAAAAAAGTTGGAATTGCAGGAAATGTCGAGAAATTCTTGGCTTGCGGGCATACCTTGGCTACACTCTCCGCCTAGACACAGCACTAACAATGTCCAGACAGACAAAATAGATAAATGTATCCGCTCTACCCCGGCAAGAAGCTGTCTGGTCTGCGGGAAGATGGAGGCTCCTCCAGGCGCAAGCAGGCAGCAGCAGGCAGGAAAGCAGAGCCTGAGTCAGCAGGGAGCTTGATGACTGACTAGCTGGGAACATTGTAAGCAAGCAGGTGCTGCGGAGCTTGATGTACTAAGCAGGGGGCAGTGTAAGCAAGCAGGTGCTGCGGAGCTTGACGTACTAAGCATGAGGGCAGTGTAAGCAAGCAGGTGCTGCGGAGCTTGACGTACTAAGCAGGAGGGCAGTGTAAGCAAGCAGGTGCTGCGGAGCTTGATGTACTAAGCAGGGGGGCAGTATAAGCAAGCAGGTGCAGCCATTTACCTGCTAAACAAGAATACTATAAGTAAGCGGGTGTGATTATGTAATAAATAGGAACAGAACTAGCAAGCAAGGGACGTTGATAGACCTTAAGACCAGCACCAAAGGAAACTGAGTCTTGGGGTATACGTACACAGAGGAATACTCATTTCCTCGGTGTGTAGACTCACAGTGTACTTTCGTCATGAATTACGGAGAAAATAACATCCAGAGAGTAGCGACCCATTACACCAAGGAACATCACCTTACACTGTAACGCTCTTCCACGACAAGTAACATTATCACCAATAGCACCATTTTGTAGCAAAAAACTACAAAAAAACAAAGTAGCAGCAGCAACGACAACGACCCGCGACAACGACCCGCATCAACGACCCTGTGTGAATGCACATGTGACTTAGGACAATTTGGGGAATCAAATCCCATTTGTTTCAGGCCTCGATTGGTGCCGGAAATTGGGTAAAAGTGACTGGAAGGTGCAGTAGTCTGCCAGCCCCTGGCCGATGTCTTGGTGGATCTGGGAGATCCACTTATTGTGTGAAGTCGTCGGTGGAGTGGCGAGCGTGGTGTTCTGCTGAACACTGAGTCGCTGGTTCAAGGCTCAACGGTGCTCTTTTGTAGTATTTAATGCTCGACATTGTGTGAATTGGAGTTATGGGGTGGTACTGTTGTTGTTGTTGTTGTTGTTGTTATGGGGTGGTACTGTTGTTGTTGTTGTTATGGGGTGGTACTGTTGTTGTTGTTGTTAGGGGGTGGTACTGTTGTTGTTGTTGTTATGGGGTGGTACTGTTGTTGTTGTTGTTAGGGGTGGTACTGTTGTTGTTGTTGTTATGGGGTGGTACTGTTGTTGTTGTTGTTATGGGGTGGTACTGTTGTTGTTGTTGTTATGGGTGGTACTGTTGTTGTTGTTGTTATGGGGTGGTACTGTTGTTGTTGTTGTTATGGGGTGGTACTGTTGTTGTTGTTGTTATGGGGTGGTACTGTTGTTGTTGTTATGGGGTGGTACTGTTGTTGTTGTTGTTATGGGGTGGTACTGTTGTTGTTGTTGTTATGGGGTGGTACTGTTGTTGTTGTTGTTATGGGGTGGTACTGTTGTTGTTGTTGTTATGGGGTGGTACTAATGTTGTGATATTGTTGATATTGTCTAAAGAATTCTGCGATAGTCTGCAAAAGCTGGTTATGGTTATTCTGCTCTACCACTTTTGTGGCGATGTGGTTAGTGAGTTAAACCTGCCCCCCCCCCCCCCCCCGTCCTGGCAACCAACCGTCTACAGCCATAGACAGGGAACACTTCAGCACGCCTCCCCGTCTGATTAACTACACCCTGTTGATGGCTGCAGATTAACTGTCAAATAAGAACTAAAGAAAATTTAGAGATGTGATGACTCTAAACTACATCAAAAAGTGGAGACAATTTAACCTCACCACGCTGGCGGAAGGGAAAAAAGCATGAGAGACATGACACCAATATACGAGATACTAAGGTAAATTTATAGGGCCTACAAAGAAGCCTCCTTGATAAGGACAAATTCGAGACAAGCCGGAAGTTATTGAGAAAGAATGTTTGTAAGGTAACATTTACGAAGAATGAATGGCCAGGAAGGCAGACTTTCAGACGGAGTCATTAAGCAACTTAAAAATAAAACATAATCAGAAAACAAAGAGGAAATGAAGTCACTGGACTAATTGGCGAGTGGCAAGACAAAATGGGAAGTTTTGAAGTCATGTTCGAACCTCTGTAAGGACCAGTAGGTAATAACACGTGAGACACTGTAAGGACTCTAAAGATTCTAAGAGTTTGAATCTAAGGACTCTAAGATTCTTATTTTATTCTAAGAGTTTGTCCTATCAGCTATGGAAGGCATTAAGTAAAGACATTAAGTCTTTACTTAATGTCGCATCTTACACATGTGGTCTTAAGCAAGTGAGGTCGTCTTATGTAAGGCGTCTTTGGCGATGGGTCACCAAGGGCTCCTGGCGTAACTGTGCCTGGCGATGGCCATCTTGAGAAGTGAAGGGGAAGTCTTGGGTTACTGTGGCGCTTAGTCCCCCTCTCCCCTCCCTTCCTTCCTTGACCAACCACGTGCCCTCCCGCTGCCTGACGTGCCAACACGTGCACTCCCAGCATGCCCAATGAGTCACGCCCAGCACGAGTGGCGTGCCTGAGACAATCATCGTTTTGTCGCTAGGTGACACCTCTCCTCGCCCACCCCATTCCCCGCGCCCCTTCCCCCCACGCCCGTTTCATTCAACTGGCAAAGGTCAGCCTGCAGATTCTCCGGAGCAGGGTCGCTCGCGCCCGACGCAAACATATATATATATATATGTATATTCGAATTGCAGTTGACCTCTTGACACCTGTGCTTATTTTTAACTAAACCATCCAAGGTAGAATCCATTCCCTTATCGTCTGGATCTGTTTAGCTTTTAGCTGAGTGTGGGTATGCATGTAGCGGTGGTCCAGAGGGCAGGGGGCGTGCTCACTGGGGCTATCTTTATATACGCCTTGGTCCTCCTCAGTCCTCGCCTCGATCGAGGCTTCTATCTTAAATGTATATTTTCCTCTGTGTATTTTCGGGTATAATTGTCTGGTTGCCCCCTTGTCTCTGTCTGCGACTTTCTTCCTCTCTCTCCACCGTTTACTTTCTGGGGGGTTTCTGTTTTGCTTCTGATTGGTGCTCTGTCTCTCTGTCTGTCTGTGGGTTTCTATGAGACTCATTCTGTCTGTGTACTAGTGCACTTGTCTTGGGTTCTGTCTAGTTGTCTTGAGTTCTATCTGTCTATGGCTGCATCTGTGTGGCTTTGGCGTTTCTGTCTGGCTTGAGGCTTTTTCCGGTTGTCTGTCTACCTCTCTGCCTCTGTCTTGTGGTAAAATGTCTGTCTGTGACTGTATGTCTGTATCCGTCTGTGAGCTCTGTTAGCCTCAGTCGGTGGTTCTGTCTGCGTGTGTCTCTTAGACAGGGTTTGTATGTGACTGTGTCTGTCTATGTTAATATGTTGCTCTGTCTGCCTGTATCTGTCTATCGGGGCTCTGTCTGTTTGTATTTCCTTTGCCTGTGGCTGCTTGTGTTGTGTTACCAACAACAACAGTAAACTTACCTTTCTAACTTGAAACATTCAAGTGATTGCTTAGCCAACTTGCGTTGTTTGTTTTTGTTTGATCACTGTTGTTTGGCACTGTTATCCCATTTAGCTTGGCACTGTTATCCCATTTAGTTTGGCACTGTTTATCGCTGTTATTTGATACTGTTTATTAATATTGTGTGAAACCTGATAGCACTCTTGATGGCCACGGTTTATCACTGTTGTTTGGGACTGTTTATCGCTGTTTAAAGGCATTGTTTATCGCTTTTGTTTACCACTTTTGATCACTGGTGTTTGATAGTGTTTATCGCTGTTGATTATAATTGTTGTTTCAGTTATTTTGTATTTTTTCCACTGTTGTCTGTCAGTATTGACCACTTGTGGTGTTGTTAGAGGCAGGTGTGGTGTTGTTAGAGGCAGGTGTGGTGTTGTTAGAGGCAGGTGTGGTGTTAGAGGCAGGTGTGGTGTTGTTAGAGGCAGGTGTGGGTGTTGTTAAAGGCAGGTGTGGGTGTTGTTAAAGGCAGGTGTGGGTGTTGTTAGAGGCAGGTGTGGTGTTGTTAGAGGCAGGTGTGGTGTTGTTAGAGGCAGGTGTGGTGTTGTTAGAGGCAGGTGTGGTGTTGTTAGAGGCAGGTGTGGTGTTGTTAGAGGCAGGTGTGGTGTTGTTAGAGGCAGGTGTGGTGTTGTTAGAGGCAGGTGTGGTGTTGTTAGAGGCAGGTGTGGTGTTGTTAGAGGCAGGTGTGGTGTTGTTAAGAGGCAGGTGTGGTGTTGTTAGATGCAGGTGTGGTGTTGTTAGAGGCAGGTGTGGTGCCTGACACTATTGGTGTAGTGGTGCATAGTGATCACGCCTCCCGCTCCTGCCTCATGCACCATTTGCATTATTATCATTATTATTACTATTATTATTATTATTATTATTATTACTATTATTATTATTATTATTATTATTATTATTATTATTATATATTATTATTGGGAGCGGTACCCGGCGGTGCCCGGGTGCTTTTCCCTTCCTAGCCCCTCCCCTCCCCTCTCCCTCACCCCCTCCACGTCCAGATTAGTCCCTCTTTCCCTTCACAAAATACAATATTAGGGAGCAATGAAACTGTCATGGACATCAGATCTCTTTTTTCTGATCGCGAGAAAGTCTTCGGGCACCTGACCGAATATTTCACACTCGAACAGAATTGATTCCATGAGAATCAATTATGAAGGGGGGGAGTGAATAATTATTAATATTTCTTAAATAATTTAACTTAGGCCAACCCTGGCCAGCCTATGTCCGCCCTGAACCCCAAACCAAATTCCCTACAAATATAAGTAAGGCTAGACCCGAGCCTCTAGCCCTCAAAACTTCAGAGAGACAGACAGATAGATAATGGCTCTTAAAAATATAGATTATTATTATTATTATAATTATTATTATAGAGGGTCATGTCTGGCCAGAGTGTCGTATTTTAAGCACTCTGGAAAACAAGCCATAACTCCAACGCTCATGCCCGCCTATGCTTCAAAATGTCAAGGCGGACGGAAAAAGGCGGAAATATATTATCAAGTTGTTTCTGGCTCGTTTAATCAGCAGCTCCGCCCTCCCACACATTACCTGTGAGGCCATTAGGTCTGCTGGCGGCTCAGACGTGACGTGTAGGGCCAAGCTCCCCCTCCTACACAGTGACGTCGTAGCCAATTGCGTCATTAGTTAAGATTGTTTTCCCTCGTGGGCGGTAGAGTTATCTAATTAACATCGCCGGGAACTGTGTCGTCACGACAGCTCAGTCGTGGCGTCATGTTGCACGGTGCAAAAGTCCTTTAGACATATTTATCTAAAATCGGTGTCGTAAATTGCTTGCCATTTTGGACCGAGCAAGGATGGCACCCGAAGATATATATGAGTGGGTGTGTGGGTAGAACATGTTATTAATTCCCTGATAAATGTGATGTATATCGGAAACATTAATAGCAAATTTGGCATATTATTAGAACTTTTCACGTTTTTTTTTGTGTGTTATAGAAAAATCGTGTTTTCAAGTCTATCACTTTTAGGTAATTTACAAATTATGCTGATTATATATGTGCCTGACTTTGAGTCATAGACGCTGTAGGATGTGTGGGCGAGATGTGCTGTGTTCCGCAGCTCCCAGCACAGCTCTTAGGCCTTATATATATATATATATATGAGAGAAAGTGGCAGGCCAAATGCCTCACTCAAATATGTAGGGGAGATGGTATATAGTACGGGACGGTCATTGGCTGATCATGATAGGCCTAAATTATATTCTATAAGAAATATAGTGTGTAATCCAACCCTCAGGAGTTTCCGTCATGAAGTCTGCAACGAAATCGGGCGTGTGATATCCGTAGAGTGGGACGCTTATTCCACCTTTTTCCTGTGTAATTTCACGTTTGATTTGATATAGATACATGCATGAATAGACGGGTAGTTAGACGGATCTGTAGAGCGATAGATGGTTAGATGGATAAGTAGATAGGTAGATGGAAGGATAGATGAATGAGTGGATAGGTACATACATAGATGGATAGATTGATGAAAGGATATAGATAGGTAGATGAGTGGGAAATTTATAGGTAGATAGTTATATCTATCAACCGACAAATAGATGGATGGATAGATGGGAGGCAGACAGACCTTAGCATCACTGGGTACTCCCCTTAGTAAGAATGTGTACTTGCCTAGTTGTGCTTGCGGGGGTTGAGCTCTGGCTCTTTGGTCCCGCCTCTCAACTGTCAATCAACTGGTGTACAGGTTCCTGAGCCTACTGGGCTCTATCATATCTACATTTGAAACTGTGTATGGAGTCAGCCTCCACCACATCACTGCCTAATGCATTCCACCTGTTATGCATTGGTTTGTGTGTGTGTGTGTGTGTGTGTGTGTGTGTGTGTGTGTGTGTGTGTGTGTGTGTGTGTGTGTGTGTATGTGTATGTGTGTGTGATGTCCCCTTAAGTTGGGCCAGGTGGGGAAACTTGAGATAAAAGAATAGATAAAGATAGGAGAGAGATAAAGCAACAGGGAGATATTAAAGTTTGTAAAGGGAAATATTCACCTTGCATCTTCTGGAGTTTTCTGGGTCAGTACCACGAGACTGGACGTGGGGTGTATCTTCCCTAATTTGGCTGCCTGTTTGTGAACCCCCTCCCCCCCCCCTTCGGGATCCTACGGCGGGGGTGTGGCTGTGCCTCTGGAACTGACCCGCAGCAAAGTTGGGGGTGAAAAACACAGCTTCCTTGAACAGGACTGAAGTTTGGGACAAACGGTTCGTTACGTCAGTACTATAACAACTTTACCAATTGTTCGATTATGTTTGTAATTAATCAGAAGAATGAGAAATTATTCTTAAAAGTGCCCTTCCCTCCTCCCCTCCCCTCCCCCGCCCCCCCCCCCCCACACACACACACATTAATGACTGTGTAAAAACGTAAATCTGTGTATTTATGTAGGTTAAGTTAGCATTTTAAATGCACTACAATCACCTTCTCTGGTTGATTGTTCAATAAATCCCTGAACTATATGTTTAACAGATCTCCAACCCTGTCCATGGAGGACAGAAGAAAAGGTGTATATGTTGGTTAGCATTGTAAATGTCTGGCCACGTCTGTGGTAGAAAAATAATAATACACACACACACACACACACACACACACACACACACACACACACACACACACACACACACACACACACACACTCAAGTGTAGATATGATAGAGCCCATTAGGCTCAGGAAACTGTACACCTGTTGATTGACGGTTGAGAGGCGGGACCAAAGAGCCAGAGCTCAACCCCCGCAAGCACAACTAGGTGAGTACAACTAGGTGAGTACACACACACACACACACACACACACAATGATACATGAAGGGAGGGTTGCCCAGTTGCTGGAAGAGGGTAAATGTGGTACCAGTTTTCATGACAGAAGAGGTGTGATAGTTGTTGGGCAGGGGGGGGGGGAAGGATAGGGAGGTGGGAGATGTAGGGATGTGGGAGGACGAGGGGAGGGTGGAGAGGTGTGTGGGAAGGGGGGGGGGAAGGATAGATGAGGGACGGGAGGGGTGAGGACGACGTATATGTGCATTGATAGCAAGATAAATATATAAATGGATACATAGATGCATGGCTAGATGGGCAAATGGATGGATGGATTAATAGATGGATAGACTAATCGATAAATGGATATACTGATAGATACAGATGGATAGACTGATGGATACAGAGGAATAGTCTGATGGATACAGATGGATAGACGCATGGATATATGAATAAATGCATGGATAGAGGCGTGCACAGATGCATAGGCAGATGGATAGATAGATGGATGGATGACAGACAGATGGATAGTTAAATGGATAGTGCAAGCGTATAACACAGGAAGGGTTGGGCACTATCCGTCCCCACACTGTGGTCTGGCTGTGTCGTAGGCTTACGACATGGTTCACAGTAGCGTGTGCTTGCGTCACAGGACGATTCACCGTAGCTTGCGTCACAGGACGGTTCACAGGACGGTCGTGGGCTTGCGTCAAAGGAGGATGGACCTCTTGTGTTTACACAGGAGGGTACAGGAGCAAACGACTGCTGACTCCTGCCAAACGACTGCTGACTCCTGTCAGCAGGCTGAGAGGTTTCCCCCCCCCCCCCCCCATCGCTCATGCCAAGCCTTACTCTATTAGTTTCCCTAGAACACGACCCATCAATTGTTTAACAACCAGGTACCGAATCACCCGCTGGGTGAACAGGGGCGTACAGTTAAGGCTTGGCGCCCAGTCAATCCTCCCCCCGGCCAGGGGCTTGGTTCACAGCGCAGAATGGGAAGATTTGTTGGTTCAAGATCACCTCACAGCAGAGGCGGTGAAACGTCTTCCCACGCAAAGGAGGCGCTGTGGGAGGTCATCAGAGGTGCCACTGGGTCGTCTCAGCGGTAGAGGGAAGAGCTGTGGTTACATTAGAGTAGTGGCATGACTCTCACAGCGTGCCTCACAGCGTGCCTCACAGCGTGCCTCACAGCGTGCTTCACAGCGTGCCTCACAGCGTGCTTCACAGCGTGCTTCACGCGTGCCTCACAGCGTGCCTCACAGCGTGCCTCACAGCGTGCCTCACAGCGTGCCTCACAGCGTGCTTCACAGCGTGCCTCACAGCGTGCCTCACAGCGTGCCTCACAGCGTGCCTCACAGCGTGCTCACAGCGTGCCTCACAGCGTGCCTCACAGCGTGCTCACAGCGTGCCTCACAGCGTGCCTCACAGCGTGCTTCACAGCGTGCCTCACAGCGTGCCTCACAGCGTGCCTCACAGCGTGCCTCACAGCGTGCCTCACAGCGTGCCTCACAGCGTGCCTCACAGCGTGCCTCACAGCGTGCCTCACAGTGTGCCTCACAGCGTGCCTCACAGCGTGCCGCTGGTCTGTGATGTTGACAGTTCACACGGTCCGCGGGCGTGCTGTGTGTGGTGGTGTCGTGTTGACATCATTACGATAAGAGACCAAACTGTGGGAGTGGGGCGTCCTTGCCCTGGCGGGCGGCCAGCGTATAGTGCGTTGGTGTGTGTGTGTGTGTGTGTGTGTGTGTGTGTGTGTGTGTGTGTGTGTGTGTGTGTGTGTGTGTGTGTGTGTACGTACTCACCTAGTTGTCGTTGCGGGGTTGAGCTTCGGCTCTTTGGTTCCGCCTCTCAACTATCAATCAACCGGTGTGCAGATTCCTGAGCCTATTGGGCTCTCTTATATCTTCATTTGAAACTGTAGCTGTGTGTGTGGGGGGGGGGGTAGGGTGAGTGGGGGGGGGGGGGTTGACGCGTGGTGCAAGGTCACGCCCCCCCCCACCACCTTCTCTCTCTCACCCTACCTAATCCTACTCTATCCACACCCCCCCTCTCTCCACCTGCTCCTCCCCCCCCCCATCATTAAATACCCATCTTCCACATCCCCCCCCCCCTCCCTCTGTGGTGAGTGAGATCTACACTCTGGCAGAGTGAAACTGCTCCTCTTTCTCTAGCTCTACACACCACACACACACACACACACACACACACACACACACACACACACACACACACAACACACACACACACACACACACAGCATATTGTTGTCATGGGGATGTGGCACAAGGGTCGGGAGGGTGTAGTCAAGAAGTTGCTCTACTTAATGCCTGGCTCACCAAACGTGGTCAGCCAGGCATTAAGTTGATCTGATCTCTTCAAATGTCTTCGTCTCCTCACTGGCTTTGAGTACATCATTCCCCCCCCCCTCCCTCCCTCACTGGCAGTTTTAGATTAAGTTCATTCATCTTCCACTAAATGTGTCCTAAATATGACACCTTTACTACTCACTTATTATCGGAAAAGAGCTCTGTCAATGGACTTTTTTTCTGAGAAGGAATATATGAATCTGTATGCTTAGTTATGAACCCTAGTTAGAGTTCTTCCACGGGGAAGCCACCTTGTAGGACACAGTAAGTGATTGGTCAGCTTACTGTAGGACACAGTAAGTGATTGGTCAGCTTACTGTAGGACACAGTAAGTGATTGGACTAAGCAAAGTTGTTCAAACAAACGGCTATTGAGTGACCTATCTTTGATGAGACGGTTACTACCTCATTTAGAACAGTGCTCAGTGAGTGAGAGATACCTGTAGCAGCCGGAGCTTAACGCTGACTGAAGTAATGATCCCAAGGTGGCCATCATGACCTCCTCCGCCTCATATCTCACAACCTCACTGGTTGACCAGCTACACATTCTGCTCCATCGCTTCTAACTCCCTTCCATTTAGCCCAGCTCAGTCTCTGTTTCCCAACTACACAGCCATTCAACACTGAATATCTCTGACCCGGTCGTGTGTATGGGTGAAATCAAGCAGCTCAGTAGCGCCTGCAAGAAGTCCGCTTTTCATCGATATCTCATAAACCAAGAATGTTGCACAATTAAATATGTCAGTACTTGCGTCCAGCTGGATGACAAAATCTTAGCAGACTCGAGGCGTGACACCAGCTCAAATTCTAAGTCTTCTGCAATATCATAGAACACTATATCACTCCGAGACTGCTGGCAGGGTCACGCTTGGCCTTATCTGCTGACTTTTCACTCTATCATTCGGTGTGCAGCGCGTCCTCTTAAAAATAACGTCGCTTTGGCCGTTTGCCCGTATAGCCGAAAGTGGACGTAATTTGAAAATAAAAAAAAATGACATTTGTTTCAACAACAGTAAGTTAAAGGTCCTCTGGTAGGTTAGGTGGGCAAGAAATTCTCAGAAAGTTTCAAAACGTTATGAAAAAACGTTATTTGAAAGTTTCCTCTCCTAACCTTTCCGAGTAAGCCGGACGACTCAAACAAAAAACGGGACAGTACGTCACTTTCGTGAGCCGATTTCATTTCAAATTACGTCCACTTTTAGCCATAGCGCGCACACGAGCCAAAAGCGACGTTATTTTTAAGAAGACGGGTTGCCGTGTGAAGATCGAAGAAGGCTTCGTACGCTTGAGGCAGAGTCCATTCGGGAGCTGACACCAGTAATCAACAGCCAGATGAACTTCGATGGTCCTCCATTGACCCAGAGGGAAGATGTAAGACCTGGCGGACAACTAAATGCCGGAGTCAGGCAACAGTCACAGTCACCTCACCCTATCCTTCGGCGCTCTCTACGATGAAGGAGCTCAGTTGAATCGACTAGTGAGGTGTCCGCACGCTTATAAACGTCTAGACTTCTCCTTGTAAGTCTAACACGGGAGACATCTGTCCACGAGGCTAACCATAGCCCGTGCTTCTTGCCCAGCTCCTGTGCCAGGTAAGTTATGGGCTCACCATAGCCCGTGCTACTTGGAACTTGATCTAAGTAGCTGAATCTATAACAACAACAACCTTGTAAGCTCAGTATATCTGTTCAACAGTGTACTCCTGAAGATGTCACACTGCTCACGAAACGTCGAACAATAAAATTCAATGATTAAGTGATCTAATGTTTCTTCACTCTCCAGATGGTAGAGGATATTGCATATAATGGAAAATAGACAAAAAAATTAACAATAGTCACAATGCTGTTGTATTTAATGACATGTATTAGACCTAAACCTGCTCCCAAAATAAAAAACAAAAATATATATATATANAACACAGAGTCACAGACCACAAGACGTGCACAGACCAGAAGACGTGCACAGACCACAAGACGTGCACAGACCAGAAGACGTGCACAGACCAGAAGACGTGCACAGACACTTCCCTACCATCATCACAACTTAAATATGGTCTCCCAACACTCTCGAAGACTTGAACCACGGACCCCACCCGTGTCAGGCCGAAGCTCTACCGACCGAGCTATTGAGTGGTCTTAATAAGGAAAGATTCTAGCAGCAGCATCCTGCTGCCAAACTGAAACTTTCGACTTTCCCCTAACTGCTGGTGAAGCTCAGAAGGCGGGGAGTTCCTCTGAGGTTCAGTAGGGCTGGAGAGAAGGATGGGAAGGAGAAAAAAACGTACAATTGGAGCCAGAGACAAAGAGAAGATCGAAAGGAGAGAAGACGAGAGCGGAAAAGAGTAAAGAATAGAAACAAAAGATCAGATAAATATGCCAAGGGACTCGGAGCTAAACAGACAGGCATGGTGGCGTTATTGAAGTTGTGTTTATGGTAGTACGGCTGAAATGTGAATATCAGAAAGGAAAGCTCACACACACACACACACACACAAAGATAAGCAGACATACAGAGAGGCAGAGCGATACATGGAGGTGCCGCAGGAGCCTCGTGACACAGAGAAGCGTGGCACAAGCCCGCGAGCAGGGGCACAGCAACACCTCCACTACACGCGCCGCTTATACCAGTCATCTTCCTAATTTACCCAGACCTTCAAAGGCAGTAATGCAGAACCGCGATGACGCCCCTGCCAGTCAAGAGTCGCGCCTCGGGCTCACGTCTTACCTGCTCCGAGCGACAGTCATCAGACTCCTGCTCGGAGCCATGGCGGAGGCTGGGGCGCCTGCCGCTCGCGGTCCCACGCGGCCTCGGGTGACGAATTTTGAGAACCCCGTCGCGTGCCTGCTTTATGATAACTATTTTCCCGACACGCCAGATTATAGCTGTCTTTAAAAAGAGGAGAGGAGAAAAAATGGTTGCAGCTGTGAGCGGTCTACGTAACAAAGGTGGTCTGGGAATCTGAAGAGCAGCTAAAATTATAGTTATTGTTCTGTATAGAAATTGTTGCGACAGTTGGTGGTGAGGACGGGGGAGGGGACAGAAGTACGGGTGTTTACCTGTCAATGTTTCTCTGTTAGTCATGACGGGGGTGACATCCAAGCATTTTGTACCAAGTGCGTCCATGGTACCCTTGACGTCCATGGTACCCTTGACGTTCATGGTACCCTTGACGTTCATGGTACCCTTGGCGTCCATGGTAACCTTGACGTTCATGGTACCCTTGGCGCCCATGGTACCCTTGGCGTCCATGGTACCCTTGGCGTCCATGGTACCCTTGGCGTCCATGGTACCCTTGGCGTCCATGGTACCCTTGACGTTCATGGTACCCTTGGCGACCATGGTACCCTTGGCGTTCATGGTACCCTTGGCGTCCATGGTACCCTTGGCGTCCATGGTACCCTTGGCGTTCATGGTACCCTGGCGTTCATGGTACCCTTGGCGTTCATGGTACCCTTGACGTTCATGGTACCCTTGGCGTCCATGGTACCCTTGACGTCCATGGTACCCTTGACGTTCATGGTACCCTTGGCGTCCATGGTACCCTTGCGTTCATGGTACCCTTGGCGTTCATGATACCCTGACGTTCATGGTACCCTTGGCGTCTATGGTACCCTTGACGTTCATGGTACCCTTGGCGTTCATGGTACCCTTGACGTTCATGGTACCCTTGGCGTCCATGGTACCCTTGACGTTCAAATTCCTGTTCGTATCTACCGTGAAGTTGATGATGGAGGTTCCTTCGACAACTTCTTCTCTAAGTGCTTGTCATTACATTTATTTGACTCATTTACGTTCAAACCGTCCAACTATGTTCTTCTGTTGTGATAATATAATGAGATAATGTACAACAAAAGATGCAATGAACCGTTAAGCAACAGATCCAATCCCGATAATTACAATTATAACAAGTATACTTGCTATAACTTACAGGGTATGACAAGTATATTTGCTATAACTACAGGGTATAACAAGTATTCTTGCTATAACTTACAAGTTTAAACAGGTATACCCTGTAAGTTACCAGAGAGTGATCCAAAGCAGATCTTTATAATATTTAGAAGAACAATTTTCTTTCTCAAACGAAAAGCACAGATTTAGCAAAGGAAAATCTTGCTTGACAAACTTGTTGTAGTTGTACACTAGGATGTCAGAAAGCAAACAAGAGAGGGATGGGGCCGCCTGCATAATCCTCCACTACAAGAAACCATCTGATACTTTCTTGCACCAGAGACGTCTTCTCAAGCCAGAGAAGCAAGCTCAGGAAGAGTCCTGAAGTGCGTCAAAGAGTGCCTCTCAGGAAGGAAGCAAAGGGTTAGAGTGAAAGCGGAGATATGAGAATAGAGAGAAAGAGGGAGAGATTACGAGTGAAATACCACATGGTGGTTTTTGGTGCCCATCCTGTTTCTTATAAATGTCAACAACCTGACAGCAAACTGACTCCTTCATATATATGTTTGCAGATGTAAAAATAATGAAAAAAGTCAGTACAGAGATAAATTGGGATGCATTGCAAAGGAATTTGGAAACATCCCACAAGTAGGCTGAAACATTAGCTGCTAGAATTTAACCCTGCCAAATGCAATGTTATGATAATTCGAATAGGAGTGCGAACACAAGAACCGTAATACAGGATGAATGGGAAGCAGCTTCTTTACTCGGAAAAGGAGAAAGCTCTGAGAGTGGACATAACCCCAAATATGATGCCAGAAACCCACATTAGCGGAATACCAACAGGTCATGACATACTGGCCATCGTCTGGGAATCCTTCTACGTCACTGACTGTGATATAGAAGATCCTATGGCGGGTATTGACAGAGTAGGTGAGAAGGCAATGTGTCATGGGGTGTTGAAATAGAAGGAAAGGCTTCTAGCAGCTCCAGACACAGATGTACCGCTGAATGCCAAGGAACATTTCTACAGCGTAAGAATAGCGGTTAAAATGGACTGATTTCAATGAGGAGGCAGATGAAGCCAGCATCACTCAGAGTATCATGATAGAAAGTGGTTGATGGGCCATGATATATCACGACTGACAGCTCAAAAAAGGCGAGACTCAAAGTGACACGCTTGGCTCTTTAAGCACAACCAGGTGAGTACACTTAAGTGAGTGCAGTTACGTATGTAAACTTAACGTTCACGAACTGGAACACAATGCCTGCCAGAGATAGGCATGATGGCACTGACGGCCTTTTCGTAAGGATTTCAGGGGATTGCGACGCCCTCGCGGTGCGCCGCAATACAGTCGTGTGTGTGGGTTCGTCTGCATTTGGATAACTTCTCACTAACTCTGTGTAGGAGGTTCCGCTGCCTCCTCACATGCTTGTGAGGATTTGTATAGGGTTCACAACCTCACAGAAGAGCTTAAAATACAACGGACGTGTTCGACACCACGAGGGAGAGTTCAGGATTCTCCATGTGTGCCTGCTTGTTCGAACTCTTCCTCCTGGACCCCACCTTTTTAACCGCGCGTTGACTAAAGTACTAACGCTCAGACTAATTTTTCTGTCATGTCTACTATATATATTTCTCTGCAACAC
>WNGS01161107.1:5604336-5627907 GCA_020271785.1 Procambarus virginalis
TAAGGCGACAGGTGCAACTAAGGCTGGTAGACGGGGTCTAAGGAGCTAGACCTTACTCCCTCTTAGTTACTGATTGGTAAGTAACGTGACCACCGCTGCCACCAACACCACCACCACCACCGGCCCCCCCCCCACCACCACCAACACCACCACTACCACCACCACCACCCACCACCACCGCCCCCCCCCCCCCCCCACCACCACCACAGAAGACGACCAAAGTAGGAGAAATACTCAACAACAACACAACTGGCGTGTCTGGCGTAGCAAGGGCGGAGCCTCAGTTATAAACGGTGACTGTGGTATCTTTAGCCTAACTGGATGTGCTCCACCTGACTCATTCCCCCCCCTGCCCCCCCTGCCCTGCCCCCCCCTTACTCTCCCCCCCCCCCTGCCCTGCCCCCCCCTGCCCCCCCTTGCCCCCCCTACCCTCCCCCCCCCTTACTCTCCTCCCCCCCCCCCTGCCCCACTTGATGGCTGCATGTACAGCCATTAGCAACTATCTGGTGGAGGCGTGGGTACCTCCCTCGCAATGTTCGCTTCTATGTGCTGCATGTTCCCATCCTTGTCTCACGTATGTTTCTTCTCGCCCCTCACTGCCACTCTGACTCCTGTCTGTTTGGTATTCCTCTATGTATTTTAGTGGTCTTCCATTTAGGCCCACCTCACGTGTTTGAGTAGTGATCTTTTGCCAGGTATTGTCTCAAAGGAGTCTTGGCACGCCACAAATTCTCAATCTTTTCAACCTTTTCTGTCGTGCCTTATTTTCGCTACTTTGTTATAGAACTGGTTGGTTCATTAAGGATGATTTCCTTGCCCTGAAGCCATGTTGACGTGTGCTTCAATGCCTCATTCTTTCTAGGTATTGACTGCTCTTTTTCTCTTCTTACTCTTTCGAGTACTTTACAGAGGATGCTTGTTAGTGATGCTAGTTTGTAGTTAAGTAATTTGTAGTCTCCTATCTATCTCATTTCTTGTAAATTTGTGTTACATTTGCCTTCTTCCAGTACCTGGGCTATTTTCTGTTGTAATCGACTCTTCATTAAAGATGAAGCTGGGTGGACAGCGCTTCGGATTCGTAGTCCTGAGGTTCCGGGTTCGATCCCCGGTGGAGGCGGAGACAAATTGGCAAAATGTTTCTTTCACCCTGATGCCCCTGTTACCTAGCCGTAAATAGATACCTAGGAGTAGACAGCTGTTATGGGCTGCTTCCTGGGGATGGAGGCCTGGTCGAGGACCGGGCCGCGGGGACACTAAGCCCAGAAATCGTCTGAAGATAACCTCAAGATGGGGTATTATATGTTCTACTTATTGTTGCTAATAAGCCTCTTTGAAGCTCCATTTGACTTGATCCATCATTTGCTGAACTCTCTTCCGCTACTTATTGCATATTTTCCTGATACTCTCTTGCAATTTTCTTTTTCCAAAGACTCCTTTCTCTGACCCGTTGTCCCATGGCTATAATTTTAAGTTGGGTCATATAGTCAGAGAACAGTGATCGCGAGGTTGTAGTCGTTCATGCTCCAAGTTCTCGAGGTGTTCTTCATTCAGGGTCAAGATCACGTTCAGGAGGCTTAGTGTGTCTCCTCCACTTTCTCTTCTGTCCTGTCTTAAGGAGTTTCCACAATGTGTGTGTGTGTGTGTGGTGTGTGTGTGTGTGTGTGTGGTGTGTGTGTGTGTGTGTGTGTGTGTGTGTGTGTGTGTGTGTTGAATGCAAAACCAAACTCAGATGTGAAACAAAAAGACCTGAGGCATTTGATGTTTCCCAGTAATTACTTCAATAAATCTACGACCGTCTTTCCAGACCAATATTTAATCAGGTCTTTCCTCAATCTAAACTTACCCAATTTATATTCATTGTTTCGTGCTTTATTTTGTACTGATATTTTTAAAACCTTATATATCTCTCTTATTATCCAATTCAGAATTGTCATCCCCTTACTTTTCACCTTTCTAGAGAATATATATATATAATATATATATTATATTATATATATATATATATATATATATATTTTATATATGTATATATATATATATATATATTATATATATATATATATATATATATATATATATTAAGCTTCAAATAAGTTTTACAAGAGGAAGGTTTCTAATTCCTGGAACACAAACAAGAATGAGAAGTGAGACACAAACAAGAATGAGAAGTGAGACACAAACAAGAATGAGAAGTGAGACATAAACAAGAATGAGAAGTGAGACAAGAATGAGAAGTGAGACACAAACAAGAATGAGAAGTGAGACATAAACAAGAATGAGAAGTGAGACACAAACAAGAATGAGAAGTGAGACACAAACAAGAATGAGAAGTGAGACACAAACAAGAATGAGAAGTGAGACACAAACAAGAATGAGAAGTGAGACACAAACAAGAATGAGAAGTGAGACACAAACAAGAATGAGAAGTGAGACACAAACAAGAATAACGTACCAAACCATCCTGGAACGAGAGAGAGAAAAATGCGTAGGACGAGAAAGAGATAAAAAGATAATGTAAAGGAATAGAGGCAGGAGGGTGTGAAGGAGGAGGAAGAGAAGAAGACGGAGTAAGATAAAAAGCAATAGAAGAAAGTGAGAGAGGGGGGGGGAAGGAATAGACAACAAATGGAGAAAGAGAAGTAGGAAGAAGAATAGAATTGGTTAACAGGGAGTTTATATATATATATATATATATATATATATATATATATATATATATATATATATATATATATATATATATATATATATATATATATATATATATATAGAGGTGAGGGAAATATCACAATGCTGGTAGATACCTCAGGCAGCGGCCTCCTGCTTTACTGATACACAAACATATCTTGTTGTCAGATATTTATAAATGTATATACTTTAGAGCAAGTAATGATATTCGAGGAGAATAATCTCTCGGGAAGATCCCTTGAGCGTCGTCTGCGTGCTAGACATGTTACCTTAACCGCTGAGGTTATTACAGTTAGTGAGAGCAGGAATGTCTCTTTTTGTGGCTGTGTGTGTGTGCTTGCTTCCTCCTGTGGTGCCGACCCCGTCTCCACGGTGCTGTGGAGTCACCCTCGCTGTGTTGCTTGTGTGTGTGTGTGTGTGTGTGTGTGTGTGTGTGTGTGTGTGTGTGTGTGTGTGTGTGTGTGTGTGTGTGTGTACTGGTGGTGTCAGCAGCTGACGAGGGCGGCGGTGTGGATCAAGCGACATCTCTACAAGGTTAAGAAGCGACATTTTCCGCCTTGTATTATATATATTTTTCTTCGTGATGTTTGGACAGGAAGTTGACACATCCACGAGGCCTGGTTGTTGCTGTCTCTTTCTCCTCTCCCACTACTCAACCGTCCATTCCTCCCGTCACTCTCTCTATCTGTACCGTCCGTCTCTCCCTATCCCTGCTATTCCCCCTCTCTTCCTCCTCGTCGTCCGTCTATCCCTGCCGTCGCAAGTAGACGGGTTCCATCAAAGGAGACGTCGACAGGTCTGGTGAAGCCCGTCCCAAGAGACGGACCCGTCACCAGCCCGTCCTCATTACCTCCCGCTAAAATATGACAAATTATCCCTATACGAATATGGCAATCAGTCTTCAATAAATAAGATTCAAGATATTCGGACGGTTTTTAATTGAGTTGTGCGCTCTCGGCCCGACCCGCTCGGCCCGACCCGCTCGGCCCGTGTGTGTACATGTGGGAAGGTCACTCAGGTGCACACGGGAGTGTGTACAGGCGAGAAGAATGTGCTGTTGGGAGGTGTGGGAGGTCCACTTAACAAGGTGTCGCTATAAACAAACGTCATCGCTATGTTACAGTGACACGTGGGTATAAGGCAGCGTGGGGTATAAGAGCACGTGTCTAATTGTTTAGATATGTGTCTAAGCAATTTATCTTACTATTCACTTTATAAGAGTCGGAAATAAATGAAGCAAAAACACAAACTTGAATATTCCTAGGCCTGGCATAGTACACATATATACTATATTAGGCCTCAGATATTGTATATTAGGCCTAGGAAGGTTAGGTTAGTTTGTCTTTGCAACATAAGTAGAAAATAGTTTTCCGTTTTATCCAACTCAATAGCACCAATTTCTACCTTCTAATTTCGCTGTACGTCGGTATATATATACTGTGGCCCTCATGGTTGACTGAGTACGTCGTTAAGTACTACCAAAACAGGTGGATTGGCTGGCTTCCCACATACTTCTCAGAGGGA
The DNA here is from genome assembly GCA_020271785.1 of Procambarus virginalis. Taxonomy (NCBI): domain Eukaryota; kingdom Metazoa; phylum Arthropoda; class Malacostraca; order Decapoda; family Cambaridae; genus Procambarus; species Procambarus virginalis. The sequence continues at coordinate 5,608,549 of WNGS01161107.1, forward strand.
ATAAATAGATAATTATGAAAATAGTAATATTAAATGAGCTAGTGAATCTTGACACCAGAGGAGCTGGGTGATGGATGACGGACGAGAGAGAGAGAGAGAGAGGAGTTGGGTGATGGGTGACGGACGAAAGAGAGAGAGGAGTTGGGTGATGGGTGACGGACGAGAGAGAGAGAGAGGAGTTAGGTGATGAGTGGCAGAGTGAAAAGTCTGGGGATGGGACAGGATTTATGGGGACTCCGCTTTACAAATGGCAGGAGAAACGCACCAATATTTCTCAAGATGGGGAGCTCCCTGAGTCGCTGGGAAGGGGAGGGAAGGGAAGAAGGAAGACGAAGTAAGGAAAGACGAAAAAGGAAGTGGAATGGGAAGCGACTGATATAAAAGAGAAGACAAAGTGAAAGCAGGAAGAGGTGAAGTGGAAGAGGCGGTGAGGGACATGCAAGAGAAGGTCCCGAAGAGAACGGAAACAAATAGAAGTGATTAAGACAAAAGGTTTAGGAACACGACGAAGACTGGCGGTCTTGACGTCTGAGAAGTCTTCCATAGTTCTTGACGTCTGGCAGATCTTCCATAGTCTTGACGTCTGGGAGATCTTCCATAGTCTTGACGTCTGGGAGATCTTCCATAGTCTTGACGTCTGGGAGATCTTCCATAGTCTTGACGTCTGGGAGATCTTCCCATAGTCTTGACGTCTGGGAGATCTTCCCATAGTCTCGTCACTTGGTCGTTCTCTGACATTTTCCTTCATATAAGACTATGGAGTAATTTAGGTTGTTTTTTCGCTTTGATCGCAATATCGTTCTCATAATTTCTTTCCGATACTCTCCTTATGTTAATATCATCGTTCCACGCTCTGTTGCACCAATTCCTGTTGTCCTCTGCCCCTTGTCCTCAGTACTTTCTCCACTCCCTCCTGCTTCTCATTTTTGCTTCCTGACACTGTCATTTAAACACTGGGCTATTATATTCCATCCTACTTTTTCCCTTACTGATGGTGTGAAACTCTCGGCGGCCTCATTTCATTTCAACTTGACCAAGTCCATCGTATCTTGTACTGTTTTTCCCATAAGTTCTTCCTCCCACTGTACTTCTCCCAGATATTTCCTTGTCCGCCTGTAATCTTCTTTCTTATAGTCGACTCTCCTTTCTCTGACGTCTTCTGCCGTGTCACAATTTCAAGCTCTCGTGTAGTCAAAGACTAAGGACACAGTCATCACTGGGTCCTAGTGGTATTTCATGTTCCAAATTCGCGATGTCTTCCTCGTTCTGGGTGAAAATCAGGTCTAATAGGCTCGTTATTAGCCCTCTATGGGGATATCGTGGTTCCCAGTCGATCTCGCCGGCGTTCAGATCCCTCATAAGAAGCAGTTTTACTCTTATTGTGTGATCTGTTGTTGCTGCACTCTGCCGTTCATCTATACATGCCTTGTTGCTGTCATCATATTCTTGCCTGGGACTTCTGCTGTTTGGCGGGGGATTGTAAATTATCAAGATCACAATCCTCTTCCCACCTGCTGTCAGACTTCCAAGTGTGGAGCTGTGTGTGTGTGTACTCACTTAGTTGTATTTGCGGGGGTTGAGCTTCGGCTCTTTGGCCCCGCCTCTCAACTGTCAATCAACTGGTGTACAGATTTCTGAGTCTACTGGGCTCTATCGTATCTCTAGCATGCACACGCACGCACGTACGCACACACGCACGCACGCACGTACGCACACACGACAGGGTTGATAAAGACAGGCTGTTTAACACAAGGGGCACACGCACTAGGGGACACAGGTGGAAACTGAGTGCCCAAATGAGCCACAGAGATATTAGAAAGAACTTTTTTAGTGTCAGAGTGGTTGACAAATGGAATGCATTAGGAAGCGATGTGGTGGAGGCTGACTCCATACACAGTTTCAAGTGTAGATATGATAGAGCCCAATAGGCTCAGGAAACTGTACACCTGTTGATTGACGGTTGAGAGGCGGGACCAAAGAGCCAGAGCTCAACCCCCGCAAGCACAACTAGGTGAGTACAACTAGGTGAGTACACGCACGCACGCACGCACGCACGCACGCACGCACGCACACACACACACACACACACACACACACACACACACACACACACACACACACACACACATGGTGTGTGTGTACTCACCTAGATGTACTTGCAGGGTCGAGCTCGGCTCCTAACCCCGCCTTCCGAGACGTTCTTGGATTAATGCATTGACTCATTTCTCACACTTTTGTTATATTTACATTTAAAACTTTGAATCGAATTAACTTCGACGACTTCTTCGTCTACCTAGCTACACTTATTGACGGCTCTGACACTGAAAGAATTCTTTCTGACGTCCTTGTGGCTCATCTGCGTCTCAAGTTTCCATCTATGACACGTGCTGCTGTTCCTAGCTTTAAACAATGCTGCTTTGTCTACCTTGTCAATTCCCCTTAGAATCTTGTATATTTTTTTTATCATATAACCCCCCCATCTCTCCCTTTCTCCAGTGTGGCAAGGTCTAGTTCCTTCAGTCTTTTCTCATTGCTTAAACCCTTCAACTGAGGAACGAGACTTGTTGCATATCTGTGAACCTTTCCTAGTTTCCCATTGTCCTTTTTTCAGGTAAGGGTTCCATGCTGGGGATGAATATTCAAGAATATGCCCTCGCTGTATATTGGGCCCGAAACCCCTTTCTCAAAGTTTTCTGAAGGATACACGGATGTTGGCTGGTAAGTCATATGCGGCTGTTGTTATTCTGCTAATGTGGGCTTCTGGCATCAGATTTGGGGTTATGTCCACTCCCAGGTCTTTCTCCTTTCCCGATTGAAGGATCTGTGTTCCCTGCATCCAATACTACTACTCTCTGGGACACTCCTTTTCCAATCCTCATAACTTTGCCTTTAACTGGGTTAAACTCTAGCAGCCATTTTTCAGATCACTTCTGAAGTATATCCAAGTCCGTTTACAATGCCTCACAATCTCTGTTCTGACTTTTCTCATCAGTTTTGCATCAACTGCAAACATTGATATGATGAAGCCAATTTCCTCTTGTTAGGACGGAATCTTCCCCTCTGTGTGTGAGCGAGTTTGTGTATGTACTTATTTTTTGTGCCTGTAGAATCGAGCAATTAACTCTTTCACCCGCCATTCTAAGTGATCTATTTTTCTTCTATGATGTTTGCTACATATATTTTTAACACCCACACACATATACACATCACCCAGGAAGCAGCCCGTAACAGATGTCTAAGTCCCAGGTACCTGTTTACTGCTAGCGGGAACAGATGCATCATGGTGAAAGAAAATTTGCCCATTTGTTTCTGCCTGTGCTGGAAAGCAAACCCGGGCCTTATAGACTACGACCTCCGAGTGCTGTCCACTCAGCCGCGAGGCCTTTATTATTAAGTGTGTGTGTGTGTGTGTGTGTGTGTGTGTGTGTGTGTGTGTGTGTGTGTGTGTGTGTGTGTGGCTCTACGGCTGCATTCTTAAAGGAAAGATCGAGGCGAGATACTTCAAGACGTGACAGATTGTGAGGGAGAGAGAGAGACAGTGACATATAGAGAACACGGGAGGGTGGGAGAGGGAGAGGTACAGGTAGATAAAGGAGGAGACGCAGGCACCAAAACACAGAGTCACAGACCAGAAGACGTGCACAGACCACAAGACGTGCACAGACCAGAAGACGTGCACAGACCAGAAGACGTGCACAGACCACAAGACGTGCACAGACCAGAAGACGTGCACAGACCACAAGACGTGCACAGACCACAAGACGTGCACAGACCAGAAGACGTGCACAGACCAGAAGACGTGCACAGACACTTCCCTACCATCATCACAACTTAAATATGGTCTCCCAACACTCTCGAAGACTTGAACCACGGACCCCACCCGTGTCAGGCCGAAGCTCTACCGACCGAGCTATTGAGTGGTCTTAATAAGGAAAGATTCTAGCAGCAGCATCCTGCTGCCAAACTGAAACTTTCGACTTTCCCCTAACTGCTGGTGAAGCTCAGAAGGCGGGGAGTTCCTCTGAGGTTCAGTAGGGCTGGAGAGAAGGATGGGAAGGAGAACAAAAAACGTACAATTGGAGCCAGAGACAAAGAGAAGATCGAAAGGAGAGAAGACGAGAGCGGAAAAGAGTAAAGAATAGAAACAAAAGATCAGATAAATATGCCAAGGGACTCGGAGCTAAACAGACAGGCATGGTGGCGTTATTGAAGTTGTGTTTATGGTAGTACGGCTGAAATGTGAATATCAGAAAGGAAAGCTCACACACACACACACACAAAGATAAGCAGACATACAGAGAGGCAGAGCGATACATGGAGGTGCCGCAGGAGCCTCGTGACACAGAGAAGCGTGGCACAAGCCCGCGAGCAGGGGCACAGCAACACCTCCACTACACGCGCCGCTTATACCAGTCATCTTCCTAATTTACCCAGACCTTCAAAGGCAGTAATGCAGAACCGCGATGACGCCCCTGCCAGTCAAGAGTCGCGCCTCGGGCTCACGTCTTACCTGCTCCGAGCGACAGTCATCAGACTCCTGCTCGGAGCCATGGCGGAGGCTTGGGCGCCTGCCGCTCGCGGTCCCACGCGGCCTCGGGTTGACGAATTTTGAGAACCCCGTCGCGTGCCTGCTTTATGATAACTATTTTCCCGACACGCCAGATTATAGCTGTCTTTAAAAAGATGGAGAGGAGAAAAAATGGTTGCAGCTGTGAGCGGTCTACGTAACAAAGGTGGTCTGGGAATCTGAAGAGCAGCTAAAATTATAGTTATTGTTCTGTATAGAAATTGTTGCGACAGTTGGTGGTGAGGACGGGGGAGGGGACAGAAGTACGGGTGTTTACCTGTCAATGTTTCTCTGTTAGTCATGACGGGGGTGACATCCAAGCATTTTGTACCAAGTGCGTTCATGGTACCCTTGACGTCCATGGTACCCTTGACGTTCATGGTACCCTTGACGTTCATGGTACCCTTGACGTCCATGGTACCCTTGACGTTCATGGTACCCTTGGCGCCCATGGTACCCTTGGCGTCCATGGTACCCTTGGCGTCCATGGTACCCTTGGCGTCCATGGTACCCTTGGCGTCCATGGTACCCTTGACGTTCATGGTACCCTTGACGTTCATGGTACCCTTGGCGTTCATGGTACCCTTGACGTTCATGGTACCCTTGGCGTCCATGGTACCCTTGGCGTTCATGGTACCCTTGACGTTCATGGTACCCTTGGCGTTCATGGTACCCTTGACGTTCATGGTACCCTTGACGTTCATGGTACCCTTGACGTTCATGGTACCCTTGACGTTCAAATTCCTGTTCGTATCTACCGTGAAGTTGATGATGGAGGTTCCTTCGACAACTTCTTCTCTAAGTGCTTGTCATTACATTTATTTGACTCATTTACGTTCAAACCTTCCAACTATGTTCTTCTGTTGTGATAATATAATGAGATAATGTACAACAAAAGAGCAATGAACCGTTAAGCAACAGATCCAATCCCGATAATTACAATTATAACAAGTATACATGCTATAACTTACAGGGTATGACAATATACTTGCTATAACTACAGGGTATAACAAGTATTCTTGCTATAACTTACAAGTTTAAACAGGTATACCCTGTAAGTTACCAGAGAGTGATCCAAAGCAGATCTTTATAATATTTAGAAGAACAATTTTCTTTCTCAAACGAAAAGCACAGATTTAGCAAAGGAAAATCTTGCTTGACAAACTTGTGTAGTTGTACACTAGGATGTCAGAAAGCAAACAAGAGAGGGATGGGGCCCTGCATAATCCTCCACTACAAGAAACCATCTGATACTTTCTTGCACCAGAGACGTCTTCTCAAGCCAGAGAAGCAAGCTCAGGAAGAGTCCTGAAGTGCGTCAAAGAGTGCCTCTCAGGAAGAAGCAAAGGGTTAGAGTGAAAGCGGAGATATGAGAATAGAGAGAAAGAGGGAGAGATTCCGAGTGAAATACCACATGGTGGTTTTGGTGCCCATCCTGTTTCTTATAAATGTCAACAACCTGACAGCAAACTGACTCCTTCATATATATGTTTGCAGATGTAAAAATAATGAAAAAAGTCAGTACAGAGATAAATGGGATGCATTGCAAAGGAATTTGGAAACATTCCACAAGTAGGCTGAAACATTAGCTACTAGAATTTAACCCTGCCAAATGCAATGTTGATAATTCGAATAGGAGTGCGAACACAAGAACCGTAATACAGGATGATGGGAAGCAGCTTCTTTACTCGGAAAAGGAGAAAGCTCTGAGAGTGGACATAACCCCAAATATGATGCCAGAAACCCACATTAGCGGAATACCAACAGGTCATGACATACTGGCTATCGTCTGGGAATCCTTCTACGTCACATGACTGTGATATAGAAGATCCTATGGCGGGTATTGACAGAGTAGGTGAGAAGGCAATGTGTCATGGGGTGGGACAATGGAAGGAAAGGCTTCTAGCAGCTCCAGACACAGATGAACCGCTGGATGCCAAGGAACATTTTACAGCGTAAGAATAGCGGTTAAAATGGACTGATTTCAATGAGAGGCAGATGAAGCAGCATCACTCAGAGTATCATGATAGAAAGTGGTTGATGGGCCATGATATATCACGACTGACAGCTCAAAAAAGCGAGACTCAAAGTGACCACGCTTGGCTCTTTAAGCCCAACCAGGTGAGTACAGTTAAGTGAGTTCAGTTACGTAGTAACTTAACGTTCACGAACTGGAACACAATGCCTGCCAGAGCGATAGGCATGATGGCACTGACGGCCTTTTCGTAAGGATTTCAGGGGATTGCGACGCCCTCGCGTGCGCCGCAATACAGTCGTGTGTGTGGGTTCGTCTGCATTTGGATAACTTCTCACTAACTCTGTGTAGGAGGTTCCGCTGCCTCCTCACATGCTTGTGAGGATTTGTATAGGTTTTCACAACCTCACAGAAGAGCTTAAATACAACGGACGTGTTCGACACCACGAGGGAGAGTTCAGGATTCTCCATGTGTGCCTGCTTGTTCGAACTCTTCCTCCTGGACCCCACCTTTTTAACCGTACGTTGACTAAAGTACTAACGCTCAGACTAATTTTTTCTGTCATGTCTACTATATATATTTCTCTGCACACACACACACACACCCACACACACACACACCACACACACACACGCACACGCACACACACACACACCCACACACACACACACACACACACATATCCTCAGGAAGAAGCCCGTGGCACCTGTCTAAATCCCAGGAACCTATTTACTGCTAGGTGAACAGCGGCATCTGGTGAAAGAAACTCGCACATTTGGTTTTGGTTCGGCCGGAATCGAACGTGGATCCTTCGGACTACGACTCCTGAACGCTTTNATATATATATATATATATATATATATATATATATATCATGAGACTACATTTTACCGCATTAGATATTATACATATTTCTCTTTACGAACTGTAAATGCAACTTTGTTGTTTCTGCCACACAAGGCAAGGATGGATTCATGAAATATAGTTTAAAACAAATAATAAATTAAGTTCTCGTTCTTCATTCTTTAAATTGGAGAAGAAAATTTAGGATAAATTGTTAGGATGTCGTCCAATACACCAGATGCAATTAAAATAGTTATATAGTTGATCGTAAAATAGGGCAGGAGACCTAAAATATTTGGCAATTTCACATTCAGTAATGTAGGGTTCAAGTGAATGTATTATTGGCTTGTCAGAAAACCATTTTTGTCTGTCTCAGTAGTCTGGGGAAGGATGTCTCTGGAAGACGTCAAGCGTTGTCTGGAAGACGTCAAGCGTTGTCTGGAAGGGGGTCAAGCGTTGTCTGGAAGAGGTCAAGCGTTGTCTGGAAGGGGTCAAGCGTTGTCTGGAAGAGGTCAAGCGTTGTCTGGAAGGGGTCAAGCGTTGTCTGGAAGGGGGTCAAGCGTTGTCTGGAAGAGGTCAAGGGCTGTCTGGAAGGGGTCAAGCGTTGTCTGGAAGAGGTCAAGCGTTGTCTGGAAGGGGTCAAGCGTTGTCTGGAAGGGGGTCAAGCGTTGTCTGGAAGAGGTCAAGCGTTGTCTGGAAGAGGTCAAGGGCTGTCTGGAAGGGGTCAAGAGAAGAGTGGTGTGGAAGGAGGCGGATGGCAGGAAAGGGGTCGATGGTTGTCTGGAAGAGAGCTAGAAGGAGTGGTCTGGATAGTGTTGGGATAGTCTGGAAGAAGTCTTGTGTTTTCTGGAGAGAGTCCGGATGTCCTGGAAGGCATCGGTGTGACCTTCAAGGTGTCGCGGGGGCCTGGAATGTCTCTGGGGTGAGTGTGAATGTGTATAGGTGGTCTGGAAGAGTTTTGGTGATGGAATGGATGGCGTGGGGAGGGTGATGGATGGGCCCTGATGGTCAACACACCCGGCCTCCCCGGGACAGGTTGGCGCCGCAGTCCCCCCATCCCTCTCCCCCCCCCCCCCAACCCCTTCCTCTCCCTTTTCCCTGTACCTCTTACTCAATCTCCCCCACTTCTTTTCAATCCCACCTTCTTCCTTTTTCTCCACTCACTTGTTTTGCTCTTCATTCTTCCTCTGTGTTTGGGACAGGAGCTGCCTCGTATGGGCCAAAAGGCCTTTTGCAGTTACCGTTATTCTTATGTTCTCTTTCTATTTGCATTGTATTCTGCGCCTTTTCCCGTATTCACAAGACTCGTGCCTCGCTCCCTCCTCCTCCTCCCTGATACCATTGCCGCCTTGACGGGTTAAGAACAAGAAACATATCAGTGACGACTGGAAATGTCTGTCGCGATACTACACTTGGCGACACAGAAATAGGAAGGTGTAGTCGCCAGAGGTGTTCCCACGCCAGCCAGTGTTGGTGACCTTCGTGCCTACTCACCTAGATGTCTTTGCAGGGTCGAGTTAGGCTCCTAGACCCCGCCTTCCGGACCTTCTTAGATTACTGCAATGGCTCGTTTCTCACGGTTTTATTTTTCATATTTATATTTAAAACTTGGAATCAAATTAGCTACAATGACTTGTGCGTCTAACCAGTTCCACTTATTGTAGTTGTATTGTAGTAGTATCTTATTGTAGTAACTAAAAAAGTTCTTTCTGACGTTCCTGTTACTCATTTGCGTCTCGAGTTACCATCTATGACCCCTAGTTCTGCTGCTCCCAGCTTTATGCAATGCTGCTTTGATCCCCAGTGTAGCAGGGGATCTCTGTGGAGAGCCCTTGTTGATATATATTGCATTTTAGGCCTGTGTGCAAGACTTTCCTACACACACAGGCCTAAAAGAAACTCCTGTGGTATAGAACTACACGACACTAGAACAGCTAAGGTCTGCATTGACAGCTACTTCGGTGACGTAATCGAACTGAAAAGTGGAGTACCACAGGGAAGCCGCCTGTCACCCACACTGTTCAACATACAGCTGACTTGTTTCCTCCTTAACACGTGAGAATACGTCACCGATGCAAACGGTTTAACTCAAATAATCTGTCAACGTGGACAATCAAAGATGTTGCCATCCTATAAAGCAGACAAAAGTTCCAAATAATACACTTTGCAAAACGAAATAGCGAGCCCATTATCCTTGATAACCACCAAATGAAATCAGATCAAAGACTATTCATAACTGTGGTACATCTATAATTGGGAAAGTGCACATAAAGTCTACAGCCCATTAATTACATAAGTCACAATATCATCACAGAAAAGAGAACCTGAACCTTTTATTCTGTGCAGCGATCAGGTCATTTATAAGTGCTGGTTGATACCTGGTTGATACCTGGTTGATACCTGGTATGTATGAGGTTCATACCTGGTATGAGATGAGGCATGTGCTAGTATGAGGTGCTTGCTGTCTATCTTGCAGGAGAAGTTTGCAATGGCTTGAAGAGCAGACTTTAAATCACAAAATATTATTCCTCCTCCTGTGTGTTTAAATGTACTAGTAGCTAGTTGCAGCGCCGCTAGTTCTCTTCGTGAAGAGGTCCCTCAGTAGACCATACACTATACACTTCCAAGATAAAACACAGAGTAGAAAAACACACGAAAGACACAAGGCACGCCCAGGAAACAAAAAAATCAAAACATGTACACATGCATCTGTGTGTGTGTGTGTGTGTGTGTGTGTGTGTGTGTGTGTGTGTGTGTGTGTGTGTGTGTGTGTGTGTGTGTGTTCACCTATTTGTACGCACCTATTTGTGCTTGCGGGGGTTGAGATTTGGCTCTTTGGTCCCGCCTTTCAACTGTCAATTGTGTGTGTGTGTGTGTGTGTGTGTGTGTGTGTGTGTGTGTGTATGTGTGTGTGTGTGTGTGTGTGTGTGTGTGTGTGTGTGTGTGTGTGTGTGTGTGTGTACTCACCTAGTTGTGCTTGCGGGGGTTGTGTGTGTGTGTGTGTGAGCGTATGCTACACTGAGGTCATCTACAGACAACATATTTATACAGAGACATCCAGAGTCTTGCAATCTAGAGACACTCTGACCTGGTCCCCGAATCCGATACACCGGCCGCCTCCCTCCCCCTCCCCCCAGGGGTCCCCCCAGACCCCCCCCCCCGTCTCCCCCTACCAGACACCACGGCGGAAGATGTCATTAAGAGACCAAGTACAGTTATTTAAAATATTAAGTTTGTAAACAGGGCAGCGGAGGAATGGCGCTGGGCTTGTTTACTGTTTTGCTGTGGAGCGGAGGGTAGATGGTTTCATTACACCTGATGCCTCTGTTCACCTAACAGTAAATAGGTACCTAGGATTGAGTTCTGTGGGCTTCGTTCCTTAGAAGGTTTGTCATAGGCCTACGAAGACCGCGATTATTTTGTTTTTCGAGTGATGAAAGGAAGGAATTATATACAAAATCATACTTATACTCAGAATGAGTATTAGTATTAATCATACTAATACACTCCACTAATACTTGGAATGTACTACACGTACACTTAGATATATTTTTATACTTATCACAAATCTTACCAATTATGAAGCTATCTTAACTGGAACACTCCTGGACTTGTAGTAATATGATCTAATTCACTACTTTTTTTATAATGAAGACTCAATAATACTTTTTTCAATAATTATCTGTCTGTATTTCTTCATTATTTGTTGAGACGCGAAAACGTTTGGAATTTTCGTTTCATTTTCTCCTAAGTGAATACTTACGCATAACCGAATGTTTTCGTGATAATTCTTGTATAGTGTCAGTATTAGTATTAAAATAATAATTCTGTCTTTTTATTCCAGCCTTATATCACCTTCCCTAAACACACACACACACTCTCTCCCTCCCAGTTCATATTTGGGTTACGAGAAGAGTTACCGAAATAACTCTTAATTACAAGTGGTGTCTGGTGGCGGAAATTCTCGTGTTTTTTCATGGCTGGCGGCGACATTAATATTTTGATTACTCTCCATCTAGACCACACCAACTGTATCATGTGTGAAAGAAATACCCTTCCCCCCCCCCCCCTCCCTCCCTATCTCTCTCTCTCTCTCTCTCTCTCTCTCTCTCTCTCTCTCTCTCTCTCTCTCTCTCTCTCTCTCTCTCATATTTGCTCATGTGTCGCCTTCGTCTGATCCCCTGATGACGGGGCACACGACACAGAACAGGTGGTCTCTGTGTGTCCCAGCTGGTGATTGAGGCAGCAGGCCTGCCTCTCAGACGGTCTCAGTTCCCTGCTGCTCTCTCTCTCTCTCTACACCTCTATCTCTATACGTTCTCCCGTTTGGTCTGGTTATATAATATATATATTATATATATATATATATATATATATATATATATATATATATATATTTATATATATTTATATATATAATGCATTCCATTTTCCTCCTTATTCTATGTGATATATATATATCTCATGCTGTATCCATCATCACAAACATCGACTAGTTTATATACATAACAAAGTGGTGAGCGTGGCCCACACCAAGGATGGTGGAGCCCGCTCCTCCCTGGCCTGAGGACGGTCTCGCCGCGCGCTCATTGTCGGGGCTCTAATTATGCTTTCGGTATGTGGTGCCTAATATGATAAGTTTTGGGTTAATGTGAGAGTAGCGGGAGCAGCACGCCCTTCTGATATCTGGCTGGCGGGCTGGTGGCGGTGTGGTAGGCAGGCAGGTAGGCAGGGTGTGGCAGGCAGGCAGACCTGTAGGTAGGCAGGTCGGCAGGCAGACAAGCTGGAATGAAGGCAGGCAGAGAGACAGAGGAACATGATCAATCAGTCAGACATGGACTGTGAGGAACTTGATCACACCGGCAGTGAAGAAGACAGGAACATAGTAAAGCTGGTGGACAAACAAGTATATATGCTTGCTTGTAGGCGCGTTAGGATGGAGTGAGAGTATGAGGCAGGCAAGCAAAGAGGCCGGATTTGTTCATGCAGGAAGAGAGAGAGAGAGAGAGAGAGAGAGAGGGCAAGAGAATGATGAGCACAGAGTCTGGGACAGCTCAGGGAAGACGTTGGGGCAGACCAAGACGAAGAGAGAGGCAGGACAAAGGTTATGAACACACAGATATTGTCACATTCGGCCGCCATAATGAAAGTTATTTAGCCAGGTAGGTTAGTTAGGCAGGCAGACGGGCACGTAGGCCGGCTGGCAGCTGGCATTACAATCCAAACTTGTTGCAAACGATTGGACGAGTCTCCTGTCTGTTTTGACCAGCTGTAAAGCGTCAATATTCCGCCCTGTCTGGTGAGGAACTAGGGTTAATGGTATCACTAAGAGATATGTATTTCCTTGTGAGTGATGGGAGACAGACACACACAACACGCCCATCTATTTGTGCAGGCAGAACCAGGTGAGTATATGCGTATATTTCTCTCTCTCTCTCTCTCTCTCCCCAAGTGTGAGCGAACTGCCACTCTCCAGCTCCAACAGCCTGCCTCTTGCCCAGGTTTATATAATGTGACGAAGGGCGCCGCCCCTAGCGTCATACTTCTCCTGCTGGCCGACTCTTCCTTTTCCAATGGCTCTATTTCTTCCTTGAGGGGTGAGAGGCCGGGGTCGTCAATGATTGGGAGTGTTTGTTGTGCTGGCTTGAGTTTCTTTACCATTTGGTAAGTTTGTGAGTGTGAGTGGGGATGATGAGTGACGTTGTGGGATTGTGAGTAACTGGGCAGGTGGTTTTAAGATATGGGATTGGTTGTGAGTGTGTTTGTAGGTGACTGGTTTATTTTGTGAGTAAATGGGTCAGCTTTTGAGTGGTTGGGATAGTTTGTGAGTGGGCAGAGTGGGATTTGTGATTGCCTGGGTGTGCTTCTGAGTAAGTGGATAGTTTGTAAGCGGGTTTTCTTCTTTCTGGGTTCATTTTTGAGCAATTAATTCATTTCTTGAGAGGCAGAGTCTACCCACTTACTTGGGCCTATTGAGGCCTAATATATTTTTACAATATTGATGCGATCAGTGCATAAATGTTTTAAAATATGGCAAAAAAATAATATTAAAAATTCAGAGTCGAGTGATGATGGTATTGCGAGCCTTACCGTGGGGGTAAGTTTAACACAGTGTTACGTGGTATTCTCTTCTTTAATGCCAATCTTGAAACACTCTTATTTGGCAATCAAGAAGCTGTGGCACTAATGAGGACGCATTGCTCTTGACACCTTCAAGGGACGAAACATTGTGACACAGCGATGGTGTAGCTAATTTTGGCACTGAGAAATGCCACGAATGTTTGTCAAGGTCATTCTTACTTGGCACTCTGGAGCTGATTGTGTTGTTTATGTCGTTATTCCTCCCACCCAGCTGTTAACTCCCACGGAGGTCTGGGGGCTGTTTGGCGCCCAAGTGCAGGGCCGGTGGGGGTGACTCCCACGTTAGTACAGGGGCGATGGCGTCCACTCCCACGTAGGTGCGAGGGTGTGGGAGCGGGTGTGAGCCTGTCTGGTCCGTGAAGGTGCCACGACGAGTGCCATCTGTGTGCGTAACTGGCAATGTTTACATGGGGGTTTGTTTCTTGTCTTGTTGCCGACTGTGGTCCGTCCTCACCTTCACCCCCCACCTTCGTCCTCATCATCACTCTATCACCCTCATCTTCACCTGCGTCCTCCATTTCGTTTTCACTTTCCAAGCTCACCTTCCTAGTCACTTTTACTCTCACCCGTTTCGTCGTCCGCCCCTGCACCTCCATTCTCATCTTTGCTGTCACTTTCACAGCCATCTTCGTCCTCACCATCATCTGTGATCTGGTCAACTGGTCACTTTCTGCACATGATTTAATTATTCTCTTTTTGTTTTTTCTTCCTTGTCTTATTCGTTCGATTATCGCCATATTGCTTCTTCCTCTTCTTCCTTCACTTCTTCACTGTTTTTAATTACAAGCCATTCTCTCCTTTAAGGTGACTCGTAAGTTATTTTGTCTTACTGAAGGTGAGTGGTAAGTGCACTCACCGTGTCTTAGGGTGAGTAAGCAGGTCATTCTCTCTCTCTCACTCTCTCAAGGTGAGTAATATGCCATTCATTGGGCAGAGGTCTCTTGTGTCTGAGTCTAAATGTTGTTTATGTAAAGGTCACTTGTCTCTCTCTCTCTCTCTCTCTCTCTCTCTCTCTCTCTCTCTCTCTCTCTCTCTCTCTCTCTCTCTCTCTCTCTCTCTCTCTCTCTCTCTCTCTCTCTCTCTCTCTCTCTCTCTCTTCTTCAAAACTGTAATGAAGTTCGTGTAAGATCTCGTCTTTTCTTGGTCTGCTCTCTGTTGACCTGTGAGCCCGGCTGACCTGTAACACGCTGGCGCAATCTTCACATTCATTTTCTTCTCTTGCTGTTGGCGGCTTTTGTAGTTCTGCTGTTTAACATCGATGCCATATTCGCCGAGGCACAGACGAAGGCGTCGTACTTGGCTTCCTTTCACTGATGCATAAACGGCTTGCCTCTGTGTATGACTGGAGGCTGGTTCTCTGGTGATATGCCGAAGCCTTCCTCTTGTGCTTCCTACACTGGCTTCATTCATGAACACATGCATCATGTTCTAAGTTACTAACGCGACGTTGGCTCAGGTCAGTTCAAGTTTCTACATAGCGAAGTGCTTGATCACAGCCCTCGTTCTGTTCCTTGTGGCACCTTGAGCTTTCTCTCTGCCTTCCCGTTTCTCCCGTATGTGGAAAGGAAGTCTTGAACCACATCTCCGTTGTGACAAACAAGCGCTACGATGGCGCATACCGTATTGCGCAGACTCACGTAATACAAGGGTCCTCTCGCTAACACGGCTAGCGAAGAACAACAATAGTTACCTGGAAAGTCAAAGAGAAGAGACCAGCCGGCCTTTCTTGTATTCAGAAGGTGCGGTTCATGAGCTATTTATACCAGCAAGAGTTGACATTCACGTCATACCATCCGTGGTGACCTCCTTGGCAGTAAAACTAGTCCAGACCTCTATATCCAGTAAGTGTTCCCTCTCCCTGTGCTTCTGCAGGCATTCTTCCCCCCCACACAGTGTCTTATTAAACTGTGTTATGAATTGTAAATTAAACTACTCGTACATAAAAATGCTCACTTTCCTGTTTACGTGGATTTGCAAATAGGGTGTACACACACACACACACACACACACACACACACCCACACACACACACACACACACACCACACACACACACACACACCACACACACACGGGTTATCCTGGTTACGTAACTCTTGCTGAGTAAGCCTTGAGAGAGTCATGAGTTAAAGGAAGAGTTGGAAGAAAGAGAGTGACGAGGACAGGTTATCAAGGAGGTGAATGAGAAGCTCAGTAAAGCATTCATAAGAAAAGGAGAAAGCAAGCAAAAAGTGTACTGCCAGTAGGTAAAATGAGCATGAAGAACAAGATCATTGCATGTATATGAGAGCCCAACCCCAACAGTTAAGTTAAACAAAACAACCAGTTGTAATTCCTGGCATTATTCCTGGTGGATGCCAGGCTGAGGATGGTTGGACTTGCCTGGTATTCATAACTCACTTATCACCTGGGGCACCTGGACCTGGTGACCCCTCGTCCCTGCCCCCCTCACGGCGCCCCTTCTGTCAGCTCTATATAATGTTTCAAGTGTGTGTAGTGTGGCCAGAGTGGCGGGATGGAGGAGAGCGGTGGGCACATATGGGTGTGAGTAGCACCGAACCGTCTCGCCCTGCCAGTAATGGCGTCCAGTGCTTGCCCCTCCTCTCAAACTTTCCCTTCTCTGGCTTACTTTCTGCTCCAGTCTTGCGGTGTGTGTGTGTGTGTGTGTGTGTGTGTGTGTGTGTGTGTGTGTGTGTGTGAGTGTGAGTGTGAGTGTGTATCTTCGTCTCAGCGTACAAATAACTGTACACAGTATTGTCTTCAAAATTATTAATACATTAAACAAAACACTAACACTGTTAATGGAAATAATCTTTGCCGCGAGGTTCTCCTGGCGACCCGTTGTGGACGAGTCAACTCGTCACTAAATCCATTTAGTCAATTCGTGTCTAAATCTGTTCAGCAACACAAGGGGCTGCATGTGAACCCTTGTTTGTACACACTGGGGCCGTGGCCGAGAGGCGCAGTCATCAATGTGTCGAGATCTGTGTAATCAAACCCGATATTTTCTAAAATATATATTAATATTGTTAATAAGTACAAGGTAGGTTAGGTTAGGTCTTTTGCTTAAATTAGCAATAATTTGTAGTTACAGTCAAGCCGCCCTAAGGTGATGTACCTCACGCCGCAGCGAAGTCTTAACTATATATTTGGATTTGATTTTAAGGTATCGTGTATCCCCAAAAATGCTTCTTAATATATAAATTTGTAATAATGTATATAATAATTGTATATAGTTAGGTTTCAGATAGATAGGTTTGATGATTTTGATTACGATAGCATTTTTTTCGCGTTTGCAGTACGTGGGTGAAGGATTTAGAGAGGTGAGAGTTGAACACGAGAACACTGTCAAGCATTAAGATAGGTTCGAACGAAATCAGTTGAGTCATGTGTAAAGTGTTCTTCTTTATTGGTGAACAGTTTGGTGCCTGCACTAACGATCATTTGGCTCATGTTTATGAGGACGGCCTGTTACAGGAGGCTGTATAGCGGGGTGAAACAGTCACAGCTGTTCTTCACACACAGTAAGTGAACAAAGTTCTGTTTGTGTTTAGTGTTTAAGGTAAGTTCGAACGTCAGCAGTTGTAAAAGGCGAAAGATTTATGCGTTTTGAAGGGAAAACAGCCCCGCTCTTGTGCCAGGTAACTACGGGCTCACCATAGCCCGTGCTACTTGCAACGTTTTGTTCAATCTAGTTGAATCTAAAACAACAACAACAATGCCAGCAATTGTGTGGTGAACACAATGACGTTCATCATCAGAACAATGAGCCGTCGGGTCCACAAAGTACATATCAAATAATGACAATAAGATCTATGTTAGTCACTATTATATTTATCGTCCACTTGACTGTGTTTGAAGCCCAACCACTTGGGCTGGACGGTAGAGCGACGGTCTCGCTTCATGCAGGTCCGCGTTCAGTCCCCGACCGTTCAAGTGGTTGAGCACCATTCCTTCCTCCCCGTCCCATCCCAAATCCTTATCCTGATCCCTTCCAAGTGCTATATAGTCGTAATGACTTGGTGCTTCCTCCTGATATTGCTCTTCCCTGGACTGTGTTTGAAGCTATGACTTGAAACATCGGAACATGCTTCGAACATTCACGTGGGCTCTAAGAGATTCGAAACCTGGACCCACGTGTTTAAGGCCGAAGCTCTATCGACCGAGTTATTGAGTGGCCTTAATAAGGAAAATATTTTTTTTATGTTTGGAACACTTTCAGTCTGAAGCATAAACTCTCCCTAGCCACCGTATCAGTCGTCGCCAAGAAGTTAATAAAATCATAAAATAATATTAGTAAAGATTAATAACACAATTGGTCTAAAAGTCACACGATCTTGACACACACCATCATAAGTTAAACGAAACTTAACACAAAAATAATATGACCTTATATTGCGACCATGAACTTTGACCCAACTTCCTGAAATTCGGCTGCCTGTCCCGTTGGCAAGCAACTGACCGTCTGCTAAGTTTCACTAAAATCAGACAGGTCGTTTCTGAGTTACTTTCTCGACGGTGATAATAAACTTCTTATCTCAATACGAGTAAAGATTTAAGGGAGAGAGAGAGACGGGTCTGTCGCGATGTTGACGACCTCCCCGTCTACAAAGTTGTGTCTGAGCTGTAGCCCTAGAGTCTTGGAGGCCCAGACGAGGCCATTAGCTACCGAGAGACTCACTAGCGCGCCTCGTAAGGCTTGGCACAAGGTGCCATAAGTCTTCCCAATGGCTAGGATGGGGTGCCTATCCTCTCTCGTGGCGCCTATCACCCTCAGGTTGTCAGTGGTAACACCTCTCTCTCTCTCTCTCTCTCTCTCTCTCTCTCTCTCTCTCTCTCTCTCTCTCTCTCTCTCTCTCTCTCTATCTCTCTCTCTCTCTCTCTCGTAGGGTTGGCGACAGAGCGGTGGAGTGAGTCACGTGACAATAACCACCAATTCTACGCCATGTGAGGTTGTTCATTGTGTATTTACGGTCTAACTTTGAAGGCTAACTCGCGAGTGACAAGCGCCCGAGAATCCGGATCTCCTTCCTGGCTGCATCTGTCAGATGAATCGGCTTCCCAGGAACGTGATGTGATTGGAAACATGAACATTTCGTCTCCCATCGCTGCGTTTTAGCTAATGAAATATTCGACGTTTACTGTGATGTTAAATCGCAGTTCTTCGGCAGTCTAAAGTTAGGGAAATGACCGACAGTATTATGCACAGTTCTGTCCTTTTAGACAGAAACAGACAGACTGGTAGCTAAGAAGAAAGACAGTAGAGCACACGTATACTGAAACTTATCAGTGTCAATAAATTAAACTGCAATTAATGTGTGCAATTAAACTTTAAAATGGAGATACAGGTCCAAATGTGTGACTGTATGATCTTGTATTCTCGCTGTATGTAATGTTTGCTTCCGTGCTTGGCTTGTGTTGTATTTCCTCTTTGTTGATATGTTTGTTGGGCTAATATGACCGTGGTGGTTGTGCCCTTTGTTTCCGCTTTTGTTGATTGCTTTTGTGTAACTTGTTGGGATAGTAAGAGGTTGGATAGTAAGAGATTGGGATAGTAAGTGGTTGGGATAGTGAGGGGTTGGGATAGTGAGAGGTTGGGATAGTAAGAGTGGGATAGTAAGTGGTGGGATAGTGAGAGGTGGGATAGTGAGAGGTGGGATAGTAAGAGGTTGGGATAGTAAGTGGTTGGGATAGTAAGAGGTTGGGATAGTGAGAGGTTGGGATAGTAAGAGGTTGGGATAGTAAGAGGTTGGGATAGTAAGAGGTTGGGATAGTAAGAGGTTGGGATAGTAAGAGGTGGGATAGTAAGAGGTGGGATAGTAAGAGGTTGGGA
>WNGS01161107.1:5637490-5651837 GCA_020271785.1 Procambarus virginalis
AGTATCAGTTTGCATCGAGGCAGCGCGTAGACTTAACTAAGGGAAGAACGGCATATGAGAAACGTGATAAAGAACAGAAGAATATCATGCCTGGAATGAGAAACGTGATAAAGAACAGAAGAATATCATGCCTGGAATGAGAAACGTGATAAAGAAGGAAAGAAGAGAATAACATCACCTTGCCTTCACAACCCCCCCCCTGGGGTCAAGGGGGAGGTAATAAATCTACACATCAATACGTCAATAAACGGTAATAACAAAAATATTTTCAAAATGTTTGTCAAAATAATGATATTATGTTATTAATCATATCAACAAAATCGCGCGATCTACGTTGATGTTGGGCTTAAGGCCTAACAACCTCTGGAGGGTTATTGAGACCTAACAACCTCTTCAGGGTTATTAAGTCCATCACAACAGCCTACTCACCAAGGGACAAACATACTCTGGTTATAGATACTGTCCAGTACTGAAGTTAACTCCCAGTGTATATACATCCAGAAATGTGTATGTACACCTCTCGGTGAATGTATGCTTTCCTCCCAAGTCTCAGTCCACATAATATAAACATAGGGCTGAATATTAAGCTAATATACATCACTTAACAGATTTATACAACAGTATAGTATTGTTAGACAATATTCTACATGTATACTATGGTATGTGCATAAAATCCACAATAGTATATATTTATATAATACATTTTAATATGTTTATACAGAATACTATGTGTATATAATACTCCATAGTATTTTTATATTCACTGTAGTGTTTTATATACAATATACTACATTATCATTCTTCAATATGCTATAAAATGCTTTGAAAATATGTTAGAGTGCTTGAACAATGTAACGAAATACGCATGTACATTATACTCAAGCATATTTAATCATTATACTTTGATATATGTATACATTATATTCTAAAATGCTAAAATATAAATATTTTTCTCAACGTACAGTTGTAAAAAAGAGAAGCCGAACCGACCTTTCCTTTAACTTCTTATATTAGAACAGTCTCTGATGCACACATGCATCAGGATGATACAGACAGACTAGTAGAACGAAAACAGGGATCACAGGCATAATGTGTCACAGGGAAATCATGATAAAAGTTATTCAGACAGAACAATGCAAGTCACTGGATTGCAAGTCATTAAACAAATATTTGCGTTCATCGCTGGCGATGGCCGGCAGCCTCTCTGCTTTACCCATACCAGGCAGGCAGACAGGGCTGCAGGTAGGTAGGCAGGCAGGCAGACAAGGCTGCAGGCAGGCAGGCAAGCAGGCAGGCCAACAGGCACATCAATAACCTTATCCCAACCCATTGCACAAGCCAAGTCCCACCTAGACGGTATTAACCAAGCGGTGCAATTGAAATCACACGGCTCCTTGCCTGGAGCCTCGATCCCCCATGCTCTGTACACACTCATGTCCCCTTTCACCCAATGAACCACACGTTCATCCACACAACCTTCATCCACATCCACCTGGCTGGCAACCTTCAAGGTCCCCAGCAACCTTAGAACCAGCAGCCACAGCTGAGCATTTGTTGACGCGATTTACAATCTATTATGTCGAGGCTGTTGAGAAATAAGTGCCAAACTAATTAAAGTGTGATGACTGAAAGCAGCCATTGATTCCAACTTAATTATTTTATAATTTCTTTTGTTAATAGTGTTATGTTGCCTTAACAATGAGGTTACTGGCGCAGAATAACCAATACTCATCGTAATGGCTCATGTTTACAATGACAGTGTGAAGCAACAACAACAGTCGCAGGAATATCCTTGGAAAACAACAACAAAAGTTCCAACAGGAAGCTTCTCCATAGTCAGGTTCGTCCTTCACAACTCTTGACGTGTCACGTATATTTCAATTTAAAAAAAATTGCAATCTCCCATTACTTTGCAACTTCACTGCTTATCTAAGAGACGAGAAAATCCACTGGGGCTGTGAGGCGGCGCGAATCTGATACCCAGGAATTTGCCAACCACATATTCTATCGCTCTACATATATATATATATATATATATATATATATATATATATATATATATATATATATATATATATATATATATATATATATATATATATATATATATATATATATATATATGAAATAATTTCTACAATAGTCTGCATAGCTGTTCCGTGTCCATTTATTTCACCTACAGTGCCAAGACTTCTCCTTTCGCTTCATTATCCCTACTTGTTACCCGGTATTTTCTGGAGAATATTACTTTGGTGATCTTTCCTGTTAGTATTGTTTCTACTATTGCTATTGCATCATAACTCATTTTGTGTCCTCGGTTTGAGTTTATCTGCGTTGATGACCAGACCACACAACAGAAGATGGAGAAACGACGAGGACGTTTCGGTCCGTCCTGGACCATTATCAAGTCAATGATCCAGGACGGACCGAAACGTCGCCTGTTTCCCCCCCATCTTCTGTTGCGTAGTTTGATCATCATGTCTTCAGCCACGTTATTGTGACTTTATCTGCTTTGTTTGACATGAACATCATCAGCGTTCATGTGCTTGCACAGCTGGCAACCTGGAGTGGGTTCTTGGTGGATTTAGGTGAACGAGAAAGAAGAGGAACGGAGGAGAAGGAAGCTTAAAAAGAGAGGGAAAAAATGAAAGATAACTGTGAGAGTTAGTGAGGCAAGTGATGGAAGGAAGGAGGTACGACATATTGGAGAAGAATTAATTTATTATTCTCAGGAAGCTCTGACTCTTGATTGCAAATGTTTGTCTTTCTGATAGATCTTTCTGTGGGTTATCAGTCTCAGATTCGCAGGCTGAATGGAAAAATGTTGTCATTAACCCTGAGGCTGATAGGGTGATTGGAAAGTTATGTGGTGGGTGGAATAATCTTGCTCTAATCAACTCTTACACGTGTGAGAGTACAGGCTCCCTGAACTCCAGTGAACACAGCCTCCCTGAACACCAGTGAACACAGCCTCTCTGAACACCAGTGAACACAGCCTCTCTGAACACCAGTGAACACAGCCTCTCTGAACACCAGTAAACACAGCCTCTCTGAACACCAGTGAACACAGCCTCTCTGAACACCAGTGAACACAGCCTCCCTGAACACCAGTGAACACAGCCTCCTGAACACCAGTGAACACAGCCACCCTGAACTCCAGTGAACACAGCCTCACTAAGCTCCTCTGATAAGCTTACCTTAACTATTATCTCTGGGAGTAGAGTGTCTTCAAGATAACTCCAGCATCAATCCCTCGAGTTTATCTTCTCTCCCATTCAACTTTATATCTATTAGTCCATCTATTGTATCTATTAGTCTATCTATTCACTCCATCGCCAGGTCATCCTGGCGATGGAGTGATGATGACCTGGCCATCCAGGTCATCATAGTCCATCGCCAGGTCATCCTTTCTCATATCCAATAATTCATCCATCATCCCACCTCCATCATACATCCGTGTATTCATCTCTATACTTATCCATCCTCCAACAGATCCTGCCATCCATCTCCGGATGATGGATGCCATCCATCCTCTGATCTTGCTCATCATCCAACCCGTTGTCTAGATGTATCCCTCCGTAAAAAATACAACTGTATTGAGCACTTCAGATGCTGTAGGAGTCAATTTCATTGAACATACTCACTATACATCATGAACATGAGCGATATCAATGTGTATGCGATATATTTACTAATTGAAGGTGACATTTTTTGGAGGCATATCAGTTTAGAAGTTTAATTGTAAGTTAAGATTGTGATCGTGTTCAAAGCAGCATCTTACACTAAGATGAAGATGTTCAGATTGTGATCGGGTGCAAAGCAGCATCCTCATACTAGGCTGAGATCTGTCTCTGATAATGACAGATTCATTTTGGTTTTCTACCGACATACTAACAGCGATTCCTATGATACTGAACGATGTTAAGTAATCACGGGTGGTCAAGCATCACCGTCAGAGAGCAGGCAGATAACAGCCCCAGCAACCAGCCCTGGTGTACTGGTGACCTTGTTAGTATCACACACTTGGCAGGCGTTATCAGACCTTCTTCTTCTGTCTCAGACACGGCCGTGTCCCTGTAGGTAAGGACACGGGCGTGTGTGTCCGTGTTAGGTTACGCCACTGTAAGCATCTATTATGAAAGGTTCATGAAGAATTACTTAAACCGCAGAAGGCATGTATAGGCCCAAACTCACTCGCATACATGTCTAACCTACGCTTAAAACAACCAATCACACGTGTAGTGATTCGTGTTGATTTACAGGCGACAATGGTCCGCAGGTCGGACCCGGGGCCCGGAGACGTTGAGAGGTGGGGCCGGAGATTGAAAGTTCATGATAAAACACTCCGACACAGTCAAACATGAGGATGACGTGGATGTCACCTCCCTCCGTAGCCACGAAAGGCAAAAACGACAATAGTACACACAGAAAATTACACTAACGTGATAGATATCAATCAGAAAATCCAGTGGAGACTTTGAGGTGCTGCGAACCTTGAAGCAAGGTACTGCCAACCACATACTCCATAGGTATGGATTTTTTTCTCTATACCCAGTGAAGCTGCATGTCCTTTGTCAACACCTCTCTCAGTGACTGTACTTGGATCTCGAATGCATTGATAGTGTTTGCTGTACAACAGGTCCACCTATTATTATTATTAAAAGTTCTTCTGTCCAGAGTTAGTGCTCTAGTGATTATATCTTAGAGTGATTTTTGGTCTAGTGACTCTAGTCAATATCTTGGCCAGCATGCAGGCTGCAACCCCTTTTAGCCTTATTTGAACTACGGATAGTTTGGTTAGTCTTAAGCTTAGTATTTTAGTCCACCTGGTAGCCCCTGTTATGACTATCTTCTTCAGGTTATCTTGAGGTGATTTCGGGGCTTTAGTGTCCCCGCGGCCCGGTCCTCGACCAGGCCTCCACCCCCAGGAAGCAGCCCGTGACAGCTGACTAACACCCAGGTACCTTTTTTACTGCTAGGTAACAGGGGCATAGGGTGAAAGAAACTCTGCCCGTTGTTTCTCGTCGGCGCCCGGGATCGAACCCAGGACCACAGGATCACAAGTCCAGCGTGCTGTCCGCTCGGCCGACCGGCTCCCTGCTTTGCATCGTTTTGAACACCCTCAACGTTTGCCCAGTGTCCGGAGTGTTGCCACCTAGTATCATTGCCTTAGGTTTCTCTGCTAATACTTTTAACCCTAAAACGCTGCATTCAGATATTACTTTTTCTAGCGGCACTTTTGTTTTATTCAAAAGTGAAGGACCTGTGATAACTAATGCTATATCATCAATATAGCTTAGCAATTTATCCCCTTCTGTCAATATAATGGTAATGAGCTTTGACATTAGGATATTAAGACAACTAGGGCTAAGGACTCCTCCTTGTAGAGTTCCATTCTCATGCAACTGGTAGTCTGATACTTGAACTTTCAGCTTCACTCTGGCATACCTGTGGCTGAAGTAATCTTGAATACAAACTAGCAGTGTTCCCCTGACTTTTTTTTTATAAACATGTAAAATTGACAGCAATGTTGCATGTTTGTATGCTTTTTCTAAATCATGAAGAATCACTATAGCAGGACCTGAGTTAACTGTTTCTAGTAATGTTGCAATGCAGCGGACACTTAAGCATTACTACATGATAGATGGAAAGAGAAAAGTCATCCTGATCAACAGGAAACCGGAGATGGTAACTCCAGCTATGAAGGAAATAATAATTTCATATCTGGAAACCTAAGAATGGGAAGCCCAAGAATTAAGTTGTTATACAATCCTTCACAAACAAATTAAGGCCTAGACAAGATTATGACAAATTAGCAAAACCACAGTAGCCATAACTGAAGACAGCAGCATCTGTAAGGCATATATAAACAACAAACTGACCTTAACAACCAGAGGCCCTAACAGCAATGTAGTTATACCTCCACAAGCTCTTCAACTAACCCATGTACCATTTTTTAAATAGACTTATGGAGGAAAGGCCTAACTTATTTTTTTGTGATCCTCTGACAGCCAAATATTTAAGAGACGCAGAGTACTCACTAAATTTATTTCAAGAGCTACATTAAACGATCCAGAAGCAATTAAGATTACAGATACAAGTGTATTAGAGACGCACCTGTGTGATCCCGCCTGCCTGGTGTCCGCTGCGGTAATGCCGGTGGAGGCTGCCTGCTCTTAGTCCCCCCCCTGACCGTGTCTGCCAGACGTACACCTCGACGCCAGTACGACACCCTCCTAGCCATACCTCCCTTGGAATATCTCATTTACCTCCATGAATTATACAATGATTATACAAGCTAGGAAGGAGAGGGGAAGGAAGGTAAACAACTGACCATGACACAGAGGAGAGAACTCTTTAACATTACTGACCCTGAAAAATTGCCACTTGTAAGCAATAGTTTGCAACTTGTGAACCTTGTAAACATTTCTCTTCGTCAAGTTCATGGACAATATTACCCACGACAAAATCACTCTTAAACATGGACTTTTGGAACGACCATGAGCAGTTATCGATGGCATAACTCGTCCAAGACATTAATGTGTGTCTTTATGAGATTAACAATGGCGCCGAGGTCCTCCTCCTCCTCCTTCCCGCCAACTGACTCGCCAGTCACAGTGACTGGTTATTACTTGTCTATGAGTTGGGCTCAAAATTCTAATTAAGAAATCGAATTAATATAATTAACTCTATAAATAAATAAAGCACTTTGGCTTTAATCTCCTCGCCTTAATTTACTAACAAGACTTAATTGAAAACTCGATGTTGTGTTATGACTTTCTTGCAGGCTCAGAGAGGCAAAAGAGTGCCTCAGTCCATTGTGTATATTATAGCGTATTATTTATTACATAATTAATAAATAATACGCTATAATATACACAATTTGGGGACCTAATTTTGCTGTTTTGAGATGGTGGTACCTGACTGAAGACACACTCCACACACCAAGATGAAAGAAAACCTCCACTGCCGCCTTCCAGACCCGTCTCCCAGCCTAGCCAGATATGGGATTGATACAGCATCGACACTCGGACAAGCAGCTGGGTCTAGCCCTGGCACTTTTTCTCTTCAACTTCAGCATTTCCTCTCACCGACTTCTCTTCAGCTGTCCCCACTTCAAGGCTCGCCCCAATGGGCATTCTTCTCCTGTATTATCGGATCGGATTACATAATTCTCTAAAGGCACTACGGGCTCACCATAGCCTGTGCTACTTTGAACTTTGTTCCAGGTAGCGAATCTTTAACAACAACATTACATAATTATATTAGTATATAATGTTGGGCAAGGGGTCAGGATAAGGATTTGGGATGGGACTGGGGGGTGGGGCAAGGAATGGGGCCTAACCACTTGAACGGTCGGGGGATTGAACGCCGACCTGCATGAAGCGAGACCATCACTCTACCGTCCACCCCAAGTGGTTGGGCGAACTGGTTAGTCGGGGATTGAAAGCCGACCTGCATGAGGTGAAACCGTCGCTCTACCGTCCAGCCCACGTGGTTGGGGTAGTGGTTGACAAGATAAAGCTTTATTTACGATGCTAAACAGGGTAATTGACTCGCCTTTGTAAATGATCGCGGGTCACTGACGTGATAAACTATAGCTTCAGACTCTGAACACCAACAATTTCATTTTACTATGCTAGTTAGTCTTAATAAACTAGTTACACCGTTTAATACATAAATCAACAGTTTTTATAGCACATAATGAGCTCAGAAACTTAACTAAACAAACTTTTGTTCATTTAATTAAGTTAGAGCCGAGATATGCCATCAATATACTTTGTAAACATACAGCAATATAGTCTTATGAAGCTGCTCACTAAAGTGAATTGGCTTTTAACTTTTAATAATGATACTTGTCTACCTTAAACGGCGTCTACAGTACGCACAGCGCTTCAGTGAACCCTCGCTTATATATCCTTAGGCAATTTCAAAGTTTCAACTTATTTTAAAGTTTGTTCACACGTCTTAGAAAAACTGTAACAGCATTGAGAAATAGATCGATTTCCCTTAGTTGGTGCCGAGAGATTCATTTTCTGTGGGTCGTTTTCATAATATTTTATTGGTAAACTTCTCTAATTTATATATAAATTTACCTAACTTTACCTGAGGGTCATATTAACACTAGTGGCTTCAACGAGGACAGGAATAATAGTATATTTTGTCGAGGGATAAGCAGTTAGTATATACATATATAAGTGCATAGGCTTTCAACCTCCCCCAAGGCGGAACTACTGACCCTGACTACTGAACTACTGACTCTCCAGGATGCATCCTCACAATAAGCCGACTCCTGGATACATATTTACTGCTAGGTGAACAGGTGTATTAGGTGATAAGAAACGCGCCAAGCCATTTCTGTCGCCCGGTTGTTGGGGGCAGCAAGTCTGTGCTCACCTTTATTAAGGTCCCCCCTCTAGGGCCAACTTCTGACCTTTCCTAGGATACAACCCCCAAAACTATTACCTAAACTCTCGGGAATCTTTTTAGCTGCTAGGTGCACAGAAACATCAGGTAATAGGTAACTGGCCCAAGCGTTATTGTCCAGCCCGGGGGAGTAAATTCGGGTTATCCCAGTTATGAGCTGAGGACACGAAGCCTGATATTTAGCTTATCAAGGTCCTCTGGGTCAATGGTTCTCAACATGTTGTTAATTACCTTCAAATGGGTAATTTTAGCTCTTTATTTTTTATTTTGGAGGAATGGGAGAGGGTAAAACAACTTTAATATTCCATAGCTAAATTTTGAGTTTAAAATTAATAATGGGCTATCACCGTTTTCTTTCATACACGTACAATCTCGGTGTCGAGGAATGTAAGCGATCCATACGGTGGTCGTGGCGCTCAGTGTCAACAAATTGTTCTTTTTCGGTATGTGTATCCTGATTTCTATGGTGATTCTGGTTGAATGTGTTGTGGTTGTTGTAGGGGTGGTGGTTGTGGCTGGCGTGTTAGCTGTGCTTGCCTGTCAGTGGCTACAGAGGTGAGATAGCTCTGCGGTTGCCCTCTCCTACTGTCGCCCTCTTGTACCTGTCTCGTTATAAATTAATTTATCTAGACGTCTTAGACGCTAGATATCTTTGTGGCATCTGGCCTTAAAGCTGGAGGTGGCTTCCACAAGTGCCCCTTTCAGTGCATTCAACTTTCTGACCACCTGTTGTGTTCTGTACGAGTCTTTCTTTACATATCTCCCACATATTAGGTTTCTCCCACTCACATATCCCTCGTAAACAAAGGTTTTTACCTTTGTTATGAACTTGAGTGGGTCGTCCCCTCACTGTCGGAAAAAAAACTTGGGTTGAGGCTAGGGAGAGACTACGTTGACCTGCTGGTTTTAAACAGCCGTTTAGATAGCCCCGTCCTAACACTAGGCTGTTTAAAGCAGCGGCCGTCCTCACCAGACGCATTTATAAATTTTAACATACTGTGTATTAAAAATTGGTTTGTTCTCATATATAAATTAATATTATTATACATAAAAATTATATGTATATTTAAGCGTAGGTTAGGTTAGGTGTTTACGTTCTGTTGGCGATTATTTGTATTTGAAGTACGTGGGTGAAGCATTTACAGAATTGTGATTCGAACAGAGGACGTGAGTGAAGTACTTGTTCCGGAAGTGTTCGGACGTCAGTTGTGAGTCGTGTGTAAACTGCTCCTCATTCATAAAGAGGGGGTTGTAGGCTGGTTTAACGAGTTTAATCAGCTTAATAAGCTGTGGTAGGTGTTGCTATGGTAAGTGTTGGCTGTGGTTAGTGTTGGCTGTGGTAGTTGCTGGCTGTGGTAGTTGCTGGCTGTGGTAGTTGCTGGATGTGGTAAGTGTTAGCTGTGATAGGCATCAAAACAAGCCACTCAGCAGCTAGAGGGATGCCTCACTCACTGTCCTTTCCTGCAGGAATCTGACTCTTGACGACTCTGGAGGGTGACCTGTTAACCCTCCACGGAGGACAAACTCCAGCGCCTCGCCTCCACTCCTCACCAGGAGACATGCCGACGACTGGTGAGTTACAAGCTAGATGCATCCAGTATTCATTAACTTTCATGTGAGTTGTGCATATTATATATGTAGAATATGCACACAGGTGTGTGACAAATTCTGTAGTGTTGGCTGCTTGTTAGAACAAGTCTAACAAATTATGTTTACCAACACTGCCGCTGCAACCATTGAGGAGGATTAAAAATGCATCGTAAACATTACAACTTTATTGTTCCAAAACAATTTCAAGCATTTACGTACCCACCTACGAAACCTGTTTATCTTTTTGTCAGTCACAGTGGCTTAGCCTTTATTAAACAGTTTACGACCTTGGAGACTTGACAACCCAAGGATGTTATTGTTTCAGACCTCGTAGTGCTTTCAGACCTCGTAGTGCCTTCAGACCTCGTAGTGCTTTCAGACCTCGTAGTGCTTTCAGACCTCGCAGTGCTTTCAGACCTCGCAGTGCTTTCAGACCTCGTAACCCTGTTTAATCACTAGACTAAATCATCATGAGGAAAGATGTACAGGTTTCTAATACACTATTAGATTTCATACATTACTATGTATAATATATACATTTTCAAGGATATGTATAGAGTATGTATAACAAATGGCACGTGAGTAACTGCTTGATTGACGTGTTGACTGATGCGCTAATTGACGAGTTGATTAATGCGTTGATGTACGCTCTGACTGAAGCGTTGACTGTTGACTCTGTGATTGGCGTAGTGTTTGATGTGCTGATTGTCACGCGGGTTGATGCTCTGATTAACGCTCTGGTTAACGTGCTGATTTACGTACTGATTGACCCACTGAGTGTCAATGTGATTGGTGCGCTGATTGACGCACTGAGTGCCAATGTGATTGGTGCGCTGATTAACGTACTGATTGATGCGCTAATTTGTCTTACTAATTAACGCATTGATTAATACATTGGCGTGCGAAAGAGCCACTGTTGATCAGTTATCGCGCGCACACACACACACACACACACACACACACACACACACACACACACACACACACACACACACACACACACACACACACACACACTTTCTCTTTCTTTCTTTCTTCTGAAAGGAATCTTTCAGAACATTATATACCACATATGTCAGACCAATCCTGGAGTATGCGGCTCCAGCATGGAGTCCCTATCTAGTCAAGCATAAGACTAAACTGGAAAAGGTTCAAAGGTTTGCCACCAGACTAGTACCCGAGCTGAGAGGTATGAGCTACGAGGAGCGACTGCAGGAATTAAACCTCACTTCGTTGGAAGACAGAAGAGTTAGGGGGGACATGATCACCACATTCAAGATTCTCAGGGGAATCGACAGGGTTGATAAAGACAGGCTGTTTAACACAAGGGGCACACGCACTAGGGGACACAGGTGGAAGCTGAGTGCCCAAATGAGCCACAGAGATATTAGAAAGAACTTTTTTAGTGTCAGAGTGGTTGACAAATGGAATGCATTAGGAAGCGATGTGGTGGAGGCTGACTCCATACACAGTTTCAAATGTAGATATGATAGAGCCCATTAGGCTCAGGAAACTGTACACCTGTTGATTGACGGTTGAGAGGCGGGACCAAAGAGCCAGAGCTCAACCCCCGCAAGCACAACTAGGTGAGTACAACTAGGTGAGTACACACACACACACACACACACACTATGAAAGTAAACCCATTGTCCTCATTCAAAATGTTTCTAAATCAAATAAAAAGGTTTGGTGACGTGAGGCTATCTTCACTCTTTCACGAGGTTTAGAGGTAGAGGTGGTGGTAGAGGTTGTGGTAGTAGTGGTGCTCAATGGTGGTAGTGGTGGTGGTAGAGGTGATGGTGGTGCTGTGGACCACCCAGCCCGGGACTGTGGGGGGGGAGAGATGGAGATAAAGATATCATTAAACATAGACCAATCATCATGCGCAATTAAGTCATTACAAGAGCAACTAACTGACTTATACTAAAGATTATGAGTTGATTCACCTCTCAAGTGCTGGGAGATGATTGTTTTAAACAATCAGTTGTCGTGCTAACACGTGAAGACAAGTTGTGTCGACACTTTTAACAACGACCTCGACCCCAAACAATGCGTACGAATGACATCAGTTTAGATTCAGGAAAAGACCTGGGTAAATACTGGTATGGTAACAGGGTTGTTGATTTGTTTGGGGGGTTTACAGATTACCGGGTAACATATTATATAGATGCGAGATCACTTGTTTGTTTCAAGCGTCGGTCAGACATGGATGTGAATGAGTTTGGGTGGATATAAATAGGAGCTGCATCGTATGGGTCAATAGTTTCTGTATTGCTCTGTTCCTCAGTGAGTTCTTAGTTGAGTGTGTTGTAAAATGAAAGAAAACTGTAAGCGGGATGACCCCATGTAACCAGGGGCTAGATTCACGAAAGCAGTTACGCAAGCACTTACGAACGTGTACATCTTTCCTCAATCTTTGATGGCTTTGGTTACATTTATTAAACAGTTTACAAGCATGAAAACTTGCCAATCAACTGTTGTTATTGTTATAAACAGCCTCCTGGTGCTTCGGAGCTCATTAACTGTTTAATAATTGGAAACAAAGCCGCCAAAGATTGAGAAAAGATGTACAGGTTCGTAAGTGCTTGCCTAAGTGCGTTCGTGAATCTGGCCCCAGGTCATTCACTGAATAAATAGTGACGGGAGGAAGGTCATCTGTGACCTGTTCGAGACTTGAGGTGACTCGAAGCTGGGGGTTCGAATCACGTTTCATTCACTCAGCGCGTAATGTTTAAAAACTTTAGTCAGCCTAATCAGATCATCCAAATCATCTTAGACCTGACTTTATACGCACCTAACAAATGGGACAGATGTGTTTAATGCTTACCTGTGTGTTTAATGCTTACCTGTGTGCTCAATGCTTACCTGTGTGCTTAATGCTTACCTGTGTGCTTAATGCTTACCTGTGTGCTTAATGCTTACCTGTGTTCTTAATGCTTACCTGTATGATTAATGCTTACCTGTGTTCTTAATGCTTACCTGTGTGCTCAATGCTTACCTGTGTTCTTAATGCTTACCTGTGTGCTCAATGCTTACCTGTGTTCTTAATGCTTACCTGTATGAATAATGCTTACCTGTGTTCTTAATGCTTACCTGTGTGCTCAATGCTTACCTGTGTTCTTAAAGCTTACCTGTGTGCTCAATGCTTACCTGTGTTCTTAATGCTTACCTGTGTGCTCAATGCTTACCTGTGTTCTTAATGCTTACCTGTGTTCTTAATGCTTACCTGTGTGCTCAATGCTTACCTGTGTTCTTAATGCTTACCTGTGTGCTCAATGCTTACCTGTGTTCTTAATGCTTACCTGTGTGTTCAATGCTTACCTGTGTTCTTAATGCTTACCTGTGTGCTCAATGCTTACCTGTGTTCTTAATGCTTACCTGTGTGATTAATGCTTACCTGTGCGATTAATGCTTACCTGTGTGCTCAATGCTTACCTGTGTTCTTAATGCTTACCTGTGTTCTTAATGCTTACCTGTGTGCTCAATGCTTACCTGTGTTCTTAAAGCTTACCTGTGTGCTCAATGCTTACCTGTGTTCTTAATGCTTACCTGTGTGCTCAATGCTTACCTGTGTTCTTAATGCTTACCTGTGTTCTTAATGCTTACCTGTGTGCTCAATGCTTACCTGTGTTCTTAATGCTTACCTGTGTGCTCAATGCTTACCTGTGTTCTTAATGCTTACCTGTGTGTTCAATGCTTACCTGTGTTCTTAATGCTTACCTGTGTGCTCAATGCTTACCTGTGTTCTTAATGCTTACCTGTGTGATTAATGCTTACCTGTGCGATTAATGCTTACCTGTGTGCTCAATGCTTACCTGTGTTCTTAATGCTTACCTGTGTGATTAATGCTTACCTGTGTGATTAATGCTTACCTGTGTGATTAATGCTTACCTGTGTGTTCAATGCTTACCTGTATGCTTAATGCTTACCTGTACGCTTAATGCTTACCTGTGTGCTCAAGAGGAAGCATCAATAACTGTTAACGGCTGGATGCTAACAGCTGGTCCTGTAAAAGAGAGCACAAGTACTTAGAAGATCACTACAACGTGTCTATGTACGACTGACAGACATATCTGTGTTCTAGTTTAGCAGTGTACAAGTACTTTGAGCTCCTGTACTTGTGTGCTCAATGACTTGGTGTATGTGCTGCAGCGGCTCACTCTCCCTGTCTATGTAGGACAGATGAAAATGTATATTTACATTTACATTGTGTAGATGTATAACCACGTCTGTAGTAGAAAGGCAAATGAATATAAACTAAGGGTATACATCATTCATGGTCAATGCGTCGTTCAGCCTTCAGCTAGAAGAAGGGAATTTGTATCTGAAA
>WNGS01161107.1:5686200-5708026 GCA_020271785.1 Procambarus virginalis
CCACCACCACCAACACAACACACCACACAGCCAGCACCACACCAGCAGCCACCACACACTCCCCATCTTCACCAGCAACAACAACACACCACCACCACGCCCCCTACACAAACACATCACCCGTGCTCACAGAGCTGCCATAACTGTGGTATAGTGAGGTTTCCTATAGGCACGTCACCAAATTTTGCCTGGAATAGAATAAGAAGCATGCCCTAACGAGTTCGACGACAGAGAGAGAGAGAAAGAAATCGAGAGAAGAGAGAGAGATGAGAGGAGAAAAAGGTTATCTCGGGTCACATACAGTGATTATTAAGACAACAACATCTCCCACTCCAGGTTCTTTCTATCCTCAAACAGTACTTGCTCTTCCGCTTTCCTCTTGTGCCCTGTGCACCGCTCGGCACATTCCTGCACCCGCCCCCACCACGCCATTACACACCATCATCGCCTCTCGTCATCGCTACCACTCCCTCATCCCCCTCCCTCTCCACCCTCTCCTCCCCCTCCACTGCGACCTCCGCATGGCTCTCCATGGGTTGTCCTTCCATCCCCTAGCTACCTGCATCCTTACACACACACCATCACACACACACCACACACACACACACACTCACACACACACACCCACACCAAACACATCCACACACACACGACACTGGGGGGCCAGTAGCCTGGTTGATAGCGCGCGCGACTGTAATTCTGTGACGCGGGTTCGAATTCCCGCACCCGCTCAGTAAACAAATGCGGACAAGTTTCTTTCACCCTGAATGCCCCTTTTCCTGCAGTAATATAGGTACCCTGTGGAGTTAGTCAGTCTGTCACGTGCTGCTTCCTGGGGTGTGTGTGTGTGTGTTGGTGGGAAAAAAAAAATTAGTTATCGGTAGTTAGTAAACAGCTTGATGTGACATTTGAGAGGCGGGGCCGAAGAGCAAAGCTCAAACCCCCCTTGAACATACAACTAAGTGAATACAACTAAGTGAATACACACACCACACACCACACATCACACACCACACACAACCACACACACACACAGACACACACACACACACAACACACACACATCACACAACACCGGAGCACCTGCCCCCTGGTGAGCGCGTCTCTAACACACACTCTCTGAGTGAGGCATTTCTCCTCTCGAGTGAAAGTTGTTCTGTTATATATTAACGGTTTGGCCTTGACCTTGGGGGGCGGCTGTGTGGGCTGTCCACTGTTGTTGCGTGACGAGGTCATTCTCCACGTCTCTCTCTCTCTCTCCTCTCTCTGTTTGCTGATGTCTCCTCTCGCTCACCCTCTCCCTGTTTGTGACTCCTCTCCCTCATGGATTCAACACATAAGGGAAACCGAAAGCAGCATAATTTGAACATCCAACATTGCCTGAACGTACCATTTGTCTGCGGAAATCGACGTAGAGGAGATATTTCCCTCCTCAGTATATCGCAGATGAAACGGGTTTGTGTATACGTTGAAAGTGTAACCTATAGCATGAACGAAAATAAATGTAGTATTCAGTGTTCAATCTATACTCAAAAATCACTGAGAAGGGTTAGCGTGCAACTGGTTAGGTCTTGAAATACATTTTGAGATGTGTTTATGCTGATCTTTACTCTAAAATAAGTGTGGAAATGACGTAAATGGATAGATGAGGATGGGGGAGGGGATGATGGGTTGATACATCATACTGTGAAGGCTCGTCTGCTCGGGAAGGCTAGGCTTGCCACCCTGGACTGATCGATAGATAACTGGAGAAACACACAGTCAGGCTGAGATGATATTCACTATTCACAGAGCAGGTGTAAAACGCACCTATATAGATATTGAGAGCAAATGATTTTTATGGAATTCTATAAACGTTTGAACTCTTTCTTGTTGCTTATAGTTGGCTAATGTGTACATTCAATGTATTGTGGACGACGCTCTCTCTCTCTCTCATCTCTCTCTCTATCTCTCATCTCTCTCTCTCTCTCTCTCCTCTCCTCTCTCTCTCTCTCATCTCTCCTCTTCTCTCTCTCTCTCTCTCCTCTTAGCCTAATTATTTGTTTAAAGTATTTGCAGGGGATGCTTGTCAGTGACACTGGTCAGTAGTTAAGTGCCTCCTCCATGTCCTCCTTCTTGAAAATTAGTACCAACATTTTTGCCTTCTTCCAGCAACTGTGCCATTCTCCCGTTGTAAGGGACTCATTAAAAATCCTTGCCGGAGTATGTGTGTGTGTACTTACCTATTTGCCTATTGTGCTTGCAGGATCGAGCAAGCATTGACTCTTGGATCCCGCCTTTCCAGCTGTAGGTGTGGTGTGTGTGTGTGTGTGTGTGTGTGTGTGTGTGTGTGTGTGTGTGGTGTTGTGTGTGTGTTGTGCATTTATTTGTTTATATGTATTCATGTATGAATTTACCTATTTAAGTGTGCATGTATGTATATGTGTATGACCTTGAGGCCACGGACGCCCTTCAATAAGGGACGAATCATGCAGGAAGTATACAAGGCAGATTTTTGCATACACAAAAACCGTCGAATAATATAAATACACTCCAAATGCGTGCACACACACACACACACACACACACACACACACACACACACACCACACACACACCACACACACACACACACACACACACACAACTGGAAAGGGGTCAGGAGGTTGCCTCGAGGCTCGGGCCAGAGCTACGAAGAATGGGGTATGAAGAGCGTCTGAAGGAACTGAACCTGTAGAAAAAGGGAATTATTACGACTAAATAGCACTTGGAAGGGGTCAAGATAAGGATATGGGATGGCACGGTGGGGGGGGAAAGGAATGGCGCTCAACCACATGGTGGACGGTCGGGGATTGAACGTCGATCCTGCACAAAAAGCGAGAACATCGCTCTACCGTCCAACCCAAGTGGCTGGGCATAGAGAGAGCAGGGATATATGGTAGAAACATATAAAATAAGTAGGGGGATTGACAGAGTGGAAATAGACGAAATGTACACACGGAATAGTAACAGAACGATGGGACATCCACCTGTGTTAAACAGTTTATTTTTATCTACCCTATCAATTCCTCTGAGAATTTTGTAGGTAGTGATCATGTCCCCCCTTACTCTTCTGTCTTCCAGTGTCGTGAGGTGCATCTCACGCAGCCTTTCCTCGTAACTCATGCCTCTTAGTTCTGGGACTAGTCTAGTGGCATACCTTTGGACTTTTTCCAGGTTCGTCTTGTGCTTGACAAGGTACGGGCTCCATGCTCGGGCCGCATACTCCAGGATTGGTCTTACATATGTGGTGTACAAGATTCTGGATGATTCATTACATGTGTGTGTGTGTGTGTGTGTGTGTGTGCGTGTGTGTGTGTGTGTGTGTGTGTGTGTGTGTGTGTGTGTGTGTGTGTGTGGCACATTAACCAGTTGGCGAGTTTACGTTTCCTGATTATTTGCCAGTTTCGGTAAATTAATTAGTTTAATATATCTACAACAGGCGTCAAATAATAATACATATTTTGCTATTATTATATAAAAACATTGCAACAAATTGATTGATGGTTGTTGCAAGTTAAAAACTTCCCTATAACTGGATGTTTACAGGACGTTACATGCATTTCTGTGTTACATATTATGACATCCGGTTACACAACTCGATGAATATCGAGAACCATTTGGTGTTATCACTCGCGTTACAAGTCGGGTTGTTGTAACGCTTGTATGTTGTGGCCGCCGTTATCTTGTCATAATTTGTCAAAACTTTGTATTTGGTGGTAGTGGTGGCAGGACTTGTTAGTAGTGAGCACCTCAGTGCTGGTAGAAGTTTTCATATCTTGGAATAATGCTTGTAGTGGTGGCAGCTGTAGTAGTGGTGGCAGAATTGGTGGCACCTGTGGTAGTGGTCTGGTGACAACTGTGGTATTGGTGGCAGCAGTGGTAGTGGTGACAGAACTGGTGGCAACTGTGGTAGTGGTCTGGTGGCAGCTGTGGTAGTGGTGGCAGAACTGGTGGCAACTGTGGTAGTGGTGGCAGCTGTGGTAGTGGTGACAGAACTGGTGGCAGCTGTGGTAGTGGTGACAGAACTGGTGGCAGCTGTGGTAGTGGTGGCAGAACTGGTGGCAGCTGTGGTAGTGGTGGCACAACTGGTGGCAGCTGTGGTAGTGGTGACATAACTGGTGGCAACTGTGGTAGTGGTCTGGTGGCAGCTGAGGTAGTGGTGGCACAACTGGTGGCAGCTGTGGTAGTGGTGGCAGCTGTGGTAGTGGTGACAGAACTGGTGGCAACTGTGGTAGTGGTCTGGTGGCAGCTGAGGTAGTGGTGGCACAACTGGTGGCAGCTGTGGTAGTGGTGGCAGATGTGGTAGTGGTGGCAGAACTGGTGGCAGCTGTGGTAGTGGTCTGGTGGCAGCTGTGGTAGTGGTGGCAGAACTGGTGGCAGCTGTGGTAGTGGTGGCAGAACTGGTGGCAGCAGTGGTAGTGGTGGCAGAACTGGTGGCAACTGTGGTAGTGGTGGCAGAACTGGTGGCAACTGTGGTAGTGGTGGCAGAACTGGTGGCAGCTGTGGTAGTGGTCTGGTGGCAGCTGTGGTAGTGGTCTGGTGGCAGCAGTGGTAGTGGTGGCAGAACTGGTGGCAACTGTGGTAGTGGTGGCAGAACTGGTGGCAACTGTGGTAGTGGTGGCAGAACTGGTGGCAACTGTGGTAGTGGTGGCAGAACTGGTGGCAACTGTGGTAGTGGTGGCAGAACTGGTGGCAGCTGTGGTAGTGGTGGCATCAAGTGGTGTTAGGATGGTGGCAGAGGCTCCATGTAGGACTAGCAGTGCGGGGCTTGTGGAGTCTGGCGCTTGGCACAGTGCCACGCTCTCAGCCACACCCCCCTCACGGCGCCACACGCCCCTCCCCCCCCCCTCACCACCACCGCCGCCTCCACTACCACCACTGCCACCACCGCCATCACAACCACCACCACTACCACCACCACTATCGCCACCGCCATCACAACCACCACCATCTCTACCACCACCACAATCGCCACTATCGCTACCACCGCCACTATCGCCACTACTATCGCTACCACCACCACTATCGCCACTACTATCGCTACCACCACCACTATCGCTACCACCACCACCACTATCGCCACCACCACCACTACCACCACCGACGCCGCCAGCCTCGGGCAGTAAGACTGATATACAAGATGGAGAAACAAACTGCGATAACCGTTTAGCCAGTAATGTGAGCCACGCAGTACACACACCACACAGGTCACAGTCAGGAACAAGGTGTGGAGCTGGAGGGATGTGACGGGTCGCAGGGTCCTCCAGGGCTCAGTCTTGACACCACTGCAGCTCCTAATTGATGTGACTGACCTATCTGAGGAAGTGAGCTCCTTCGCCGATGGCACAGAGCTGACGAGAATGAAAAACATCGGAGGACTGCAAGAAAATCGAGGAAGACCTCGACACACTCGGCAACTTGACAAATGGCGGCTACAATTCTATCCCAACTAACGTGAGGTTATGAGAGTAAGAAAGGGAAAGAATGTTTGTTTGCCCGTCCAAGGTTGGAAGCTAGATACTTGAGAGTATCCGCACCCAACTTTACACGGTCAGTGGTCTGCGGTACGGGATGGACATAGGCCGATGGACATAAGCTCCAGTGCCACAACTTAAGAATTATCGGCCTCTAACCTAACCCTCACACACAATTTTCATATAGTCCTAAATAAAATCATGGGTTGTGTGAACCGTAAAGTTTGGCGCTTACTCGCGGCCATGCTTCAGCCCGTCCTCCCAACGTCCAGAGACTGTCGTGCTAAAGTGCCCCTATCCTAACTTACCAGAGGACCCAAAACAGAAAATGGGATAGTATGTCAATTTCGCCAACCGCTATCATTTTCAAATATGATATTTTTTTTTTAGGTAGAGTCCTTAGGTAGAGTATACGTAAAAAATGTGACGTTCTATTAGGAGGACGTGTTGCATCCTCATAATGCACCCAGAGTTTGCCAGTGCAGACTACTGATCACATGGTCCTGTATGACTTACACTCCTGTGTGATCGGGACTTTTAGCATCACGCAGCTAGTTCTTGACACACACTGTACTCCCCTTCATATAGTCTAGGGCAGCTAGTTCTTGACACACACTGTACTACCCTTCATATAGTCTAGGGCAGCTAGTTCTTGACACACACTGTACTCCCCTTCATATAGTCTAGGGCAGCTAGTTCTTGACACACACTGTACTGCCCTTCATATAGTCTAGGGCAGCTAGTTCTTGACACACACTGTACTTCCCTTCATATAGTCTAGGGCAGCTAGTTCTTGACACACACTGTACTGCCCTTCATATAGTCTAGGGCAGCTAGTTCTTGACACACACTGTACTCCCCTTCATATAGTCTAGGGCAGCTAGTTCTTGACACACACTGTACTGCCCTTCATATAGTCTAGGGCAGCTAGTTCTTGACACACACTGTACTTCCCTTCATATAGTCTAGGGCAGCTAGTTCTTGACACACTCTGTACTCCCCTTCATATAGTCTAGGGCAGCTAGTTCTTGACACACACTGTACTGCCCTTCATATAGTCTAGGGCAGCTAGTTCTTGACACACACTGTACTCCCCTTCATATAGTCTAGGGCAGCTAGTTCTTGACACACTCTGTACTCCCCTTCATATAGTCTAGGGCAGCTAGTTCTTGACACACACTGTACTCCCCTTCATATAGTCTAGGGCAGCTGGCCCACCATGACCCACATCTGGCCCACCATGACCCACATCTGGCCCACCATGACCCACATCTGGCCCACCATGACCCACATCTGGCCCCCACAGCCTGGTGTGGCCGTGTGCACATGTGTGCACCAATATTGTGTGCGTGCACTGGGGCGAGATGACTCACCCAACACAACTGGCTCCGGTCCAGACTTCACCTCCCCCCCCCCCCCGCCCCCGCCCCCCACCCCATTCCACCCCCCACACCCACTCACTCCCCCCCCCCCCACCCGTACTGACCCATCCCACTCTGTTCTCTACTGACCCCGCCCACTCCCACCCGTTCGGATCCCGCCCACTCTTGTACTAACACCGCAATACAACAGTAATAATAATAATAATGACACCAATATAGAGGATCTAAAACATAATAAGGTGTAGAATGTGTCAATAACGAGTTTGTGTATTTATAGGAACAGAACCCGAGCGTCTTCCCCCCACCACGGCTGCCGGGTGACTGGCGGGTGTCACGTTCCGGGGGTCCTACGCATGCGCGGGTTCCTTCATCACAGAGAATGTTGGTGTAATGGGTAACTGTCCTGTTCTGACCACCACCCCCAGTTGTCCAGCCAGTTGTGTCCGGATTTGTCTCGTGGCCTCTTATAGCGTGGGAATTACATCTCGTTCACGCGTAGGCCTATTGTTATACACCGCTTGCACCTGTAGGCCCACATATATATTATGCTACATGTCGCCCACATGTAGACCTATTGAAAACTGTCTTGTAATACAGAAAGTCCGAGTGAGAGAGTTTCTGAGGTGAAAATATTTCTGACTTTCAGTGTTTTTAATATAAAACTTGTGATTAACTTGGGCGTAGAACTTTCTACTCAATTTGTTTAGTATAATTATAATATTAAACCTTTTACTTCCGGCGTATGATAAAGTTTAATACAAATTTGTTCCTTTAAGTGTAGATGTTTGTTGTTTGGCTGGAGTCATGAGTTGAAAATTAACGAGTTGATAATCAAATTAATTAATTATAATTCTGTAATTAAGGCAGGGTTGGAAACATTTATATATGTATCCCTATGAAATGTATACCTCGGTATACTGTCCTACGTGAGCGCTCCCTTGTGCTAACTACCTATTGATACTCGCTGTTGTTTAGTGCAAAGTGGACAGTTTACCGTGAGCAGTCAGTGCGTGTCAGGTGAAGCTAAGACTCGTCTACCACCACCAGCGTCACTCTGTTCCAAATCCTGTCCTGGTCCACACTCGCAACATAAGACTCCTAAAAGTTTGTTTGTTTGGTGGAGTAATTAACACAGCCCACCGCGCGAGAGGCCTCGCCAGCGCATTTCTTTGAGCTGTGCTGAAATTCCTAAACAACGTTAACAATTACAAAATCTTTGCAAAAATTCACTAGTTGATAAATTGAGAGCGAGAGATGGAGTGAGAGCGAGAGAGAGAGAAAGAGTGAGAGCGAGAGAGAGAGTGTGTGTATGTGTGAGAGAGAGAGAGAGAGCGAGCGGACTCCGTGTGTTATGGCGGGTGGACAAGAATTTGGAACAATTCCATACTTATTCCTGGAAGAACCCCGCTATAGTGCTCTCCAGAGTGGATAGCTTGTTCGCCAATCATCCAATCTCTATTGGCAGGCTGTAAGGGCGCATCTATCTTAGAAATCCAATTTGATGGAGCTGACGTCACGCCATGGTAAACCTGACCGCCCATTGGCAGTGATCAGATACACATTCAGCCAATCATAAGATTCTAAATCTCTGACGTCACGCTTGAAGCTCCGAGAACTGTGTGACGAGCACCAATCAGAAGATTGGTTTAGTGTTTGACGTAGCCTTGACAAACGTATTTGTCGAAGGAATGCGTCAGACTGGAAGATTAACCGCGGGGTCGATAGCAGGCTGGTGACCTTCAATAGTTTCCCCTCGACCAAACTTTTCCCTTTTACTAGACTGTTAGTCCATAAGTTGGGTTATGCTAGGCCTTGGTTGGGTTATTTAGGCCCCAGGTTGAATTATGGTAAAGTTAGGTTGGGTTATATTAGGGAACTAGGTTGTAAAGTTAGGTTGGGTTATATTAGGGGCTAGGTTGTAATATGTTGGGTTATATTAGGAGGCTAGGTTGTAATATGTTGGGTTCAGGTTTTGTTATGCTAGGTCTATTTTACGTTATGTTAGGCCTAAATCTGTAGAGGTTAGGCCTTACTGAGGATATATTTGTTTTTGTTATTGATTTCTTATTTTAAGAGTTAGCTTGTGGGAAACACTGCCAGTTTCCCCACATCCTAGAATGTTCCCCTGTACCATACTATACACCCCGAGTATATTCCTCCACATCCTGATATATTTCCTCACACACCCAATATATTCCGCCTCACCATGATATATTCCAACACACCTTGATAAAGTCTCTATATCATGATATATCCACTCCACACCCTGATATATCCGCCCCACACGCTGACGGGGCATATAGCCCCCTGATGTGTTCATCGTCCCCATAATATTGTCTGTTTACCGTCGATGTTTCCACCAATCACTAAGGGAGGGGGGGGGGGTTCAGTCAGCCTCACTTTTGCGATTATTTGTATTTGTAGTACGTGGGTGAAGCATTTACAGCGTTGTGGTTCGAACAGAAATCGTCAGCGAAGCTCTTGTTCGAGAAGCGTTCGAACGTCGACAGTTGTGAGTAGGTTTGACGGGTGGATAATCGAGCATTTGGTCTTTGTTAACGAGGGGGTTGTTAAGTCCCACACAGGTGACATAATTCGAGCAACACTTGACACTTATAATCACGTAAACAATTGCACTTTTTCTCGTAAATCTTCCCAATTTTGAAATTGTCAACCTTGTATAGGCCCGATGCTGTAGTTAGAATATGTTGTGCACAATTACTAAGAGTTGTTGTTGTTTAAAATTTGCTACTTGGAACTAAAATTCCAAGTAGCACGGTCTATGGTGAGCCCGTTGTGGGCTTACGTGTCACAGGAGCAGGGATTATTAAGAGACTACGACTCAGTTTTGTACTTACTGCCGCTGTCTGTCTCGTGCGCTCGGTACCTCACCTGTTGAGGGAGTTAATTACAGCTTAATTACCTTCATGTTAATTTGATTGTCAAATCCAGCACATACACAAACGCGCGTGCATATATAGAAACAAAACAAATAGACACCACACACACACACACACACACACACACACACACACAACACACAACACACACACACCACACACACACACAAACTCATACATAATACAATGTTCAGAATTCTTAAAATTTTCAAATGTGGTTTATATAATTAAATATTTTTTAATTTTAAAAAATATAAAATAAATATTTGTTCTAATATACGGAAAAAAATATTATATATGCGCTCATAATACCAAATTAAATTTAAAAATCTACTTGTCGTACTGTGGCCACAATGAGGAAATGTTTGTGTTTTGAGGAGTTGTGAGTGACTACGGTGCTTGATAACCTATAGCCGCTCCCACAGTAATGACCACCACGCCGGCCGCTCCCACAGTAATGACCACCACGCCGCCCACTCCCACAGTAATGACCACCACGCCGGCCGCTCCCACAGTAATGACCACCACGCCGGCCGCTCCCACAGTAATGACCACCACGCCGCTCACTCCCACAGTAATGACCACCACGCCACCCACTCCCACAGTAATGACCACCACGCCCCCCCACTCCCACAGTAATGACCACCACGCCGCCCACTCCCACAGTAATGACCACCACGCCACCCACTCCCACAGTAATGACCACCACGCCCCCCACTCCCACAGTAATGACCACCACGCCGCCCACTCCCACAGTAATGACCACCACGCCACCCACTCCCACAGTAATGACCACCACGCCCCCCACTCCCACAGTAATGACCACGCCGCCCACTCCCACAGTAATGACCACCACGCCGCCCACTCCCACAGTAATGACCACCACGCCGGCCGCTCCCACAGTAATGACCACCACGCCACCCACTCCCACGGTAATGACCACCACGCCGCCCACTCCCACAGTAATGACCACCACGCCACCCACTCCCACAGTAATGACCACCACGCCGCCCACTCCCACAGTAATGACCACCACGCCGCCCACTCCCACAGTAATGACCACCACGCCGCCCA
The DNA here is from genome assembly GCA_020271785.1 of Procambarus virginalis. Taxonomy (NCBI): domain Eukaryota; kingdom Metazoa; phylum Arthropoda; class Malacostraca; order Decapoda; family Cambaridae; genus Procambarus; species Procambarus virginalis. The sequence goes on from WNGS01161107.1 coordinate 5,697,052, forward strand.
CTCCCACAGTAATGACCACCACGCCACCCACTCCCACGGTAATGACCACCACGCCACCCACTCCCACAGTAATGACCACCACGCCGGCCACTCCCACAGTAATGACCACCACGCCACCCACTCCCACAGTAATGACCACCACGCCGCCCACTCCCACAGTAATGACCACCACGCCGCCCACTCCCACAGTAATGACCACCACGCCACCCACTCCCACGGTAATGACCACCACGCCGCCCACTCCCACAGTAATGACCACCACGCCACCCACTCCCACAGTAATGACCACCACGCCACCCACTCCCACAGTAATGACCACCACGCCACCCACTCCCACAGTAATGACCACCACGCCGCCCACTCCCACAGTAATGACCACCACGCCGCCCACTCCCACAGTAATGACCACCACGCCACCCACTCCCACAGTAATGACCACCACGCCGCCCACTCCCACAGTAATGACCACCACGCCACCCACTCCCACAGTAATGACCACCACGCCGCCCACTCCCACAGTAATGACCACCACGCCTCCCACTCCCACAGTAATAACCACGCCGCCCACTCCCACAGTAATGACCACCACGCCGCCCACTCCCACAGTAATGACCACCACGCCACCCACTCCCACAGTAATGACCACCACGCCACCCACTCCCACAGTAATGACCACCACGCCACCCACTCCCACAGTAATGACCACCACGCCACCCACTCCCACAGTAATGACCACCACGCCACCCACTCCCACAGTAATGACCACCACGCCGCCCACTCCCACAGTAATGACCACCACGCCGCCCACTCCCACAGTAATGACCACCACGCCACCCACTCCCACGGTCATGACCACCACGCCGCCCACTCCCACAGTAATGACCACCACGCCACCCACTCCCACAGTAATGACCACCACGCCTCCCACTCCAACAGTAATAACCACGCCGCCCACTCCCACAGTAATGACCACCACGCCGCCCACTCCCACAGTAATGACCACCACGCCACCCACTCCCACAGTAATGACCACCACGCCACCCACTCCCACAGTAATGACCACCACGCCGGCCACTCCCACGGTAATGACCACCACGCCGCCCACTCCCACAGTAATGACCACCACGCCGCCCACTCCCACAGTAATGACCACCACGCCACCCACTCCCACAGTAATGACCACCACGCCACCCACTCCCACAGTAATGACCACCACGCCGGCCACTCCCACAGTAATGACCACCACGCCGCCCACTCCCACAGTAATGACCACCACGCCGCCCACTCCCACAGTAATGACCACCACGCCGCCCACTCCCACACACCACACATCTAGGCCCTCACTGTCAGTGGGCGGCACACCCCCACCACACACACACTGAAGCAAATAGAGAGAGGGAGAGATACATACTGAAAGACAGACAAAAGCAGGAAGAGACAGAGAGAAAGGAAGAAGGTAAACATAGAGAGACAGATCAGAGGTTCGAAGGTCGACCCGACTATCGTTGGATGTCGCATTTTAGTTATTTGTCAGTTCTGAAGATTTAGTACATAAACCTTACTTAGAGCGCGAGAGAGACTCTGGATCACTACCTGTTAGTCGTTAAAGTCTCTCGTGTATGTGTCGAGGAATAAGACCAACCTTAAGGCAGTATTACGAAGAGACAGTAAATATGCAAAGGAAAGAGGTACAAAAATGAGAGAACCAGAGTAAATAGATAGAGATAACACGAAGAAAAATAATAGATGGTGAAGATTGTGATGATGAAAATGATGTTGAAGACATGTCAAATGATATATAATGTACGTATATGTATATATGTATATAATTTATACAACAAACTGGATTTCTTCACCACTATTTATATACCGATAAAACCCGTCCTATTTTTTTGCCCTGCTCGGCGTTAATGGACATTTCCAGTTGACGGAATTTCACTGAACATTACCAGATGCTTTGCGTAAAGTCTCAGGTCTCTAACTACTGCGATAACTCTACATGAACTGAGAATTTATAAACAGAACAAAAATGAGTTTACCGTGGCGTGTACCTATCAGTCTATCTCCATCAGCCACAATGGCTTGCTGTGCGTCACTGGATGAGAGTATATGGTACTCTGAGGTTCAGGAGTTTACATGAATATGTCGAGAGTGCTGGAAGGCTTGTTTGGTGAGAGGCCGCCAGATGCTGTGTCCACCTGCGTCCCCCTCGGATCACCTACCCTGTCAATTCCTCTGATAATTTTGTAGGTAGTGATCATGTCTCCTCTGACTTCCAGTGTCGTGAGGTTCCAGGAGACGAAGGAACACACATTTATCGCACGTATTCCCTGTGTTCCTGGTGACTCTTCAAGACTGGGTAATCTTGAAGGCAATTACCTTCAAATTTATCGCCCCCTTGTTAGCCTACTTGCTCAAGCAAAGTTAGTGTGTGTGTGTGTGTGTGTGTGTGTGTGTGTGTGTGTGTGTGTGTGTGTGTGTGTGTGTGTGTGTGTGTGTGTGTGTGTGTGCCATACAATGGGTGTAACTGGTGTACACGCTGAACTACGAATGATCTTGACAGAACTAGTGTTTACATAGGCTAACGCACCTAGTATTTGATGGAGATAATATAGCAATTTACATAATTAAATGAAGTTGATATTAGAAAATGCCAAATCTATTAGACCTTCGTCTTTGGTCAGTAAGTATTGTGCAAGAAATTATATCCTTTCATCGCATTTTGAAAGGAAGGTTAACGTATCAAACATGCGATACACACATACTCAAACAATTCGGAAAAAAAACACAGCAAACAAAACAAAAACGAACAAAGTTCGTGGTTCTGCTCCGTCTTTTCAGGAAGAAGATGTGGGAAAAAGGTGAGGTAATCAGACTTAAGAAACACCCCTGCTGACAGAGACTAACAAGGAAGCATGTGATAACAAGGCAGAAGGCTCAGAGGAGGCTGCCCTGTCGTACAAGATATGACAGTTTTAGACGGAGGAAGACCAAATCAGAGTGAATGTAAATAATATGCAGGCGATGAGTCACAATAACGTGGCTAATGTTGACCAGACCACACACTAGAAAGTGAAGGGACGACGACGTTTCGGTCCGTCCTAGACCATTCTCAGTAAACATGAGAATGGTCCAGGACGGACCGAAACGTCGTCGTCCCTTCATCTTCTAGTGTGTGGACTGGTCAACGTAAACAATATGTATTGATTTTTACTCTCCTGACAGAGTTGAACACACAAAACACAATTATGCCTAACACACTGTCGCCTTGAATATCAATGGCATTAGCATACCACACATACAGATAGAAAGGTGATTGGAGTTAGGATATCTACTAGTCATCTGCACTATGGCAAACGGACGCCCAGTGTTCAGAAAACACAAGTAACGTGTCACCATAAGCTACATACCATATATACCAGGAACAAATATTAAAATAATGATATATAATATAATGAAAGTATACACAGTGGGCACGAACGTCCTCACAGAACGTTCACCTGGATGTATTTAGGAAAAATAAATCTTGTTTACCTAAATTACATGAGGCCTGTACTAGGCTCACTGAGACGAGACGAAATAAAAGTATTTTTTAGGCTGTATATTTGTGGATGCCACTTACGGGCTATTCATGCCCGTGCCACCTCTTGGGTGGTTTAATCTTCATCAATCAATCAATCAATCTGTGGATGCCAACAATGCCTTTGACATAATGGGCTATACGAGGCTGATATTCAACATAGAGTAACAGGCCGGTGCGACAGGGACGCTGATCTAATAGAGAAAAAAAGTTCAATTTACCAGAAAAGATTTTAAACAAAGTCATGAGGAATCAACTCAACCAGTTGATAGAAAATTAAATTGCAGACTCAGTATTTGAAGCTGGAACCACGCAAACACAGTGGGAATAGACTCAAAAGATCCACACGTTCGTCATACTTAAACTGGATTATGCATCCGATGCATGGTGTCTTCACATTCACTAACATATTAACAAAAATAAATCTTAATACATGAACCGAAATGAATTCAGAAATATTAAATGAAGCACTGAGGGCTCCGGACATGTCGAGAGTGGTGGATGACACACAGACGAGGACATGATAATGTAAACCTTTATAAAAAGATACCCAACGACAGGTAAGAACACGTTTGTGAAACCTGATGTAAGTAGACCTTAATGGAATACTTGTAAACTCCGAAAAGAAAATGTGAATATAAGATAACAGGAATTACGTTTTGATCAGTTGACTCGTTGTTGGTGGATATATTACAGGAAAGAATTTAAAGCATACTCAAGGTTGTTGTTGTTGTTTAAGATTCGCTACCTGGAACAAAAAGTTCCAAGTAGCACGGGCTATGGTGAGCCCGTAGTGGACGTATACTCAAGGAAGACAGGACACCAAGAGCTGAGCTTACCTATTATAATTAGCAACTGCAAGTGTGTTGATAACATACCAAAAATACGTATGTACTACACACGTTTGTTTATGCAGCGAGCTTCTTTTTTTTCCTGATAGAACCTATAAACAAATCCAAGAAAAAAAACCAGAGGAGCAAACTGGCTGGGCGTCCACCGCCAACAGCTTTACCATCACTACAACTTTTACATTTTTGCTCCAGCACCAGCTGATCGATGGCTTTGTTTGTAAACAGTGAACAGCTGATATGAATAACAGCTGACTGCACGGTTGGCTAGCGACCACAGTACAAGAGCCGCTGATCGTAACGCGTGTGGGAGAGAGAGGTAAGGAGCCCCCAAAAATTATGGAGAAGGGTTCCATACGTTAGCGCATAGATGGACAAACAGTTTAAGAGGCTTACAGACTGCCCATATTGAGAAGCGCGCAGGGCAGACGCCTTGTGACTGGGAATGCAGCGCTAGTCATTTGACTTTGTCGGACAAGTGTTGGAGTTTGTGGAGAGAGAGACAGAGAGAGAGAGTTTATAAAAGGAGAATTATGCAGTGTGTACATTAAGGTGCTGCCCAAAACAGGAAAGGTAAAACCAGTGCACCACACTGAGCCAAGTGTACGCCACCAGTTTCACATGTGAAGAACTCCATAAGAAGCGCCTCTCCGTCTGCTCTCAAATAGATGCTTCGTCTGCCTCCATAACACGAAGAAAAAATCTGCATCTACCTAACTTCTCCCTTACTTTCATTCTTAATCTCTACTTGAGCGACAGCGGCCACAGTCGCTCAAGTACGAGGTTTGTGTAGACATCAGACCTGATTTACATGAAAATCTGAATGCCGTTCGAGTGTATTTAAGACGTAAAAGGAAGATGGTCCATGGCGAATCCTAGCAACAAGTGAGAGGTAGGCTGGGAGCCGACCAAGACGAAACATCTGCGGGTGTTGTGTTGCAGGGCGGCGACCACGCCACTCCCACCGCACTCAAGAGGCGCCCTGGGGGATCCTCGGCAGGTAAAGAATCGCCTGTAATCTCCCTAAACTGACCTTCTATACACAGGACCTTCCCTCGTTATATTTAACGATCTGCCATGATTGCCGATCAGGAGGGGAGGTTGAGGGCAGCGAGCGCTGCGGTAGGCGCCAGCTGTTTCATCCCATGTGTGCGTCTCGGGCTTGCCCTTGAGGTTTCCCCGGGCTGTGAGAGAGAAGCTTGTTTACCACCGTGGTGGAGGTGCAGCAGCGGGTCGACCTGGCCATAGCTTGTTGTTGCGCAGATGTGAGGGTGGGTGGGGCGCCGCGCCGCACTGGGCGGTGCTCCTCACACACACGCCCGCCTTGTGGACTTCCTTCCTTTCAGCCCTGCAATAATCGGCTTGAACTCCGTCGACGGAAAGCCTAATGTAGCCGTGAGTGTGGTCGAGCAGGTCCCTCTGAGGACGGTAGAGATGTATTGAGGGCTAGCGACGGCCGGGTGTGTGCCCGGCGCCAGCCTGACATCCACGGCTGCCCTCCGCGGTGCCTCCTCCTCGCCTACCCGGGTGACGCCCTACCCAACGCCCGTCACTCCAGCCTTTGGCCACCATGCCATTTTTCCACCTTTTTGTGACCTGTTGACGTTATTAAGCCTCCATAACGATTCTAGAGCCCAATAATCGGGCATTGATTCACGTCTCCGTGTGTTGGGGCAGTCGGCGAGGGCGTACACCCAGTCTCTATCAAGTTAGCCGCGAATTTGCTATCAGGTGAGAGGTTCTAGTCAAGTTGTGAAGAGCGGGAGGCCGTTATCACGACTTACTCTACTTACTGCTGTGTGGCGGCGCGGGCGGCAAGCTGGGAGGAGTCAGGAAGGACGCGGCACACTTCCACCACTACAGGAGGAAGAGGCCCCTGGGGGCCTGCCTCACTCTCCTCCACATGAAGAAATGGGACAGTTCCTCGGAATGTTCATGTGGTTGACACTTGATACTATGCAAAGCTTGACTCACCCCCTCAAGGATGACTGTTTCTGTCTTTCTCTCACTCGCGCTCTCTCTCTCTCTCTCTCTCTCTCTCTCTCTCTCTCTCTCTCTCTCTCTCTCTCTCTCTCTCTCTCTCTCTCTCTCTCTGCTGTACCTGGAGGTTATGCATGCACTAAAGACCGTGGTCGTGTGGCAGCGTGGGTGCCCAAGACCAAACCTATATCTGGCCATTATCCATATTGGCTTAACTGTGTGTAACGCGGCCTTATACGTTGCTGACTTGACCATGTAAACCGTGACGGCACCTGTGGCCAGTCCGGAGGCTAGCACCTGCTGCAGGAGACTCAGTCGCTGACAGTGAGGGCTCCTGTCTCGTCAGGTGTCGCCTTCGGCTGTCTTAAGCCGCCAGGGGGTGTTGATCTAGCATGCAGGAGAGGCTGTATTCTCCACAAGTGCCTCAGAACAGACAGACAGCGGAGTCCTTACCTGGCCCGCCCTGGGGGGAAGGTTATCACTGGTTATGGCATTGTTTGAGCCAGTCCCCGCGAGATGTTATCGCGGGCGAGGTTAACCCTCCCGATCACATTGAGGTGAGGCGGAGTAAAGCTCACAGGTTAGCCGCAGCTTAACTTGCCGTCAAGCCCAGGTGCGGACTGCCTCTTGAATGCCTCTTGACAAGCACCTTAGAAATTCGGCCCCCCAAGGACATCTTGCGGATAGAAAGAGGAAAAACCTCTCTTTCCCCCGTGGCCCCTCCGGCCTGTCCTTCCTCTCCCTGGTCGCCCGCGCCTGCCAGATGGTCGCAGCCGCACGACCTTCAGGTGAGGAGGAGCGACCGTAGCGCAAGGCAGGGTTTAGCCTTGTCATGGTTGTGGGGACGAGGACCACACATGGCCTCCCTCCTCCTCCTCCTCCTCGTACATACCAACCTCACTACTGCGCCCCGCCCTCGTCCCCTCCGCCCGCCTCGCCACCGCCCTCACCCCACAACACCTGCCACATTACCAACCTCAGACGTGTTGCTGGACACCTGGGCGTGTTGCTGGACACCTGAGCGTGTTGCTGGACACCTGGGCGTGTTGCTGGACACCTGGGAGTGTTGCTGGACACCTGGGCGTGTTGCTGGACACCTGGGCGTGTTGCTGGACACATGGGAGTGTTGCTGGACACCTGGATGTGTTGCTGGACACCTGGCCGGGTTGCTGGACACCTGGGCGTGTTGCTGGACACCTGGGCGTGTTGCTGGACACCTGGGAGTGTTGCTGGACACCTGGGCGTGTTGCTGGACACCTGGGCGTGTTGCTGGACACCTGGGAGTGTTGCTGGACACCTGGGCGTGTTGCTGGACACCTGGGCGTGTTGCTGGACACCTGGGCGTGTTGCTGGACACCTGGGAGTGTTGCTGGACACCTGGGCGTGTTGCTGGACACCTGGGCGTGTTGCTGGACACCTGCGCGTGTTGCTGGACACCTGGGAGTGTTGCTGGACATCTGGGCGTGTTGCTGGACACCTGGGCATGTTGCTGGACACTTGGGCGTGTTGTTGGACACCTGGGCGGGTTGCTGGACACCTGGGCGTGTTGCTGGACACCTGGGCGTGTTGTTGGACACCTGGGCGTGTTGCTGGACACCTGGGAGTGTTGCTGGACACATGGGAGTGTTGCTGGACACCTGGATGTGTTGCTGGACACCTGGGCGTGTTGCTGGACACCTGGGCGTGTTGCTGGACACCTGGGCGTGTTGTTGGACACCTGGGCGTGTTGCTGGACACCTGGGCATGTTGCTGGACACCTGGGCATGTTGCTGGACACTTGGGCGTGTTGTTGGACACCTGGGCGGGTTGCTGGACACCTGGGCGTGTTGCTGGACACCTGGGCGTGTTGTTGGACACCTGGGCGTGTTGCTGGACACCTGGGCATGTTACTGGACACCTGGGCATGTTGCTGGACACTTGGGCGTGTTGTTGGACAACTGGGCGGGTTGCTGGACACCTGGGCGTGTTGCTGGACACCTGGGCGTGTTGCTGGACACCTGGGCATGTTGCTGGACACCTGGGCATGTTGCTGGACACCTGGGCGTGTTGTTGGACACCTGGGCGGGTTGCTGGACACCTGGGCGTGTTGCTGGACACCTGGGCGTGTTGCTGGACACCTGGGCGTGTTGCTGGACACCTGGGAGTGTTGCTGGACACCTGGGCATGTTGCTGGACACCTGGGCATGTTGCTGGACACCTGGGCGTGTTGCTGGACACCTGGGCATGTTGCTGGACACCTGGGCATGTTGCTGGACACCTGGGCGTGTTGTTGGACACCTGGGCGTGTTGTTGGACACCTAGGGCCTTGTTGGTCTCGCGCCTGTTCGTAAAGCCACTCTAATTTACGAGAGCACAACTGTTTTCACGGACATCCGGGGGCCCAGAAGAGCTATTAGTGCTACCGGAACGATATTACATCTCCCGGGTACAATGGTAGAGCGCCCATGTAAGCTATTAAAACTGTGTAAGTAAACTATTCCTTGCCTGAGCCTGGCTCCTCACTGAGGACCTCCGCAGTGGACAAGTATTTTGGAGCTGAAGTGTGTTTGACCAGGTGACCAAGAGGTACCAAATATGGACCTCATTAGTACCCACTGCTCCCTGTTCTTCCCTGTCACAGTACTCTCCTTCCAAGACATAATTCAGAATCTTACAAACTGATATAAGGTTATGATGATTTATTATTATGCCTTTTAGAGACTTGAGTAACTTGAACTTAAATTTGGTCATTCTGTTTGGATACGTAACCCAGAATGTGGCTCAGATTTGGAGGCGTGTTTACAGGTGTGTGTGTTTACAGGTGTGTGTGTGTTTACAGGTGTGTGTGTGTTTACAGGTGTGTGTGTGTTTACAGGTGTGTGTGTTTACTGAGACTCGTTACGGTGAACTGATGTGAAGAAAAATAAGACTTTTGTTTGATCTTAAATTGGTATGTAAGTGCACACACACACACACACACACACACACACACACACACACACACACACACACACAGCCATGGAGCCTCGCGGCTGAGTGGACAGCGCTCGGGGGTCATAGTCCTAAGGGCCCGGGTTCAATTCCCAGCCAAGACAAAAACTGATGGGCAGAGTTCCTTTCACCCTGCTACCCCGGTTCACTTAGCAGTAAATGATTTAGGTACCTGGGAATTAGACAGCTGCTACGGGCTGCTTCGTGGGGGATGTATACTCACCTATTTGTGCCTTCAGGATCGAGCGTTAGCTCTTGGACCTCGCCTTTGGTTGTTTAAAGCAATGACTGCAATCTTGGGATGTGTGTGTTAGAGAAATAAATTTATGTAATTGACAATATAGGAAAAATAGATTGGTTAGAAAGACCGGGGTCCAAGAGCTAATTGCTCGATTCTACAGACACAAATAGTAAATTAAAATAGTTAACCAACACACAATGAAGTTGACGACGCTAGAAAAAAGGAAAGAGAGAGAGAGAGAGAGAGAGAGAGAGAGAGAGAGAGAGAGAGAGACATGATAAAGACGTACAGAATACTTAGGGGGATGGACAGAGTGGAAATAGGTAAAATGTTTACCCTGAATACCTACAGAACAAGGGGGCGCGGGTAGAATGTTGAATCTCGAATGAGTCATTTAAATGTTAGAACTTTTAATTTGGCATAAGAGTGTTGGAAAACTTGGATGAACCATAAGAGTTGTGGAAGCAAACTCTCTTCATGAATTTAAAAGAAGATATGATAAGGAAATAGGACAGGAAGGAGGAAGGGAACTATCAGGAGAAAGGCCCAAGCCATTACGACTATATAGCACTTGGAAAAGTTCAGGATAAGGATTTGAGATGGGATTGTGGAAAAGAAATGGTACCCAACACTTGGACGGTCGGGTATTGAACACCGACCTGCATGAAAGGTGACCGTCACTCTACCCTCCACCTCAAGTGGTTAGTTGATTAAATCAAGAACAGGAGTAATTGTTAAAAAAAAAAACGCCGACAAGAAAGGCGAGGGTCCAAGAACTAATGATCGATTCTGCATAGACAGATAGGTGAGTACACACACACATACAAGCATTCCTAGAAAGAGAAAGAGAAACCTAACTCTTAGAAAGCAGAAATATTCTCCTTCGCATCCATTAACCCCCAAAAAACTCACATGGCGTAAGATAGCATCTCTTGCTGGCCGCCACAAGCCCCAGTCCCCCGGGTGTAGCTGAAGAGTTTACAAGGTGTACCGCCACACACACACTCCATCAAAACCTTGGGATTTGGCTAAATATCCTCGGAGCTTCACGAAGCAGGTTAAGAAATCCTGCGAAGGCTAAACTGCTCTCAGATACACGCATGCAGAAGGAGTCAGTGCTCTCGGTGGTGGCAAGGTTCTCTCTTGTTGGGGATATATATGTGTTTACAATGAAGAGATTCGGGCAGAGATGGCAGTGTTGAGTTGGTGGGTTAGCCTTGCGTCACCTGTTTAGACAGGTAGGAGTTACTCTCATGCACGCGCCTGCCCCCCCCACACGCATAAACACACACACACACACACACACACACACACACACACACACACACACACACACACACACACACACACACACAC
>WNGS01161107.1:5715064-5729052 GCA_020271785.1 Procambarus virginalis
GCATTTTCCTTTTGATCAGAGCGAAACACAGCATAATTTGTTTTATTGTTCTATTCTTTACAAACGATTGTTTTAATACAACTCGTCCAGCACCTGCTTTATCACCTTGACTGTCTGTGTGGCTTGGGGGGGGGAGGGGGGGGCGAGGGAGGAACCGTGAGGAAGAAAAGATTGAGGAGGGGGTTTTGAGAGAGAGAGAAAGAGAGAGAGAGAGAGAGAGAGAGAGAGAGAGAGAGAGAGAGAGAGAGAGAGAGAGAGAGAGTCTCTCTCTCTCTCTCTCTCTCTCTCTCTCTCTCTCTCTCTCTCTCTCTCTCTCTCTCTCTCTCTCTCTCTCTCTCTCTCTTCCTTTGTACGCTAAACGACAAAATTCCCCCTCCGCCTTCCTTTTCCTCTTCCGTAAGCGCCGCGATCCTCAATTCCTGTTTTTACTCTTAAGACACGTGGCCGCCGCCCTAACCTCTCTCTCTCCCGATCTCAGCTTCGACTCCCCTCACTTCTTCTCATCTTTTTTCTTCCATTTCGTCTTTTCTCTTTCATCTTATTCTACAGTCTATTTTTTAAGTCCTTTGTCCTTTCTTTATACACTAACCCAGCCTCACTGGACTCCGAGACATCCATCTGCAGGATAACCCAGCCTCACTGGACGCCGAGTCATCCATCTGCAGGATAACCCAGCCTCACTGGACGCCGAGGCATCCATCTGCAGGATAACCCAGCCTCACTGGACGCCGAGGCATCCATCTACAGGATAACCCAGCCTCACTGGACGCCGAGGCATCCATCTGCTACAACTGCTTAGAAGGGATTCAGGCTCCATTGGGAACACAGCGAGCACTATGCGTGCAAGTGAACCAACTACAACTGATGTATTCTGAGGCTGAGCAGTGAGTGTATCGAGACAACATTAGGGTGTAGAAGCGCAACAGTGGGTGTAGAGGTATAGTAGTGGGTGTATGGCAACGGCACTAGGGTGTAGAGGCCGAGGTCCTCAGATGGAGTAGTAGAGACATTGCCCAAATAGGTAACCCCTGTGGCTACGGTCTTTGACCTTTGATCCTTGGCTGAGGTTAAACAGGTTAGAGCGAGGATGAGAAGAGGTTCATATTGTGTCCGGGAATGTGTTACACATCGTGTGTGTGTGTGTTGTGGGGGGGGACCTTGTATACCTTGTGAAGAGGCCTGGGTTTACCTCGTGCAGGGGGACGACTTGGTAAACCTTGCGAGGGTTGATCTGGTTTACTCGCTGAGGAGAGGGAAAACTGGTTAACCTAGAATTGGTGTTGGGGCCACAATTACCAGTGTCGTCTCCTGTGCTGATAAGGAGGTAAACAGTATACCGAGAATAAATATAACAATCTGCATAAGGCCTGTAAACCCAAGAGAGGCTGATTCCCACTCATATAATTGCCCAACTGTTGCCTCAAACGTTACACAGAGTTGGCTTCTATGACGTTACTTGGAAAGGTATGTATTCCAGAGATCTGGTACCCAATTTCAGAACAGTTTCTTTGCTTATTTATATATGCAATCAAAACTTATCCAACCTAGCCTCATTGTGTCATATTTAATCCTAGGTTGGCAGGCTCCTCTTGATTTCCCCCTTTCATCCACTTGTATACTTCACTTATGTCCTCTTAATCAACGCCCGGGTTGAAAAAATAGTTTTGTAATTCCTGCTTCATCAGGGAGATCCTTAATTCCCAAGAGAAAGGTAAGTATACTTGTTAGATACAAGTGGAACAACAAAGTCTGGACCATGAACAAGTGGTACAACAAAGTCTGGACCATGGACAAGTGGAACAACAAAGTCTGGACCATGAACAAGTGGTACAATAAAGTCTGGACCATGGACAAGTGGTACAATAAAGTCTGGACCATGAACAAGTGGTACAATAAAGTCTGGACCATGGACAAGGAACAACAAAGTCTGGACCATGAATAAGGAAGAACAAAGTCTGGACCATGGACAAGGAACAACAAAGTCTGGTGGGAGTTGAGAGGAAGTCTGTGGACCACAAACTTGAGGGTCTGAGAGGCGGAGCGACGACGCAAGTCTCAGAACACTCGAGGTAAAGAGGAATTTCGCCGAGGAAAACTTGTTTACTGAGGTTCAGCAGTTTTCCTGTCCCGTCGAGTTTACACATTGTAGTGTTCTGACCCGCCAAGTCCACACATTGTAGTGTTCTGACCCGCCAAGTCCACACATTGTAGTGTTCTGACCCGCCAAGTCCACACATTGTAGTGTTCTGACCCGTCGAGTCCACACATTGTAGTGTTCTGACCCGTCGAGTCCACACATTGTAGTGTTCTGACCCGTCGAGTCCACACATTGTAGTGTTCTGACCCGCCAAGTCCACACATTGTAGTGTTCTGACCCGCCAAGTCCACACATTGTAGTGTTCTGACCCGCCAAGTCCACACATTGTAGTGTTCTGACCCGCCAAGTCCACACATTGTAGTGTTCTGACCCGCCAAGTCCACACATTGTAGTGTTCTGACCCTCCATGTTTACATATTGTAGTGTTCTGACCCGCCAAGTTCACATATTGTAGTGTTCTGACCCTCCATGTTTACATACTGTAGTGTTCTGACCCTCCATGTTTACATATTGTAGTGTTCTGACCCTCCATGTTTACATATTGTAGTGTTCTGACCCTCCATGTTTACATATTGTAGTGTTCTGATCCCTCCATGTTTACATACTGTAGTGTTCTGACCCTCCATGTTTACATACTGTAGTGTTCTGACCCTCCATGTTTACATACTGTAGTGTTATCTACTTGAGTAAATTCTTGACACCAAGAGTAGCGGGTTCTTGACACCAAGAGTAGCGGGTTCTTGACACCAGAGGAGGCTGGTTCCTGACATGAAAGATAGCATATTCGTGCAAAATGTCATTAAATGCCACCATCGGAGCTTCTCGATTTCAGAATTCTTTTAAAGCTGTTAAAATTCCCAAATTAAAAACCTCTCCAGCACCGCAGTTTATCAAGATCTCGGGGTATTTACAGCGTCGTAAAATGCAGCAACGTAAGTGGTTTTTGACCTGAAAAATTCCTCCCAGGTCTGCCACACGTTGTAGACCTAACCCTGCCACACGTTGTAGACCTAACCCTGCCACACGTTGTAGACCTAACCCTGCCACATACAGCCTGTTGTATGTCTAACGCCTGAACCATACAACCTATTGTATATCTAATCCACTGACACATACAACCTGTTGTATGTCTGCCACAAACACGACACAGGAGTAATCTCAGACACACACACCGTCACTGGAGAGACTAACTTCTCAACAAATACTTAAGTAGGAACATTCAGGCACTTTAGAGGCATAAAGTGCTTGGCTAGCCAGTCATAAAGTGACTGACTAGCCGGTCATAAAGTGCTGGGCTAGCCAGTCATAAAGTGACTGACTAGTTATGATCAGCCAAACAGTTTAACCACCTCTAAACTGCCTGGCTAAACAAGTCATAAACTGTCTAAGAAGCGTGTAACTGATTCAGACGTCCAGAAGTGTATGTAGTTCTTAGTAATGAGACTCATCTATTCTCGAGTGCTTCACAATGCCTCACTAGAGGCACTCTCCCGCTGCCTCTCGTGTCATGGCGGACGTTGTTATGATGGGAGGAAGAGAGTGCTTACACTGGCGAATTTACAAAGGCAAGTACCCTCCATTACCTGCTACTCTCTTCAGATGATTGTATCGACCTTACACTCTTCGCAACCAAAAACTGATAGCTCTAGAACACCAAGAGTAACGGGTTCTTGACACCAAGAGTAGCGGGTTCTGGACACCATGAGTAGCGGCTTGACACCATGAGAAGCGGGTTCTTGACACGATGAGAAGCGGGTTCTTAACACCAAGAGTAGAGGCTTGACACCATGAGAAGCGGGTTCTTGACACCATGAGAAGCGGGTTCTTGACACCATGAGAAGCGCGTTCTTGACACCATGAGAAGCGGGTTCTTGACACCATGAGAAGCGGGTTCTTGACACCAAGAGTAGCTCTACCACAAGATCATATTTGTTGTAGAGCCCCCAAATAAATTTCTGTGTATAAATTCACCGCGAGATCTACTTGATTGATGGTTGTATTTGGGGGAAGTATTAGCCTATTGCATGGGACTCTGGGATGGGTAACTAGCATTGCTTATTACGATAATAATCTGATCCGAGCAGTGATTTATGCACCGAGTAGCAAACTAATTACTGACACCAATTAGGAAGCGTGGGGTCGCGCTAATGCGATCACTCATCAACACCAGACTAAACAATGTTCTAACGATGTAGTGTCATGATCCAGTTAGCTCAACAGCGGCAGTAATTGCTCCACTATTCACCGGTCGTATCAACTACCAGAGTACATCTACAAGCCTGATATACAGTTTGTATCTATTTAATACTTGTGGCCTTGTTTTGTGTATGTGTGTATGTTATGTATGAGTGCTTTAGGAACACGGCAGAATATATATACAATATCTGGGGACAAACTTGATGCTAGTCTTTGCGGGACAAGCTAGAGTAGTGGTAACGCGCGCGTGCTGGCACATGCGCACACGCGTGCACACATATATATACATACGTATGTGTAGAGTGTGTGTCTACGTATGTGTACATACGTATAGTAGAGGACAATAGCTTCAGGAACTGTACACCAGTTGATTTGACGGTTGAGAGGCGGGACCAAAGAGCCCAAGCTCAACTCACGAAAGCACCATTAAGTGAGCACGTACACACTCAGTCTCGCTGCGTCACTCATCGCTGCGTCACTCACTGCTGCGTCATTCTTATTCTTGCGTCCCTCTTATCACTGCGTCATACTTATCGTTGCGTCATTGTTATCGTTGCGTCATAAGCATTGCTGTTCAGCGTTGACTCTGTTTCATGTAAATAATATTCGTTCTTCGTCTTCACCTTTCCCCCTCTCATCCGCGCTTTCTTCCCTCCTTTATCATCAGCTTCTTTCTTCCCTCCCTAGTTATTGGCTTTCTAATATTTATTTCCATTCCCCCCAGTCGCAGTCCCTGCCTCTTATATTCCTATGTTATTCCATATTTTCACCAGTTCCTTCTCCAGTTTTCTTAGTTTATTATTTAGCGTTTGTTTCACCTTCTACGCTTTATTTCCCCTATTTTCTCTTCCTAAACTTTTGTACGTTTCAATTTATTTTCCAATTTAACTTTCTGTACTATCTAATTAGTTCTCGTCTCTCTCCTGTTTCATTATTTCTCCTCGTCCTCCCTGCTTTGCCTCTTCCTTATTCATTTTCGCGAACCTCATTTTTCTTCCCTTCTTGTTTCCTCGTTTATTCCTGCCCTCGTCTCCATAATCTCCAACTGTTTCCTTTCTGCTTGTACCTTAATCCTTCCTGTTATTCTCTTCTTCCTTCTCCTCCATCTCCGCCTTTTCAATCATTCTCCCCCCCTTCATCCAAACGTTCTTCACTCTTTCTTTTAACATTCTCCTTATCTCATCTTATCTTCGTTCGCATCTCAATTCAGGTTCCTAATTGGGCTTTCTTATCCTTCTTCTCTTCGCAGCTCGGTTTTCTGTTGCCAGTAGCGCAGACTACGAGAATAGCCGGGACTGGCGAGATATTAAAGGCGAGATGCTGCCTTCTGGCGCGAGTGGGCTGGTCCCAGTGCGCTTCCAGGCTAAATTGCATCGTATTAAGCTGCTCTCTCAGCTTACGCAGCATCAGCATGGTCAGTTGCAGTTCTACAATGAGCTTCGTCGTGCTTTAAGCTGCCCTGCAATGCTGCAATACATAGTGTTTAACGGCTTCTTATGCTAAGCTGCTCCGGGTAAAGTTGGCCTCACATATTAAGCTGAGGTGTCGTGTTCTCGACCTGGTGTTCTAATATATTACACTTGTGATTGAAAAAAAATGCAGGTGTACGGCAGTCCTTCCAATGGCTGGTGTCAATGCCAATCACATTTACAAAAAAAAAAAAAAAGAGAAAAAAAATTGACTGCATGGCTGTTGCCTCCTGTGGTCAAGTGAAAGGGAAAAACACGCAAAACAAATCGTATGAACAATGAAACTTTAATTGACTTGAAAACAAATATGAACAAAGATAATCCCTTGGCTATGTACAGTGCAAATAAACAAAATTGCAAAGTCAAAAAATAATATAAAATAAAACAATGGTTACGTTACTCTACAATGAACAAGACAAAAAATGAATTAAAAGGTGCTGAGAATATTGGCTGGCTGACAATCTCCATTATTACACAGAGCGCATACCAGATAGATGTATCAGAATTGAGAGCACAGAATATTCTAAATCCAAATGCTCGTGCACACTTAGTCATCGGCTATGCAGATGGCGCTGACGTCGAATGGAGTCGCCGATTCACCAATGGGAAGCGTGCTGGTTGGAAGTGGCAATTTGGTGATCGACGAACGTGGCGTGGCGACAGCGAGGAGGAGGAGGTGGAGAGCGAGTGTAGGGTATGTATACCCCCTGTAAAACGTATTCAACTAAATATGTACTACACTTGATTGTAGTATCTAGATGTTGTAGATGTACTGAAGTAACATGATGATAAGAAAGAGCAGGCCAAATCTCTCTTGAAGGAGATTATCGTAACACACTATTAACATGCTATTTATAAAAGCTTATCTTCTCTTTGAGGGGTATTTTCATCATACACTGAAGACCATATGTTAATGTTAAAGTATTTATTAATATTGTTTATATAAACGACTAAATTTATATTTAGACTTATGATTTATGACTAAAAAGCATTCAATAACATTACTGAAACAAAGTATTTCATATTTACAAGCGATTTACACACGCGACACGTATGGAACACGTCTGAAACAAGATTACCGATGGGGGGGGGGAAATCATGTTTACCTGCTTCTTGATTCATCCAGTTTTCCGGAACGATAAACTGTGGCAACTTGCAACATTTAAAAGGCAAATATTTGCACAGCTGTCTCCTGGAAAGTTGCCACTTAAATTGGAAATAGGAGATTTATTATATTATTTTTTAAGGATCATGGTGGATTGCAGAGCCACGACATAATGCATTGAGGCTTCCTTGTAGATGGCTTCCTTGTAGAGGGCTTCCTAGTAGATGGCTTCCTTGTAGATGGCTTCCTTGTAGAGGGCTTCCCTGTAGATGGCTTCCTTGTAGATGGCTCCCTTGTAGATGGCTTCCTTGTAGATGGCTTCCTTGTAGATGGCTTCCTTGTAGATGGCTCCCTTGTAGATGGCTTCCTTGTAGATGGCTTCCTTGTATATGGCTTCCATGTAGATGGCTTCCTTGTAGATGGCTTCCTTGTAGGGCAGTGCGACACTCCACCGTGGATCATCGGAACATCTCTCGCGCCACATCACACAAAAACAGTAACATTGCCAGAGTGCAGAGCCTGAAGGCACACACACACACACACACACACACACACACACACACACACACACACACACACACACACACACACACACACACACACACACACACACAAACACACACACACACACACACACACACACACAGATATGAAAGATCAACTGAACAAGTAGCTTACAATGTTGTTTAAGACTCAGCTCCTCTGAACACAAAGTTCCCAGCAGCACGGGCTATGGTGAGCCCGTCGTACTCACCTGAAGATGTAAGCTGTTGATAAAGAACAAGCAGAGGGAAGATAATAGATGGAAGGAAGTGAATGAGCTAACGAAGATGACTGCAAGGACAAAATAGACCAATTACGTAATGTGAAAGCAGGGAGGGCGAAATGGGAGAAGAACTACGGTGTTTCAAACCCAGAGAGGCAGTCACCGGACTTCGGGAGAAGCGGGACCAAAGAGCCAGAGCTCAACCCCCGCAACCACAATTAGGTGAGTGCAATTAAGTGAGTACTGGGAGAACAGTGCCAGGTGAGAATGAAAAGACAGTGAGAACTGACGGAATTTTGATATAGATAACGTGAGATGGGAACAGAATTAGTGATATTGGAAGATGAAGTTAATCCCAAACAAAGGAAGCAGACAAGAATGACGGAGGGTGTCAGGAGAGACAACAAAATCAAATCAAATCAAATGTTTTTCAGGTAAAAGTACCTACATAGTGGATTAGTTACAAACATAATGTTGGATTTATAGATAGAGCTAGTACATACAATATCTAAAGCCACTAGTACGCATAGCTTTTCGGGCAACAAGAACAAGACCAATACGAGGTTAAACTGGAAGGTCTGTCCCCCCTAAGAACGCCAACATGCGAGTCTAAGAGTTTAGTAGTAACAGGATGGTAGAAACAAATTATTATTGTGACTGCAGCGTTCCAGCGAGCAAATTCACATTCAATAACAACAAATAAAAATGGCGGATATTTTTGGAGCACACTAAGAATGTGAAGGAGCCGGTGGTGAGTGGTGGTGTTTATGACTGCCGGAGGAGAGGGAGAGACAGTGTCAGCGGAGGTTAGCTTGCTATTATTACTCGACACATCACCATTGAGCACTCGACTGCACTAGTCGAGGTCGACCACCCGAGTGTAACCTGTGGAGGGAGGGGGGGGAAGCCGCCGGTGGTGATATGTGACCCCCCCCCCGCGCACACACACACACACACACTCACACACACTCACACACACTCACCTGCACTAAATGAGGAGGTGGCAAACCAAGCAACCTTGGAGGAATTTGACCTCACCAGTGATGAGGTCAAAAGGTGTCTGCTGGAGCTGGATGTGACAAAGGCTGTTGGGCCTGACAGAATCTCACCATGGATACTAAAAGAAGGTGCAGAAGCACTAAGTGTGCCACTCTCTATGGTGTATAACAGGTCACTGGAAACAGGAGACTTACCAGAAAGTTGGAAGACAGCTAACGTGGTCCCAATATACAAAAAGAGTGACAGGCAAGAGGCACTGAATTACAGGCCAGTTTCCTTAACTTGTATACCATGCAAGGTAATGGAGAAGATCATGAGGAAAAGGCTCGTAGAGCATCTAGAGGGAAATAACTTTGTAACGCACCACCAACATGGGTTCAGGGATGGTAAATCGTGCCTCACAGGTTTAATAGAATTTTATGACCAAGCAACAAAAATTAGGCAGGAAAGAGAAGGGTGGGCCGGCTGCATTTTCCTGGATTGCCAAAAAGCCTTTGACACAGTACCGCACAAAAGGCTGTTAATAAAGTTGGAGCAACAGGCAGGAGTAAAAGGGAAGGTGCTCCAGTGGATAAGGGAGTACTTAAGCAACAGGAAACAGCGAGTAACGGTGAGGGAGGAGACATCAGAGTGGCGAGATGTCACCAGCGGAGTCCCACAGGGCTCAGTACTTGGACCCATCCTGTTTCTAATATATGTGAACGATCTTCCGGAGGGTATAGACTCATTCCTCTCAATGTTTGCTGATGATGCAAAAATTATGAGAAGAATCAAGACGGATGAAGATAGACAGAGACTACAGGATGACCTGGATACACTGGTGGAATGGTCTAGAAAATGGCTGCTAAAGTTCAACTCGGGAAAGTGTAAGATGATGAAATTAGGAGAAGGGAGCAGGAGGCTGAACACAAGGTATCATTTGGGAGGGGAAATCCTGCAAGAGTCAAATAGAGAGAAAGATCTGGGGGTTGATATCACACCGAACCTGTCCGCAGAAGCCCACATCAAAAGAATATCATCAGCGGCATATGCTAGACTGGCCAACATAAGAACTGCCTTTAGAAATTTGTGTAAGGAATCTTTCAGAACCCTGTATACCACTTATGTAAGACCAATCCTGGAGTATGCAGCTCCATCCTGGAGTCCATACCTAGTTAAACACAAGACAAAGTTAGAGAAGATTCAGCGGTATGCCACCAGGCTCGTCCCGGAACTGAGAGGATTGAGCTACGAGGAAAGGCTAAAGGAGCTGAACCTCACATCCCTGGAAAACAGAAGAGTAAGGGGAGACATGATAACCACCTACAAAATTCTCAGGGGAATTGACAGGGCGGACAAAGACAAACTCTTTACCACGGGTGGGACACGAACAAGGGGACACAGGTGGAAACTTAGTACCCAGATGAGCCACAGAGACGTTAGAAAGAATTTTTCAGTGTCAGAGTAGTAAATAAATGGAATGCACTAGAAAGTGATGTGGTGGAGGCTGACTCCATACAGTTTCAAATGTAGATATGATAGAGCCCAGTAGGCTCAGGAATCTGTACACCTGTTGATTGACAGTTGAGAGGCGGGACCAAAGAGCCAAAGCTCAACCCCCGCAAGCACAATTAGGTGAGTACAATTAGGTGAGTACTCACACACACACACACACACACACACACACACACACACACACACACACACACACACACACACACACACACACACACACACAACCAAAGAGCCAAAGCTCAACCCCCGCAAGCACAAATAGGTGAGTACACACACACACACACACACACACACACACACACACACACACACACACACACACACACACACACACACACACACACACACACACACACACAGAAAAACACGATGATGAGAGGATATACAGAGAAAAGGTTTAATAAAGCAAGAAATTTAGGAAGAAAGGATTAGGAGAGAAGACAGAGAGAAGAGGTTGAAGGGGGGGAGGTGAGGGAGCGGGATTAATAGATCACAAACACGCATAAATAATTACTCACACATACTAACCCCTTCTGTGACCGGTGGCGAAGATTCTATACCTACAACAAAGGTCTCTTAGAGGTGATCATCTCCAGCAAACGCGTCCAACCACTTGGGCTGGACGGTAGAGCGACGGTCTCGCTTCATGCAGGTCGGCGTTCAATCCCCGACCGTCCAAGTGGTTGGGGCACCATTCCTTCCCGCCCTCCCCCGTCCCATCTCAAACCCTTATCCTGACCCCTTCCCATGCAGTGATATATAGTCGTAATGGCTTGGCGCTCTCTCCTGATAGTTCCCTTCCCTTCCAGCGAACGCACAACCTGAACGTCACTTTTTACGCTATTTCAACGTCGTAACGACGTTCAAAACGTTGTGGTTACGGTGTGGGACACCCAACCTTACCCACCCTTCCTCTTACAATTTACGTCGCTTTTCGCTCGTATCCGCTACGGCCCAAAAAAGACCGTAATTTGAAAATGAAAAATAATTGAAAATAAATTTTGGAGTTATTTATCCAAAACAGCAAAATAAGGGTCCTCTGGTAGGTTAGGAGGGCAAGACGTTCTCTTAACGTTTCAAAACGTCATGAAAACCATTAATTGAACGTTTCCTCTCCTAACCTGACGTAACCATTAATTGAAAGTTTCGTCTCCTAACCTAACCTAACCATTAATTGAAAGTTTCCTCTCCTAACCTAACCTAACCTCTCCTAACCTAACCATTAATGGAAAGTTTCCTCTCCTAACCTAACAGCCTAAACCAGGAGGACCCAAAACAGAAAACGGGACAGTACGTCACATCCGCGAGCCGATTTCATTTTCAATCACGTCCTCTTTTTAGCCCGAGTGCGCATGCGAGCGAAAAGCGACATAATTTGTAAGCGGACGGGGTTGGGTGGCCGGCCCCGTCGACGAACCGGGGGAAGGGGAGGTCGTCATTTCCCGGCCAGGGTACAACCCGTCACACCATGAGTGACGGAAGATTGTATCGGCGAAAGGGCCTCCTCTGTCATGTAGGTATTGGCGTCCAAGTCTTCCCCCGGCCTGGCCCAACACGGCACCCCGTGTCACCCCTCCAGTCTCACGAAATATCATCACTGTAGATGTTACTCTAACTTCAGTCAATATTATCGGGTCTGTGCATGTCGCAATAACTTCAGTAAATAACATTAGGGCTCTATGTATTCGCGATAACACCCGTACTGTTATTTACTGAAGTTATTGCGACATTTACTGCTCCGTAATGTTGTAAATGTCGCGATAACGTCAGTAAATAACATTACGGGTCTGTAAATGTCGCGATAACTTCAGTAAGTAACATTACGGCTCTGTAAATGTCGCGATAACTTCAGTAAATAACATCAGGGGGTGTAAATATCTTCACAAACACCCGGGCCGCTCACTAAGACAGCGCTAGAGAGGCAGATGAGCGCGACTGAAAATCCAGGAAATGAGCAGAAGTATAATGACTTGGTTATATAGAAATATAAGGGCATAGTTATACAGAAGTTTAAGGGTATAATGAATTCAAAGATGAAACTTACAAAGAGATTATAGTAAAAGTGATCAAAAGGCTGTAAGTTTGGATCCGGCTTATATCTGGCACATTCTCAGGAACTTTCGGTTCGATACCCCTCTCCCGAGATTATGTTCATCCGTGCAGAGCAGCCCGTCCTCTAAACAAAAGTCCAACGTCCATTCCATCCACCCGCCAAACCCCCAGCTGTTTATGAATGAAAACCGGTTTACACGCGACTCACAACTGATGACGTCCGAACACTTCCGGAACAAGTGCTTCAGTGACAAATTTTGTTCGAACCACAACGCTATAAATGCTTCACCCACGTACTACAAATACAAATAATCGCCAACAGAACCTAAACACCTAACCTATCCTATGCCTATATATACACAATATGCTAATATATTATAATATTAATTTATACTTGAGAAAATTCCCGTTTTGAATGAACAGCATGTTAAAATTTATGAATGCGTCTGTGGGGTCGATCGCTGGATGGAATGGACTTGAGTCGAGGACGGGTTGCTTTAAAAGCTTCACCCACGTACTACAAATACAAATAATCATCAACAGAACCTAAACACCCAACTTAATCAATGCCTAAATATGCACAGTATGCTAATATTTAATACTATTAATTTATATTTGAGAAAATTCCTGTTTTGAATGAACAGAATGTTAAAATTTATGAATGCGGCTGTGGGGTCGACCGCTGGATGGAATGGACTTAGTCTGAGGACGGGTTAAACTGTTTTTCATTCATAAACAAGGACTTTGCCAGCCGGATTAGTGAACATTTATGAGAACGGGATGATGTTTCTATGAAAAGAATTGACGTCAAGAGCGACTGTAATGTTTGTATTTCACATCAACAATATTAGTTTCAGTGATTAGTTCTGGAGACTTATCATGTAGATTTATCACGTATATTTATCATGCAGATTTATCATGTAGATTTATCATGTAGATTTATCATGTAGATTTATCATGTAGATTTATCAGTCTCGACTTCGCCTTGTTTAATGCTGTATTTGAAAATTCCAGATCAGGTCAGCCATATTATTGAATACTTAACGCCATTTTAACTCGTATCACCGCACCGTTATCCAGTGATTAATTAAATGTAAGTAAATGATTATCAAACGAAGGCCACATGCCGGGAAGACAATGTAGATAGTCAAAATACATGCGGCTGAGCTTCCGACCCAGAGATGTGATTTGATGTTAAAATATCAACTTCCCTTACTGGTCAGCTCCCTATTGACGGTCGTCCTTCGGAGTCGAAGATGAAGATGACTTCAATATATCAGGTGGAAGGTGGGTGGCGGTGTGTGAGATGATGGAGGACGAGACTAATCTGGGTCTGGAAGGCTCGCCCACATACTGGGACACGTGTGTGTGTGTGTGTGTTTTTACTGCAGAGGTGGAGGTTGCTCTAGCTTTGCCCGCGGCGCGTTTCCTCTGGGCCTCTGCAGTCCCTCTATTTTCTGCCTCACGGGGACCCCCCCTCCCCTGTGGTGACTTTGCTTCTCCAAGGTAGACGGTCCTGAGCAAGCGACTCCCAAGAATTGATGTCCAGGTCATCGAGTATAATCATGATGCAGTCCTTGAATCGAGTCTCCGTGGTGTAGTGGTAAGACACTCGCCTGGCGTTCCGCGAGCGCTATGTCATGGGTTCGTATCCTGGCCGGGGAGGATTTACTGGGCGCAATTCCTTAACTGTAGCCTCTGTTTAACGCAACAGTAAAATGTTACTTGGATGAAAAAACGATTCTTCGCGGCAGGGGATCGTATTCCAGGGACCTGCCCGAAACGCTACGCGTACTAGTGGCTGTACGA
>WNGS01161107.1:5745052-5776687 GCA_020271785.1 Procambarus virginalis
GTCCATGGGGAAAGAGTGAAGGTTTCTTACGGATCTTGTCTCAGGTTCATTGACGCTACAAGAGAACCTAGCGCAGCAATTTTCTCTTCCAGCGCCTCAGTGTGGCTCTCCAAGTGGGAATGTCCATACATCCTCGGTGTTTCTGCCCGGCGTCGGGAGGATTCGAAGAAATCTACAGCCTTTAGGAACAATTCCTCTTATTTCCTCTTTATGTTCACTTCTTGTAATCAATCAGATATGTAATTGTGTAACCTTGTATAATACAATTGAACAGAATATTAAAAAAGGGTGTTAGAAGATGTGTATTTCAATTTTAAGTAGGCAAGTTTTTCTCTGAATGTCTGTATTCCCTTCTCCGAGGCTATTGGACTACACCCAAATTGTCACCAGAGGTGGTAGCACGAGGAAAGGTAGTGGGAGGTGGGAGAAAGAGAGGACAGGAAGAGAAGAGAGTAGGCAGGGGAAGGAGGAGAGGGTAAGGAGGGGGGGGGGGAGAGGTGAGGAATCAGAAGGGAATTTAGAGAAAACAATTGAAAAGACCACACTCAGTTTTATTTTTTAATGCCGTGTTTGGTGTATTCAACTAAGTTGTGCTTGCAGGGTGTTGAGGCTCTGCTCTTTCGGACCACCTCTCAACTCTCAATCAACTGTTACTAACTACTAACTAATCACCCCCCCCACACACACACACACAAAACCGGAAGCACCCGTAACAGCTCTGTAACTACCAGGTACCTTTTACTGCTAGATGGGAACAGAACATCAGGTATGAAAGAACGCTGTCCCATTTGTCTCTACCGACCGGCGCCGGATCGAACCCGGTCACAAGGACTTACGTATCCGCGTGCGTGTCACATCAGCTTACCAGACCCTCCAGTGTGTTGTGTGTGTGTGTGTGGTGTGTGTGTGTGGTGTGTGTGTGCGTGTGTGTGTGTGTGTGTGTGTGTGTGTGTGTGTGTGTGTGTGTGTGGTGTGTGTGTGTGTGTGTTTGTGTGTGTGTGTGTGTGTGTGTCATTGTGTGCAGATTGGCTTTGTGTGTTGTGTGTTTTGTGTGTTGGTGTTGTGGGTGTGTGTGTTATGAGTGGGTTTGGGAGAGTTAACGGAGGAGACTGCAAGAGCCAACAGACACGCACCCCCCCCCCCCCTCGCTCCCACACCCTGCTGGGAGACAACCGCATACACAGCTAATACCCAATTTGTAACGCATTTTTTCCCCCTTAATACACTTACAGACGAATGTTTAATCCTGGGTGTGCGACCAACCATCCACCTGCCCACACCCTGGTATTTGTGCACCTTGTGTAGACAGAAGTACTAAATGTTACAGAGGGCTGGGGGGGAACCCGTGCTTGATAAGGTCCCTCTTGCTTAGTTTCACCAATGACCCATCATGTCAAACTTACTCTGTGTTGTGTGTTTACATGGGAGGGCCGGCGGCCCACGATCACTAGGGCGGCGTCGCGGGTCCGCCCGTGTGCTTCACTCCTCTCTCCTCCTTCTTCTTCCTCTTACGGTGTTGAAGAGGCATAACTCTCTCCTTCCTCCTCTAATGCTATAGAAAGAGGCATACCCTCCTCCTTCCTCCTTACGTACAGAGACCATACTCCCCTCCCCTATGCAAAAGGCATACCCTCCTCCTTCCTCCTCTCAGCTATAGAAGAGGCATACCCCTCCTCCTTCTCCTGTACGCTATAGAAAGAGGCATATCCCTCCTCCTCCTCCTGTACGCTAGGAATGCTCCTCTCCCTATGCTATAGAAGAGGCATACCCTTCTCCTTCCTCCTCGTAAGCTATAGGAAGAGGCATACCCGCTTCTCCTTCCTCCTCTAGCTATAGAAGAGGCATCACCCTCCTCCTTCCTCCTTACGCTATAGAAGAAGGCATACCCCTCCTCCTTCTCTCCTCTATGCTATAGAAAGGCATACCCTCCTCCTTCCTCCTCTAGTGAAAAGCATATCCCCTTCCCTTAAGCAAGAAGAGGCATACATTCGATATTCTGAGGTGAACATATTTATCATTCAAAGAGAAATAACATTCTTCTTCCGGTATTGACTTTTGTCCGCCGCATTCACGAAAAACCAATTTAAGGAGCAAATTGGACAGTTCAACCATTAGTTGATCTTCCAGCGCCTCTTGAGCAACGTCTCGAGGGATCACGTAAGTATAAAGATTGTGACGTGGGGGGGTCATTTCTGTTTTGGGTCCTCAGTTAGGTTAGGACAAGGGCACTTTAGTACGACAGTAGCTTGACGTTGGGAAACTTGGGAGGACGAGCTGGACAGAGAAATACAGACGGACTTAACACGATTCAATTGTAATACATTTACTCATAAATTACCATATGTTTACATATGTAACTGGTGACAAAATGAACACTAATTTGATAAGCCAGTGACTTAACATTAAAAAATAATCATGCGACCGAAGAAAAAAACCACTTTGGGCTAAAATTATTCTCCACGCGCAGATAATTTGTCAGTCTC
The DNA here is from genome assembly GCA_020271785.1 of Procambarus virginalis. NCBI lineage: Eukaryota > Metazoa > Arthropoda > Malacostraca > Decapoda > Cambaridae > Procambarus > Procambarus virginalis. The sequence goes on from WNGS01161107.1 coordinate 5,747,536, forward strand.
CGTGGTGTAGTGGTAAGACACTCGCCTGGCGTTCCGCGAGCGCTATGTCATGGGTTCGTATCCTGGCCGGGGAGGATTTACTGGGCGCAATTCCTTAACTGTAGCCTCTGTTCAACGCAACAGTAAAATGTGTACTTGGTTGTAACAACGATTCTTCGCGGCGGGGATCGTATTCCAGGGACCTGCCCGAAACGCTACGCGTACTAGTGGCTGTACAAGAATGTAACAACTCTTGTATATATCTCAAAAAATAATAATAAGAACACATCATCAGCATCTACACAAACTAAAGCAAGAAACTAAAAAACACACACTACAAAAAACTAATTTTTCAAAGACATTGTTAAAGTCTTCATTTCAATAAGAAGAGCGGTTTGAAGGGCAATGACGGCTCAAGCTCCCTCTGAACACACAGCTCATGGAACAAGGATCCGACTTGGCCAGGATATAGAATTCTTGTCAGCAAGCCGTGTCTTTGTGCGAGTCGGGGAGTGGGAGGCTTTCCTGCACTCAGGCGGGGTTTGTTCCAGAGATATGAACCATCCTGCTGCTTGTCTGCTAGTGTCACGACGGCAATGCTTAAACCACTTAATCAGGCGACTGACTTCCTAGACCAGTAAGGGTGTAGGAAGCAACCACCCACAACCACCACCCACACCCACAACCACCACCGACACCGTCAACCACCACCCACACCAACAACCACAACCTAAATCCACAACCACCACCCACACCCACAACCACCACCCACACCATCAACCACCACCCACACCCACAACCACCACCCACACCATCAACCACCACCCACACCCACAACCACCACCCACACCATCAACCACCACCCACACCAACAACCCCCACCCAAATCCACCACCACCACCCACCTATAGCTTCATGAGGTGGACGACCACTGTTGACAAGAGTGTGACAGTAATTGCCCTGTTTGAATAATGGTCGTTACTTCAGGTGTTGGGCTTATAAAAGGCTTTTCGTGTGTTTACACTGAGGGAGAACGATGGAGAGAGGGAGGGAGAGAGAGGAGGGAATGAGGGAGAGGGTGAAGAAAAATGGTTAGGTGTGTGACCCGTACATAGTGTTGGTAGTGAGGTGAAGGTGACGGGGGGGGGAGGGCGTGAGTGTGACCTACTCACAGAGTTGGTAGTGAGGTGAAGGTGACGGGGGGGGGGGAAGGTGAGGGCATGAGTGTGACAAGAGTGGTATTGATTTGTGTGGAGAGCAGCAGTTGCCTGTNGAATTTCTGGTTGATACCTGGTTGATACCTGGTTGATGGGTTCTGGGAGTTCTTCTACTCCCCAAGCCCGGCCCGAGGCCAGGCTTGACTTGTGAGAGTTGGTCCACTAGGCTGTTGCTTGGAGCGGCCCGCAGGCCCACATACCCACCACAGCCCGGCTGGTCCGGAACTCCTTGGAGAATAAATCTAGTTTCCTCTTGAAGATGTCCACGGTTGTTCCGGCAATATTTCTTATGCTTGCTGGAGGACGTTGAACAACCGCGGACCTCTGATGTTTATACAGTTTTCTCTGATTGTGCCTATGGCACCCCCTGTCTCACTGGTTCTATTCTGCATTTTCTTCCATATCGTTCACTCCAGTACGTTGTTATTTTACTGTGTAGATTTGGACCTGGCCCTCCAGTATCTTCCAGGTGTATATTATTTGATATCTCTCTCGTCTTCTTTCTAGTGAGTACATTTGGAGAGCTTTGAGACGATCCCAATAATTTAGGTGCTTTATCGCGTCTATACGTGCTGTATATGTTCTCTGTATTCCCTCTATTTCAGCAATCTCTCCTGCTCTGAAGGGGAAGTGAGTACTGAACAGTACTCAAGACGGGACAGCACAAGTGACTTGAAGAGTACAAGCATTGTGATGGATCCCTGGATTTGAAAGTTCTCGTAATCCATCCTATCATTTTTCTGGCTGTCGCAATATTTGCTTGGTTATGCTCCCTAAACGTTAGGTCGTCAGACATCATTATTCCCAAATCCTTTACATGTGTTTTCCTACTATGGGCACATTTGATTGTGTTTTGTACCCTGTATTATGTTTAAGGTCCTCATTTTTACCGTACCTGAGTACCTGAAATTTGTCACTGTTAAACATCATATTATTTTCTGATGCCCAGTCGAAAACTTTATTAATATCAGCTTGAAGTTTTTCAATGTCTTCAGCCGAGGTAATTTTCATACTGATTTTTGTGTCGTCTGCAAAGGATGATACGAAGCTGTGACTTGTATTTTTGTCTATATCTGATATAAGAATAAGGAAAGCAGCGGTGCAAGGACTGTACCCTGAGGTACAGAGCTTTTAACTGCACTTGGACTAGATTTTATATGGTTGACCGTTACTCGCTGAGTCCTATTTGACAGAAAACTGAGTATCCAGCGTCCTACTTTACCGGTTATTCCCATTGACTTCATTTTGTGTGCTATCACGCCATGGTCACATTTGTCGAAAGCCTTTGCGAAGTCCGTGTATATCACATCAGCATTCTGTTTTTTCTTCTAATGCCTCAGTGACTTTATCGTAGTGCTCAAGTAGCTGTGAGAGGCACGATCTTCCCGCTCGAAATCCATGTTGGCCTGGGTTGTGAAGGTCATTGGTCTCCATGAAATTGGTGACCTGACTCCTAATCACTCTCTCAAATACTTTTATTATGTGCGATGTTAGTGCAACTGGTCTATAATTCTTTGCCAATGCTTTGCTCCCTCCCTTGTGTAGAGGGGCTATGTCTGCTACTTTAAGTGCATCTGGTATCTCCCCCGTGTCCAAGCTCTTCCTCCACACTATACTGAGTGCCTGTGCTACCGGCACTTTGCATTTCTTTATAAATATTGAATTCCATGAGTCTGGACCTGGGCCGAGTGCATGGGCATGTTTTCAATTTCTCTTTCAAAATTTAGTGCGCTCGTGTTGATATCAGTTATATTTACAGGGGTTTGGATATCCCGCATAAAGAAATTGTCTGGATCTTCTACTTTCATGTTGTTTATTGGAGTGCTAAACATGTCCTCATACTGCTTTTTAGGATTTCACTAATTTCTTTGTCATCCTCCGTGTATGAACCTTCACTTGTACGAATAGGTCCAATACTGGCAGTAGTTTTTGCTTTTGATTTCGCATATGTGAAGAAGTATTTTGGATTTTTCTTTATTTCCTGAATTGCTTTCTGTTCTAACTGCCTTTCTTCAGTTTCATATGAGTGTTTCAATTTCCGCTCGATTTCTTCAATCTCCCTATTTAATTATTCCTTCTTTGACGGGAAATTCGTGTCTGCATAAGCAGTTCCGTTATTCTTTTCCTGCGTTTATAGTGTCTTCTGCGTTCTCTTTCTACGTTGGATCTCTTTCTGGCTTTCCTCAAAGGAACATGTTTCAGACAGACTTCATACGTACGTACTTAGCTTTTTCGTACGTACTTAGCTTAGCTTACGTACTTAGCTTTTTCGTACGTACTTAGCTTTTAGATAGTAGTATACTGACTAGTATGGAATTCTTTTAAAATAAATGAAGCTAAGAAACTAACTTAAATATTCCTAGACCTAGTCTAGCCTAGCTCACGACTAAAGAATGCGTGCCGGTTGGCCATTAAGCTGTAGTAACTACAGCAATAATCCTCCAGAGGGTCAAAGTCTGGCCTCCAACATTAACCAGGGCCCAGCTCTACAGCCTTATGGCTTCACTACACACGTTGCTACCTTACTGATGGGTAAAATGTTCCTGTCATGTCGAAGGGCTTGACTGGCTCACTGGGAGTCTGTTGCGAGAACTTCCTTGTGTCCTCATGTTCTCAGTTACCGTTGTTAGGTCGCGATGCCCAGGCACGGAAATAGACCCCGCGCCCTTCAGGGGCTCCTAAAGAAAGACATTAAGGGCCAGAGCCATAGCCGAGCATACTGATATATCCGGCACAGTTCTCTTGGCCTCCTGTACGCTAATGGATCAATGAAATCAAATCCATCCTCCTTCGTCACCACATACAAAATAATCAGCTAGAATTATGTCTCCAGAGGATGTATGGCTCTGCTTTAGTAACCCGCTTCGTGTTTTTGTTTTCCATAATTCAACTTGAATTAAGTACCTAGAAGCTGGCCTATTTATAATGTGTACAAATCCAGCGCTGTGTGAATGTAACTTTAAAGGTGACTACCGATAACCTTTGGTCGGGCGGCGTGGCTCAGACATACCTCACATCTTCCGCGCTCTTCAAGTTCCCCTGAAGAGATTTTCATTCTTCTCTTAAGTCAAGGTATGATGTCACTGACTCAATCCTAAGTTAAAGGCGACAGCGCTCTCCCAGCCGTGATTGGTACTTAAAATAGGTGTCTATGGAACATAATACAGCCATAGGCGTTAACACGAAGGATAAGAAATTAAAAGATGCTTAACGAGCCAAAAGTTGTTTGTACTTAGTGTTATGCATACAACTTACAAACTAACTAACTTCACCATATTACCGCTTACAGACTAACATTTTATAGAGGAGAATACAAGGCCACAGGTAAACATGGGTCACATCCCAACACGTTTATAACGTATACTTACATCGAATCACTACACAATTAGGTAAACAAAGATTGAACTTCGAAATTATAGCTTCTAATTCTGGCACCTTCCCTCACACAACCTTCCTCCACCACCCACCACAACCTTCTGACTTGCTAAACACGCGCCTTTCCACATTATTTCGTGAGGCTCATGTACTAGCTTCCCTTTTTATTTATTAACGAACTTAGTTATCTCTCTGTATTTATGCAGTCCGTAAAACGCTTGTTACATGATGCTGTACAATACCCATGTCACCGGATGGTGTTATACAGGAGCGTATGACCAGCGCTGGCGAACTTGGTGTGTGTATTATGAGGCTATATCCTCTACAACACAGGACAAACGAGTCTACGCAAGGGAATGGCCACCCTTGGCTAGATAACAGGGTGCATGTAATGCATGGATGTTGGACACCTTATGTGTTCTTATATATAGCATTAACCAGAACGCCTTATATAAAATGATACAGAAATGAGCAGAAGTCATCAGCGTAAATTAGAAACAGTTCCATAACATTGCTAAACAATCCTCTCTAAACAAGTGATTGGCGCACCCTAGGGTCAAAGCCCGCTGGGTGTCAACAGGAACCCTGAGTGGTCAACATGGCCGGCTGCCTATGCAAGGAACGGTTCGCCTTCCCGCCAAACATGCACCGAAACTACGACGTTGGTACAACTTTTAACACCTAACCAGTTATAACAACCAATATAGCAAGTTGTAACAACGTTCTAATACGTCATATACACGTTAAGCCAAGATGTAACAACTACATTACAAGTTGTAACAAGCGGAAAATAGAGACAGTTACGGTTTGTGTTTCCAGGTTTGCCAGTCGTAATGATGATAAGACATTACATTTGTACTGAGCGTCACGAGGACTTTTATTCTATATCCCACAGGCCAAACTCAGATCAATCTACGAGGAAGATTTCCTCAATTCCACAACTTGCATAAAGAAATTATTAATTTGATGAGTTTCCTTCACTGTTGTTATATGTAACACTTGGACTGGAAAAGTATTGCTTGACAAAGTAACACTTGGACTGGTAAAGTATCGCTTGACGAAGTAACACTTGGACTGGTAAAGTATCGCTTGACAGACAAATTGACTCTCAATTGGCCTAGAAATACTTGATGGACAGTGTAACACTTGACAGATTTGATGAATCTCCTTCACTGTTGAACATATTTTGCTATGAATTTCAGTCCGATGCTGAACTTTGTCAGACTTTCGATTTTTCCCATAAGTATGTCAAAGGTAACATTATTCACACTAACAGAAGAGAAGACTTACCTATTTAACATTAAGAAAATCTAAACAAACCAAGTCTAAACAAAAATCTGAACAATTTGAATTTGTATTCGACTGTTTGTTTCGTTACTTCACTAAAGGAGCCGGTCGGCCGAGCGGACAGCACGCTGGACTTGTGATCCTGCGGTGTTGGGTTCGATCCCAGGCGCCGGCGAGAAAAAATGGGCAGAGTTTCTTTCACACTATGCCCCTGTTACCTAGCAGTAAAATAGGTACCTGGGTGTTAGTCAGCTGTCACGGGCTGCTTCGTGGGGGTGGAGGCCTGGTCGAGGACCGGGCCGCGGGGACACTAAAAAGCCCCGAAATCATCTCAAGATAACTGTTCTTCAATTATTTTACCTATTTACCTCCACATTCTTTCCTTACCCTTTCCTTCAACAACCCCCTATTCCACCCCCCCCCCTCCCTCAGCACACTACCATTTGCCCACCTTCCTCCACTTCCCACTTTACACCCCCCCCCCTTCCCTCCTGCTGTAATCCACAGATAATTAAGAAACTTTCAGGACCTGGCTGTCCTCTCCCCCAAGATAGGTTCACGGGAAGCAATTTTCCGTCATATACCAGTAAAGGTCAAGACAGTGGCTGCTTCTTGCAACGTCTTGCAACGTCTCTTATCGATCTGCAGACGAAATTTCAGTTTTGAATAGTTTCCTTTTTTTTTTTTAGTTATTCGTGCATATGTAATCATTCTATTTTTGTATTGCAATGATAGTTCAAAAAAAATAGGGGAATGTCTCTACTTTTCATCTATGGTTACGACTTATTGTATAGTTTGAACAATAAGTCGTAAGTCTTATTGTTCAAACAATAAGACTTCAGTAAGTCTGAAGTAAAAATTTAAGTATCATGTATAATCGTTATTAATGCAACACCTTAGCAACACTAAGGTAACAATGTGTATGTAATAATGTTATTAACTTACTAACGAGACATACAGGTACGTATATGTTGATCACATATACAGATATTATGTGTATATGCTCAACAACCAACAGATGCATGTATGCCCAAGAAATATACAAGTATACGTACACACAAACACATATACAGACAAAGCAGATACAGATATACATATACAAACAAAGGATCAACACACGTAGCAGTTGATTGACAGTTGAGAGGCGGGCCGAAAGAGCAGGACTAGGTGAATACAATTAAGTGAGTACACAGCGAGGCTCTCCCCCCCCCACAGTTCCAGAGGCCAGCATTGCTAACTATATTACAAGACGATAATGTAACACGAGCGGTTGGTATTGACGGTCCAAATTTGCTTCAGCAGTGTTAGAAGCTGGCGCCCCCACGGCTGCTTCCCGCCAAACACACACCGAAACTACGACGTTGGTGCAACGTTCGAACAAGTTTGAACACCTAACCAGTTATAACAACCAATATAGCAAGTTGTAACAACGTTCTAATACGTCATAAACACGTTAAGCCAAGATGTAACAACTTTATTACAAGTTGTTATAACAAACGAAAATAGACAGTTACGGTTTGTGTTTCCAGGGTTGTTGAGTCCTTCACGACGGCTGGCCACTCAGCCTCTTCCCTCGATCTGCCACTCCGTCAAAAATGCGACAGTTTTCCCTAACTCGAAACGCACCAACCAAAACAGGGGTCAGATTCACGAAGCAGTTACGCAAGCACCTACGAACCTGTACATCTTTTCTCAATCTTTGCGGCTTTGTTTACAATTATTAAACAGTTAATGAGCTCCGAAGCACCAGAAGGCTGTTTATAACAATAACAACAGTTGACTGTGAAATTTTCATGCTCGTAAACTGTTTAATAAATGTAACCAAAGCCGTCAAAGATTGAGGAACGATGTACACGTTCGTAAGTACTTGCGTAACTGCTTCGTGAATCTGGCCCCCAACTCTTTGAATAGAAAACGGAAATTCAGGGGTTCTTTTAATACTTATTAATACGTCCCATTTGAAAGGATTGGTGGATTTTAACGGAATACGCAAATAAGGTGAGAGGACAAGGCGGGGGGGGGGGAGAGGCTTTTAGAGAAACATCTGCTTTTATGTGCTTTTGAAGTCACTCGGCCATAAGGACACATCTGAGATGTTGAAATATACTTTTTGTCACCCAATTGCATTTTAAAGTAAGCTGCAATCTAAGTTTTTATACTTAGGAACCGGCTTTATTATTTTGGAAAGGTTCTTTTATTTAATTACATTATGCTTTGGAGTCAATTGTTCTTTTAGAAGGCAGATGTATTTTGTCTAGTGAGCTGATACGATGGAGGTTAAGCTGGTGGGTGATACTTTACCTGCTGCTTGTAGAGGCAGCTGATATAATTGGTGTCAGGTGCCGTTACTGAAGTCAAATGCCGTCTCTGACGTCCGGAGCTGTCTTATTAGGAGTCAGCTGCTGCCTTAGGAGTCAGCTGCTGCCTTAGGAGTCAGCTGCTGCCTTAGGAGTCAGCTGCTGCCTTTGGATTCAGCTGCTGCCTTTGGATTCAGCTGCTGCCTTTGGATTCAGCTGGGACCTCAGGAGTCATGCAGCTGTTGCCTTCGGAGACATGCCTCCCTTTGGCGTCAGCTGCTTAAAACATGCCTTTATGTTCAGTATAAAGGATGTGTGTGTGTGTGTGTGTGTGTGTGTGTGTGTGTGTGTGTGTGTGTGTGTGTGTGTGTGTGTGTGTGTGTGTGTGTGTGTGTGTGCTATTTGTATTTACAATTTATTTTCCCTGAATGCAGGCGATGAGTCACAATAACGTGGCTAAAGTATGTTGAGAATATCGACTTCATTCACAATCGACTTGAGAATGGTTCAGGACGGACCGAAACGTCGTCGTCCCTTCACCTTCTAGTGTGTGGTTTCCCTGAATGATTGAGCTGGTTATCATATCTACTTCCACCCCAACCACATCATTACAGCACCACACAACTATACCACCACACCACATCACCACTACTCCACCACCGCAAGTAACTACGGTAATCAGCCTAGTAGACTTCACCACACTCCCTCACCAAACCACCACACTCCTACCACACCATCACCACACTACACCACCATCAAACCACCATCACATCACAAACTAACACATCACCACAACATACCACCACCTCTACAACATCGATCCCGCACACACCACCGCACCAACACCATACCAAAATAGTCATTTAATAAAGATTATTTCCTGTTTTCTCTTTTTTTTTACCATATATATAACGTATATGCCCACCCAGTATAAAACGGTAGCTCCTCCAGTCACTAACCAGACCTAAGAGTGCTTAACGTAAATGATAGACTGACAATAATTAAGTTATTAATATTCTTTACTTATTAATTACACTGAATCAGCGTTTAAAGTTTAATGATTCTTATACCAGCAACGATAATGGTAAAAATTTTTTTTAATAAAGTTATTATATAGCAAGAAAAATCGTTTTGTCAGAATTTTTATGATTTACCCTAAAAAACGTTAATACGTTAAAAAAACGTCAAGTTCTCATTTAATCGTTTAAATAACGTGATTTAAAACGTTATTAAAATAAAAACATATCTTTATAACGCTTTAAAAACGAAAGAATGTTTGCTGGGTGGAATTTCTGAGCCAACAAAAGGCTGCAAGCACCTACCTATATATCACATTAATGGACCGTAAGTAAATCGCCTAATTTTCGTGTCTGAAATTCACAAAAAAATGAGTTTACAACTCATGAGAAATATTTACAACTCACAATTCTTTTTTTTTTTGCTATGATGTATTATACGCAAAACTTAAATAATACATTCAAGGTTCGTCTGTGTATTTTATTTTATGACTTTTTAAGCACATTATATATACTTTGAATGTTTTGATAACTGGTATTATGACGCATGTACATACGTGTATTTTTCAGTGTAATTGTATTTGATGTATTTCTGTGTGGGTATGATTCTGATAACCAGACTGGGCTGCTGAATTCTTTCGTTTGTAAATAAATCACTACAAAACATTGTCAAAACAAGGGTTCTTAGTCATGCTTATAAACAAAGGTTCTTATTAATAGTTACTGAAGATTGAAAGTGAAAAATGCAATGTGAAATGAATATGTAATTGCTTCTCCTTGTTTTAACTACAACTGCTAATTCTATATTCCACACCAACTAAATACCATTACCACTATTCCATAAAGAAGTCACACTAACGTGATACATATAAATGAGAAATCAATTGCGGGAATGAGGCAAAACACGAGTCCCTGGTTCGAGTCATTTCTCCAACTGATTTTTTATTTTTGACTTGGGCTGGACAGTAGAACAACGGTCTCGCTTCAAGCAGGTCTGCGTTCAATCCCCTGACCGTCCAAGTGGATGGAAACCATTCCTTCACCGCATTCTATCCCAAATCCTTATCCTGACCCCTTCCAAGTGCTATATAGTCGTATTGGCTGGGCGCTGTCTCCTAATAATTCCCTTCCCATCCAACTGATTTTCTCATAACTACTATTGTTAACGACATCTACTAACCACAACTACCGTAACTAGTAACTACAACTACTAATCTCTATTATTACCACACTCTACAGCTAAGACCATTCCCACTTGTTATTAAGACTTTGTCTACTACTCTCACTAATATCATTACTATCGCAAGTACAGCTACTACTGTTCCAGCTCATACAACTAATACAATTACAACCACAACTACAAGCGTTATTTCAGTCATTATAATATTACTCTAAGTGCTACAGCCAATCATTCTTCCCCCTACAATGCTACCACCACTTGCACTATAATAAATGCTAATGGTACTACTATCATTACTGCCTAGTTAGAGGGCTTCTGGTTATACTAGTACTACAACTACACTGCAACAAATACAACTATACAACTACAACATAAACTACCACAGATAATTAGTCCCATTTCACCTCAGATGGTCCAGAACACAAAACAAAAATTAGCTAAAAGATCAAATTGCTATAAACTAATAATTGTAAAAAAATAAAGAAAGCAAATCTGTACGAGTTGCAATTAACTCCAATTTGTTCTCATCGTGTCCTCCTTTCCCACTTCCACCCTCCTCCCACCTCCTTTGTGGGATGGAAGGAGGGAGGGTCATCCCTCCTCTCTCCCTCCCATCCACAAGACGGATGCACACACTTTAACCTGATAACGTCGCTGGTGAGTCGCTCCGCAAGAGTTGGAGCCGATTCCTCTGTTTTCAGTTCCCATCAGCTCTGATAAAACGAAAAAACCTCAACTAATATGAGTCGATAAAGTAAGTTTTATCCGGAGGTGACTGCCCACTCCAACCTTCCTTTGTTTTTACGGAAGTGGGAAGTTTGAATACCCAAGTTTGTGATTACATTTCCTCTTACGGGGCTTGTTTTACTCTGATGTGATCTCTTGTCTTGGCCATGCTTCATAGGGGGAGTATGTGTGTGTGTTCTGCGGTCTTGTAGTCACGGAGGTGTTTGTTTTGGCTTGTAACCTGTCTGTAACTTGTAACCTTGTAACCTGTTGTGTTTAATGTTTCTGGTGTCAGGGGCTGGTGTCAGGGGCTGGTGTCAGGGGCTGGTGTCAGGGGCTGGTGTCAGGGGCAGGTGTCAGGGGCTGGTGTCAGGGGCTGGTGTCAGGGGCTGGTGTCAGGGGCTGGTGTCAGGGGCTGGTGTCAGGGGCTGGTGTCAGGGGCTAGTGTCAGGGGCTAGTGTCAGGGCTGGTGTAAGGGGCTGGTGTCAGGGGCTGGTGTCAGGGGCTGGTGTCAGGGGCTGGTGTCAGGGGCTAGAGGCTGGAGTCAGGAGTTAAGAGGTTCCCAACCGAATTATATAGCATTAAGTTCTTTTTATTTTATGGCATTCTTATATATAGATATAATTTACATTAAATATGCAGTGATTTATACTTATATTAGCCCAATCACTTCGACTGGACGGTAGAGTGACAGTCTCACTTCTTTTCAGGTCGGAGTTCAATCCCCGACCATCCAAGTGGTTGGTGCACGATTCATTCCCTTTGTCCTATCCAAATCCTTATCCTCAAATCTCTCCCGAGTGCTATATACTATAGCCGTAATGGCTTAGTGCTTTCTCCTGATAATTACCTTACCTTTCTGCTATGACCTAGTGCATACAGCATAGTGTAAATGTAAACTGTGTTCTAACTTTGTAAAGTCAATAATTAATGTCATTTATTAATATAACGTCATTAATGTCATTTATTTATATAACGCCATTAATGTNAACAATTGTTCCTGCTCAAGTCTGTCGATTAGGATGCTAGAGTGTGCAGGAGGCAGCAGTCGCGTGCAGTCCCACTGTCAAGGTCTCCAGTTACGTGAGCTTCAGGAATTAAGCAAGTTTTGGGGGAGGGTGAGGGTGAAGGATGACGGTGAGGGGTGAGGTGAGGGGTGAGGTGAGAGGCTGGGGTGAGGGGTGAGGGGTGAGGGGTGAGGGGTGAGGGTGAGGGGTGAGGTGAGGGGTGAGGGTGAGGGGGGGTGAGGGTGAGAGGTGAGGTGAGAGGCTGGGGTGAGGGGGAGGGGCGAGGGTGAGGGGGAGGGGAAAAGGGAGCGATAGAGATGAGATGGGGAGGAGAAGCAGGTTAAGAAAGGTGAATACAAAGTTAGTGAGAGGAGAGAGAGAGTGCCAAGGGGTTCCATGAGAAGAGACAGGAGGAGACGGAGGAGGGTGGATGTAATTAAGGAAGCGGACGAAGGAGGGGTGATGAGGGAGCTAAGCAAAAGGATGAACGGTCAAATAGGGGATGAGGAACGAGGAGAGAGGTAAGCAGAGACGAGGGAAGGAAGGAGAGAGAGAGAGGAAGGGGAGCCAGAGCACAGAAGGGCAGCGGAACCAAAATCCATACACGAGTTTAAATGTAAATATCATGAATCCTTTTTTGTTTGCTTTAGAGGGATAAGCACATTGCCGGTAATGGTTTACAGGCGGAGCCCAGGAACTGCACAATGCTCACACAAACACAAAAGTAATCCCCAGCTACCAGACCCCTGGTGGGGTCTGGTAGCTGAGCAGACAGCGCGCAGGACTCGTAATTCTGTGGCCGGGTTCGATTTCCGGGCAAGGCAGAACAAATGGGCAAAGTTTCTTTCACCCTGAACGCAACTGTTACCTAGCAGTAAATAGGTACTGGGGAGTAGACAGCGGTTACGGAGCTGCTTCCTGTGTGTGGTGTGTGTGTGTGTGTGTGTGTGTGTGTGTGTGTTGTGTGGTGTGTGGAAAAAAATTAGTAGTTAGTAACAGCTGAGAGGCGGGCCGAAAGAGCAGAGCTCAACCCCCGCAAGCACAACTAGGTAAATACACAGTTTAAACCAAATGTATAACCTTTAAAAGTCAAGTAAACCAATACACAGTATAATGTATGGAGCGCCTCCAGGCTCCATCCCCTGGTGGAAAGGGGCGCTGGTAATCTTCCTTAGTGTTGCTAAGAGACTCTGAAACACATCTCAGCCAATCAAGTTGGGTAAACATTTGATTTATCGCCTCACTTGAGCCTCAAGGAGCAGCGAGCTACCAATGTGTCCAATATTCGGTTTGTCAGTTCTCTTAATTGGGTTTTTAGATTGGTTTGGAGGTAAATGGAGTCAGTCCTCTTAACAGCGTTTATCATAGTTAAAACCAACATACGGTGATGAGGGAAGGATATATATATACGTAACTCAGCCTGATTATGTTAGAAGCTATGACTTCTAGGCGAGATGCATTCGCTTTCAGCCGTAGCATGAATATAATAATCAATCTGATAAAACCATTTAATCTAACTTATGCTAAGTACAAACTTAGCCGACCAAATATTCTAAGCTAAACTATACATAACTAATTAAAAAAAACACTAATATAAATTTAAACATGACGTGGATAATATACAATTTACACAGAAAATGGCAAAATAAAGTGATACAGAAAAGCCGAGTTTCCCCCAGAAGTCATTTGAACAAGTCCCAGGACTTGCGTCTTCCTGGAAACAGCGAACTAGTGTCTGAATACAAGGTCTTCTTCCAGGACACAAAGAGTCGTTTCCACTTTAGACGAAGCCAGCTGAACTACACGTCTCGCGCACACACCCACAGTGGATACTTGGGAGACGCAGTACTGGAAGATATCACTTGAAGTCTTAGACTACGTATATGATAGCATAAAGAGTGAACGGGGAAAGGAACTATGAGGGGAAAGCGCCAAGTCATTACGACTATATTGCACTTGGAAGGGGTCAGGATAAGGATTTGTGATGGGACGGTGGGGAAGGAATGGTGCCCCAGCCACTTATGGACGGTCGGGGGATTGAACGCCGACGTGCATGAAGCAAGACCGTCGCTCTACCGTCCAACCCAAGTGGTTGGGCGCATAAAGAGTGAGATAAAAATGAAACTGAAGAAAATATAAGCGAACCAAGGTCAGCTACCGTAACTTAGAAATGATATCCACAAGGAAAAAAAATATAGCAAAGCGACAAGGGAACTTGAGGTAGTTGGAGACCAAACACTAGTGCAACCACTACCAACATGAGGGAGGTATAACAGCCACCAGGACACCATTGGAGGCAGAGGAGGGACCGCAAGACCCCACTTCCCAGGAAGTAGCAAGAAAGTCCCCTGCTAGAAAGAAAAAGAGCGAGAATAAGAGACAAAGAACAGGAGGGAACACAAAGAAGTATTGATGGGAGAGAGTTACCGTGACAGGACTGTTTGTACAAGTGCAACTGGTGGAGGCTAGGGGGCCAGATTCACAAAAAAACTTACGCAAGCACCTACGAACGTGTACATCTTTCTCAATCTTTGACGACTTTGGTTACATTTATTAAACAGTTTACAAGCATGAAAACTTGCCAATCAACTGTGTTATTGTTATAAACAGCCTCCTGGTGCTTCGGAGTTCATTAACTGTTTAATAATTGTAAACAAAGCCGCCAAAGATTGAGAAAGATGTACAGGTTCGTAAGTGTTTCTGTAAGTGCTTTCGTGAATTGGCCCTAGGTAACAATATCGAGAATGACGAAGACTAGGCTCGTCGAGGCAAAACGGATTCGGCTGGTGAAGGTTAAGTTCATGAACAAAACTACAAGAGGAAAGCCTAGGAAAATGGTACAGATTCAACATTAACATAATTATTAAAACAAAGAGGTATAGCAAGAAGAAGATAGAGAACAAGTAAACGGATACATAAAGAGGTGCAGGGAGAGGAATGGGACAGTGTAGCTCTTATCTCCCACCCTTAGAGCAAACAACTCCATTCTGTTGTAAGTTGTTGGCCCTGCGGTTGTTACCCTTCCAACCCGCCCTCTAACACAATATCAGTACAATGACCATAACAAATAAGTATTTGACTTATTCAGCAGACAACCACCTTTCAGGATTACTATTCCCAACAGTATAAAACAAAAATCACCTAAAAAGTAAATTTCAATCAAAGGCCAAATATTCAAAATCTAAATTTCAACGTTCATTCAGGAGCAGCTTCGCTCTAACTAATTCGCAGGAAGATCGTTGTATCAACGGTCATTGCGACAGGAACATAGTCACACAAAAATTTAAAATTCGAAAAATCAAGTCGGCCGATAACATAGAAGCTCCGAGCCACAGACTCCACTTGCAGCCTCAACATGTAACATATTTTATATAAACTACGAAATAAAATACAAAAATTTAAATAGATACGCTTCTAGGTTCAGGTTTCGAAATGAGGGGGATGAGGATGGCAGTTATTAACGTCAGGAATTAAAACAAAAATATTTAATGGAGATCCGACTTCTCGTAAAGTTGGACAGAGAGAAAAAAAAGTAAAAACGTGCACGTTAACATAGAACTAAAATTGTCTTTCAAGACACACATGAACTGGATAACATCAGTTGCATGTGCAAGGTTGGTCAACATGTTGGCAACTCTGAGAAACTTGAACACTGAACTGTGTATACCAAGTACTTTAGTATATTCTAACTTGAATACCCCGAACTTTGTACACCAAATATACCAGGCCAGTATACCAGGCCAGTTGTAGAATACACAGCACCAGCATGGAGGCCGCAGCTTGTAAAACAAAATTAAATTATGAGGCACTAACTTAGACGAAACACATGATGAACAAAACCTCACATCACTGTAAAAAAAGGAAGTAGCGGGCAAGACATGATCACCACATACAAAATAATAATAATTTCTAAAGATAGACAAGGACAGACTAATTGGAATGATAGGAACACGAATTAGAAAACAAAGGCAGAAGGGGTAATTTACTATATCGAAAACTGGGTTACAGATCATTGGAACAAGGTACAATCATCATTTAAACAAACAACAGCGTCCCATTCTCGGGGACAGGAAGCCGGAATATACGCAAGTTTACCTGGGACCCCGGCCTTGACCAACTACTGACTTCCCCAGGATGCTGACCACAACAGTTCCCTAACTCCTGGGTGCCTATTTAACCTCAAGATGAACAGGTAAATTAGGTGAAAGGAAACGTGCCCATCCGTCTACATGTACTACATTTACAAGAGAGACAGACAGATAGAGAGACAGACAGACAAACAGCAGCAGACCTACGGTGACACAACACAACAGGAGCCCTCATATGTAGCTGTTGTGACCTACACCTGTCTGTTTTGATGCATAGCTCCACCATGTAGCGACACAGGTGTCTCCAAGTGGACCACACCTGTCACCCACACCTACACACACACCCACCCACACACACCCACACACACACCCACACACACCCACACCCACACACACACACAAAGGCACAAATTGGCAAGTACAAATTGGTGAGTACACACACCTAGAAAGGGGCAGGTCCCCTCCCTCTCTCCCCTTAGAAGTGAGCAGTTACCCCTTCTTGCCTTAGAGAGGGGTAGTTCCTCCCTCTCTCTCTCCCCCTAGAATAGGGCAGGTCTCCACTCCCTCCCCAACAACGAACTTATCTTAAGAAGTTACAAAGAAAGTTGAGAAGAGAATAGGGATCTTCTATCCCTTTTTTCGGAGGAGTTTGAAAGACACTGACGAAAAGGAAGAAAAACTCAAGATTACAAATTAGAGTTCAGAGGGTTCTTATGATAGAAAAAAAGGTTAAACCTTCTCCAGACCAGTTCTATTGAAGCATAATTGTCTAGTGATTAAAGAACAGAATCGCCAGTCCAACTTAGCGATTCAGTATGATAAAATTACTGGAAATTATACGACGTATTTTAAGATATAATTACGTAGTACTCACGCCTTCCCCCCTTGTAACGTTAACAACACGTAATTACATAAAACAAAAATAAATAAAACACGTGCAAGAGGCCCCTGTTGCTAGGGGCCCAGGATGTGCAAGAGGCCCCTGTTGCTAGGGGCCCAGGACGTGCAAGAGGCCCCTGTTGCTAGGGGCCCAGGACGTGCAAGAGGCCCCTGTTGCAAGGGCCCCAAGACGCACAAGGAGCCCCTGTTGCTAGGGGCCCAGGACGTGACAAGCACATTAGCTTCCATTGATAATAGTGATGTAAACAATGAGTATCTTCCATAATATAAACATTCATACCCAATACAGTGTACAAACATTTATGTATACATTGTCACGGGACGAAAACATCACAATTGGCGCCAGCTGCTTCACCTTAATGTCAAGCCTTATTGCGCATGCGCGACCTGACTTGCGCCTAAGTGATAGGAAGTCTTAAATACATACAAAAATATCGTCCTCGCATCGTATGGAAACTATTCAATAAAATAAATCGAATTGAATAAAACTGAAAATTATGACATTTTTATTTTAATTGGAAACAATTATGAAAACCCTATGAATTAGTTACTAATTTAAGGCACGGTTAGGAATTCATGTTCTTTATGAATACCAGTTTTGATTAAATAGAATTAAATTATTAATTATATTGCTGAAAGTTATTTGCGATATAAACAGCTGTATAACTACAGTAATCATGAAATTGGTGTTATTGCCACGTTTTTATCCAGTAATAAAACCACTACGACAATTTCTGTCACATTTACACCAACAACTGATATTATTATTACTATAAATTAACCAGTTAAAGCAGAGTGCAAATAATGTTGACACAACCCAGCCATATTTGACCTGAACATGGTCATAAAATGATGCATGACTTAACCTAACCTTACCTAACCTAACCTAACCTTACCCTACCTTACCTAACCTAACCTAACCTTACCCTACCTTACCTAACCTAACCTAACCTTACCCTACCTTACCTAACCTAACCTAACCTAACCTAACCTTACCCTACCTTACCTAACCTAACCTAACCTAACCTAACCTTACCTAACCTTACCTAACCTAACCCAGCTGGTGGTGGTATTATGCTTCAACCCATCAACCTCCGGTAGGTTATTATCTTGAGGTTATCTTGAGATGATTTCGGGGCTTTAGTGTCCCCGCGGCCCGGTCCTCGACCAGGCCTCCACCCCCAGGAAGCAGCCCGTGACAGCTGACTAACACCCAGGTACCTATTTTACTGCTAGGTAACAGAGGCATAGGGTGAAAGAAATTATGCCCATTGTTTCTCTCCGGTGCCCGGGACCGAACCCGGGACCACAGGATCACAAGTCCAGTGTGCTGTCCGCTCGGCCGACCGGCTCCCTCTATTAAGGCCACACAAGTACTTTCTGAAGTATACAGTATACTTCAATAAGCGCTTACAGTATATACAGCAAGTATACTTCAGTCCTGAACATAGTACAGGACTAAAGTCAATTCTCAGAGTATATACGCCGAAAAGCAGGGAGGGAAGGGAACTATCAGGGGGAAAGCGCCAAGCCATTACGACTATATAGCACTGGGAAGGGGTCAGGATAAGGATTTGGGATGGGACGGTGGGGGGGGGGGGAGGAATGTCTCAGTGTCTCAATATATCAATATAGAATGTCTCAATATATCCCCCGTGCGTTGAGCCTTGCTCAGCTTGTAGTGCACCTGTTGACGAGTCTGAAGTAGCCGCGTGATTTGCATACATTAATATGAAATTAACATCTGAAGCACAACTTTGGCAGCAATTGATTTCCTTGTCAACAAGTTGTATTTTCCAGTTATGACTGAGAGAGAGAGAGAGAGAGAGACGAGAGAGACAAGAGAGAGACAGAGAGAGACAGAGAGAGACAGAGAGAGACAGAGAAAGAGAAAGGGATAGACAGTGACAGAGACAGAGAGAGATAGAGAGACGAGAGAGAGACGGAGACAAAGAGAAAGACACTGTCTCCCCTAAATCTCCCCCATGTAAGTTACTCATACGTTTTCTCTTACATCAATAAGAACAGCTATGAGAGAAAACGGGCGAATCTTTCAATACTTGGTATGTATATTACATAATCCAATACATAAATAACTGTTCAAGATATATTCATAATAATTCATATTAAATATGAACAAGATTAAATAATAGTAATAAAATTAGTACCGAAGTTTAATTAAATAATTATAATATAAGAAAAACTAACTATATTGGTAATAAAAATAAAGACTAAAATAGGTCAATATTGAATCGCTTACAAAAGTCTAAAATGACTAACTATATTTTTATAGTGTATACAGATGTGGGCATTTAGTAGTAATTTGAAAGGATAAATGAATATACTTACCTAGGTGTCTTTGTGTGGGTTGAGCTTCGGCTCTTTGGTCCCGCCTCTCAATCATCGATCAACTGGTGTACAGGTTCCTGAGCCTATTGGGCTCTATCATATCTACATTTGAAACTGTGTATGGAGTCAGCCTCCACCACATCACTGCCTAATGCATTCCATTTGTTATCTACACTGAACGAATTCGTACTAACGTCTCTACGGCTCATTTGGGTACTCAGTTACCACCTGTCTCATTGCACTTGTACTACTTGTGTTAAATAAACTGTCTTTATCTACCATATCAATTCCCGAAGATTGTGTATGTTGTAATCATGTCTCCCCTAACCTTTCTATCTTCTAGCGACACCAGATATAACTCTTGTTGCCTTTCCTTGTAATTCATACTCTGCAGGTTATGCACTAGTCTGGTGGTATTCGTTTGAACCTTCTCCAACTCCTTCGTGTGCTTCACTAGATATGGACTCCAAGCTAGAGCCACATATTCCATGGTTGGTCTCACGTATGGTATTCAAGGTTTCATAATGATTCCTACACAATTGTCTTAGGTGTGTGTGTGTGTGTGTGTGTGTGTGTGTGTGGTGTGTGTGTGTGTGTGTGTGTGTGTGTGTGTGTGTGTGTGTGTGTGTGTGTGTGTGTGTTCCAACCTTGTTGTGCTTGTATAGTCAAACGTCTGGACTTAAGCCCCGCCTTTCGACAACCATTAGTTCAAAACAGAGACACTTTCTCACTCGTTTTTCTCATCATAATTTACATTTAAAAATTATGAATGAAATTTTCATCGACAACTTCCTCATCTCATCCGTTCTACTCACTCACAACTTGTAGACTGAATATGATTCTTCCAATACATCCATGACTCATCTCTGTCTGCAGACGCGTGAGCTCATCATTGTGAATCATCATGAAAGGGTCTCAAACCAGAGCGATAGTTCACACACCTCATCTCCCACACTACACACTCCAGCATCACACACAGATCAAGGTAGCACTTAAGGAGTCAACATACACATCAGCATCCTGGGACTTCGTACAACAATTATATACACATATACATACAAAATACATAATTCTGCGATAATAAATCTGCCCAAAGACACCAACATTTTGTTGTTAACGAGAAGCAGTAGAGGGAGATGAAGGGAGAGAGAAGCAGTGATAAGGAGGGGGAAGAAGATCGTGGTATCTCACGTTTATCTTCACTATCAAAATTGGAAATCGATCAGTCAATCACCCGCTACCGAGTCCCCTCCTTTACCACTCCTTTCCCCCTTCTTTCCCCCTCCCTTTCATTCTTCTCTCCCTCCCCGCCCTTCCTCTACACTCCCTATTAGTAATTCCCTCACCGCCCTACCTTGTCGCCTCCCTCTTCATCCACTCCCAGCTTAGCTCTCCCATTACTTTCTCTTATTCCTTTCTCTTGCCTCATTTATTCTCTTCTGTTATTAGCATCTTCGACGAAATCTAGATTTATGTCGATTAAAAACAAGATTTCCTTAATAATTTTAAGCAGACGTTTTACACAGCTTTAGATATCAAGATATATTAGATACGTCTTTCAATTAAACATTTTGCAAAAATTTGTTTAATAATTTTGTAATAATTTGTTTAATAAGCGCTTTTAACCGTTGAGCGCCTCGCTACACTATATACATGATTATTGTTGCCCGTTGGCCTTGCTTCGACGTCACTTCTATTTCATGAATCTGTCTCGTTAAATAAGAGACAGATTCTTTGTCCTCCTGTGACGGTCAAAGGGGGCAATATATCTACCCTTGGTGACCTTACAAATGGTGTTGTATATCTGTCGAAGCGTTCAAATCTGACGCTTAGATACACCAGAAGTACCTAATGCCGTTTAAGACACGGAATCTTAACTTTCCGCTCAGGTTAGGAGGACAAAACTATCTTCAGGTAGTCTGAAGATAGCTTTGTTTCCTCTGCAGTCTTCCGTGGTCACTGCCAGCGGGTAGTGACGTTGTATTCCGGCCTTAACTCTACCTCTTACAGGTTGGGTCTTATCCTGTAAGGTCAGGCTGGGTCTTTGGTATGAGATGAGAGCTCCCTAATAGAGCTGGGGCCAGATTCACGAAAGCACTTACGCAAGCACTTACGAACCTGTACATCTTTTCTCATTCTTTGGCGGCTTTGTTTCCAATTATTAAACAGTTAATGAGCTCCGAAGCACCAGGAGGCTGTTTATAACAATAACACCATTTGATTGGCAAGTTTTCATGCTTGTAAACTGTTTAATAAATGTAACCAAAGCCGTCAAAGATTGAGGAAAGATGTACACGTTCGTAAGTACTTGCGTAACTGCTTCGTGAATCTGGCCCCTGGTCTGTATATTAATTCGGCAAAATAATGTTAGATTTGTCGTTCGGTTCACTGGTCCTCTGACTGATTTGAGGCGTCGATCAAGCAGGTACTAATGACGAAGTTTTGTGTGATGTTATTGCCTCGTCGAGGAGCAGTTTGCATGGCTGGACACCCCGTAACTGGCCGTGTCAGGCAAGATGATCACAGTGTCCGAGGTAATCAGGGTCCTGAACCATAACACACAACGGCTTAACGCAGGCGTCTGGAATCGACACCTCACTTCTCGCTGGTATTAGCAAAAAGTTTGATAGAAATTAGATCAAAATTTTTTTAATTGTTTTACGGTCCTCAACTGGAGCAGGAATACTTTAAAGCCAATTTACTATCAAGAGTAATCGTTGTCAACCGAATACATTTATATAAATCAAATATATATAATGTACATATACATTCACATTATCGTAATTTCTCCCGAGGTTCTTTGCATTTAGTGTATCATAAGTTGTGGGTTTGAAAATGGTTACTAAAATTTGGCCAATGATTCAGTTAAAATCTTGTGTATTTCCACTTGAGTTAGAAGTTTCGCCTGGCGTTCCGCGAGCGCTTTGTCATGGGTTCGGGGAGGTTTTGTCATCCTGGCCGGGGAGGATTTACTGGGCGCAAATCCTTAACTGTAGCCTCTGTTTAACTCAGCAGTAAAATGTGTACTTGGTTGTAACAACGATTCTTCGCGGCGGGGATCGTATTCCAGGGACCTGTCCGAAACGCTACGCGTACTAGTGGCTGTACATAAATGTAACAACTCTTGTATATATCTCAAAAAAAAAGTTTCACGTGTCCCCTGCCATGCCTTAACTGAAGATACAGTTACCAAGTGTGAAAGAGACGAATCATGTCCATGCCATTAGATACCCAAAAAGCTCTCAGTGTGTAACTATACATAAACAAAGCTAAATTAGATATTTCATTATTTCAACACCACAAAAATTTCACCAGAGAGGTCTTGACAAGAAAACGAAAAAAAAAAGAAGACAGCCTAGCATCATAGCATAGACATATTATAGCATCATAGCATAGACATATTATAGCATGATAACATAGACATAATATATCATTAATAAGAGAAAAATCACATCTGAAGTCCATCATATCAAACATACTCATCCAATTATCAACAGTCCTGCATAGGCCTTCCTTCGGCACTACCTCAACTGTCATTTGATGCTCTATAACCATCCTCAGGCGAGCACTGACAACGCAGGATCCAATTAACCCGTTTCCTTGACAGGTTAACTACTCTTGGCTCGCCCGCTTGGAACACATATTGTTGCAGTGCTATTTTGAAATCACTTTCTCTCTGTGGACGCTGAGTTAGCGAAACACGTCGCTATGAATACAGGCGAAACATGTTCTCAAGAACACACAGAAAGTGTAATTCTGTGTTTTTTTCGTGTAACTGTAGCATGGTTTAGCGTGTAACACAATTACACGGAATTGTGTACAATCCTGGTTTGTCTCTCGGAGAGGCTGCAGGATCCAAGTAAGTTCAGTAGAACTTCTGGTTGCAATTCTTTTTACCATGTCGTAGCTCAGTCGATTAAGGCAGCGTCTGGGATACTTTCGGACGTAGGTTCGAATCCTCGTCACGCCCTTGTGGCCGTTCATGTTCTCAGAAAATAACATGTTTGAACTTCCTCCTCGAGCGAAGCTCCTAAGAACAGTGAACCGTTTCTCTAAGATTCAACATTGCGTGTCTACAAGAATTTCCCTGGCTCTTAAAAAATAGCAGCAAAAACAACCAACCCATTTTCAATATAAACTTGAAAATTGACAAAAATAATACGTCCTTTTTCTATGTAATCTTTAATATAAAGTATTCATGTACTCACCTCCGAGTCCTTCCCTGCGCCTCTCTCATGGTACGTACCTAAAACAAGGAAAATATATGAAACACCAGTGCAGTTGTTCACATATTTGTTATATCACGAAGTAACTGATATCTTGCAACACCTGCTGCAGGTGTTGAGCCGGGAATGGCACGCAAAACAGGAAAAATTGTTACACCTAATAATACAAGAAAAATCATTATTAACAAAAGGCACAGTTACGAAATCACGGCTCTTTACGTGAACTTAAAATAATAATACAAGCATTTCTTGGTAGAACAAAATGAGAACATAAATTGTGCCCATCTTTAGCTTATATGAACTATGGTGTAATTGTGTACACACGAGGGGGGGGGGTACCAAGGTTCTCAGTGGATGTACACAGTATTTTGTAGTCCTGGACTGTGTTAATTTATTATCATCATTATTGACACTATATACAATATTGTAACCCATCCTCCTGTTTAGACAGTACCTGTTGTGACGATCCTCAATTAGTCACGAATTCGTACGTACTTAGCTTTTAGATAGTAGTATACTGACTAGTAAGGAATTCTTTTGAAATAAATGAAGCTAAGAAACTAACTTAAATATTCCTAGACCTAGTCTAGCCTAGCTCACGACTAAAGAATGTGTGCAGGTTGGCCATTAAGCTGTAGTAACTGCAGCAATAATCCTCCAGAGGGTCAAAGTCTTCTGGCCTCCAACATTAACCAGGGCCCAGCTCTACAGCCTTATGGCTTCACTACACACGTTGCTACCTTACTGATGGGTAAAATGTTCCTGTCATGTCGGAGGGCTTGACTGGCTCACTGGGAGTCTGTTGCGAGAACTTCCTTGTGTCCTCATGTTCTCAATTACCGTTGTTAGGTCGCGATGCCCAGGCACGGAAATACACCCCGCGCCCTTAAGGGGCTCCTAAAGAAATACATTAAGGGCCAGAGCCATAGGCGAGCTTGCAGATATATCCGGCACAGTTCTCTTGGCCTCCTGTACGCTAATGGATCAATGAAATCAAATCCATCCTCCTTCGCAACCACATACAAAATAATCAGCTAGAATTATGCCTCCAGAGGATGGATGGCTCTGCTTTAGTAACCCGCTTCGTGTTTTTGTCTTCTATAATTCAACCTGAATTAAGTACCTAGAAGCTGGCCTATTTATAATGTGTACAAATCCAGCGCTGTGTGAATGTAACTTTAAAGGTGACTACCGATAACCTTTGGTCGGGCGGCGTGGCTCAGACATACCTCACATCTTCCGCGCTCTTCAAGTTCCCCTGAAGAGATTTCATTCTTCTCTTAATTCAGGGTATGATGTCACTGACTCAATCCTAAGTTAAAGGCGACAGCGCTCTCCGAGCCGTGATTGGTACTTAAAATAGGTGTCTATGGAACATAATACAGCCATAGGCGTTAACACGAAGGATAAGAAATTAAAAGATGCTTAACGAGCCAAAAGTTGTATGTACTTAGTGTTATGCATACAACTTACAAACTAACTAACTTCACCATATTACCGCTCACAGACTAACATTTTATAGAGGAGAATACAAGGCCACAGGTAAACATGGGTCACATCCCAACACGTTTATAACGTATACTTACATCGAATCACTACACAATTAGGTAAACAAAGATTGAACTTCGAAATTATAGCTTCTAATTCTGGCACCTTCCCCCACACAACCTTCCTCCACCACCCACCACAACCTTCTGACTTGCTAAACACGCGCCTTTCCACATTATTTCGTGAGGCTCATGTACTAGCTTCCCTTTTTATTTATTAACGAACTTAGTTATCTCTCTGTATTTATGCAGTCCGTAAAACGCTAGTTACATGATGCTGTACAATACCCATGTCACCGGATGGTGTTATACAGGAGCGTATGACCAGCGCTGGCGAACTTGGTGTGTGTATTATGAGGCTATATCCTCTACAACACAGGACAAACGAGTCTACGCAAGGGAATGGCCACCCTTGGCTAGATAACAGGGTGCACATGTAATGCATGGCTGTTGGACACCTTATGTGTTCTTATACATAGCATTAACCAGAACGCCTTATATAAAATGATACAGAAATGAGCAGAAGTCATCAGCGTAAATTAGAAACAGTTCCATAACATTGCTAAACAATCCTCTCTAAACAAGTGATTGGCGCACCCTAGGGTCAAAGCCCGCTGGGTGTCAACAGGAACCCTGAGTGGTCAACATGGCCGGCTGCCTATGCAAGGAAGGGTTCGCCTTCCCGCCAAACATGCACCGAAACTACGCCGTTGGTACAACTTTTAACACCTAACCAGTTATAACAACCAATATAGCAAGTTGTAACAACGTTCTAATACGTCATATACACGTTAAGCCAAGATGTAACAACTATATTACAAGTTGTAACAAGCGGAAAATAGAGACAGTTACGGTTTGTGTTTCCAGGTTTGCCAGTCGTAATGATGATAAGACATTACATTTGTACTGAGCGTCACGAGGACTTTTATTCTATAACCCACAGGCCAAACTCAGATCAATCTACGAGGAAGATTTCCTCAATTCCACAACTTGCATAAAGAAATTATTAATTTGATGAGTTTCCTTAACTGTTGTTATATGTAACACTTGGACTGGTAAAGTATCGCTTGACAAAGTAACACTTGGACTGGTAAAGTATCGCTTGAAAAAGTAACACTTGGACTGGTAAAGTATCGCTTGACAGACAAATTGACTCTCAATTGGCCTAGAAATACTTGATGGACAGTGTAACACTTGACAGATTTGATGAATCTCCTTCACTGTTGAACATATTTTGCTATGAATTTCACTCCGATGCTGAACTTTGTCAGACTTTCCATTTTTCCCATAAGTATGTCAAAGGTAACATTATTCACACTAACAGAAGAGAAGACTTACGTATTTAACATTAAGAAAATCTAAACAAACCAAGTCTAAACAAAAATCTGAACAATTTGAATTTGTATTTGACTGTTTGTTTCGTTACTTCACTAAAGGAGCCGGTCGGCCGAGCGGACAGCACGCTGGACTTGTGATCCTGCGGTGTTGGGTTCGATCCCAGGCGCCGGCGAGAAAAAATGGGCAGAGTTTCTTTCACCCTATGCCCCTGTTACCTAGCAGTAAAATAGGTACCTGGGTGTTAGTCAGCTGCCACGGGCTGCTTCCTGGGGGTGGAGGCCTGGTCGAGGACCGGGCCGCGAGGACACTAAAAAGCCCCTAAATCATCTCAAGATAACTGTTCTTCAATTATTTTACCTATTTACCTCCACATTCTTTCCTTACCCTTTCCTTCAACACCCCCTATTCCACCCCCCCCCCCTCTCCCTCAGCACACTACCATTTGCCCACCTTCCTCCACTTCCCACTTTACACCCCCCCCTTCCCTCCTGCTGTAATCCACAGATAATTAAGAAACTTTCAGGACCTGGCTGTCCTCTCCCCCAAGATAGGTTCACGGAAGCAATTTTCCGTCATATACCAGTAAAGGTCAAGACAGTGGCTGCTTCTTGCAACGTCTTGCAACGTCTCTTATCGATCTGCAGACGAAATTTCAGTTTTGAATAGTTTCCTTTTTTTTTTTTAGTTATTCGTGCATATGTAATCATTCTATTTTTGTATTGCAATGATAGTTTTGCAAAAAAAAAAAAAAAATAGGGGAATGTCTCTACTTTTCATCTATGGTTACGACTTATTGTATAGTTTGAACAATAAGTCGTAGTCTAAGTCGTAAGTCTTATTGTTCAAACAATTAGACTTCAGTAAGTCTGAAGTCAGAAATTTAAGTATCATGTATAATCGTTATTAATGCAACACCTTAGCAACACTAAGGTAACAATGTGTATGTAATAATGTTATTAACTTACTAACGAGACATACAGGTACGTATATGTTGATCACATATACAGATATTATGTGTATATGCTCAACAACCAACAGATGCATGTATGCCCAAGAAATATACATGTATACGTACACACAAACACATATACATACAAAACAGATACAGATATACATATACAAACAAAGGATCAACACACGTAGCAGTTGATTGACAGCTGAGAGGCGGGCCGAAAGAGCAAGACTAGGTGAATACAATTAGGTGAGTACACAGCGAGGCTCTCCCCCTCCCCCCCCCCACAGTTCCAGAGGCCAGCATTGCTAACTATATTACAAGACGATAATATAACACGAGCGGTTGGTATTGACGGTCCAAATTTGCTTCAGCAGTGTTAGAAGCTGGCGCCCCCACGGACTGCTTCCCGCCAAACACACACCGAAACTACGACGTTGGTGCAATGTTCGAACAAGTTTTAGCATTTCCTAACCCGTTATAACAACCAATATAGCAAGTTGTAACAACGTTCTAATACGTCATAAACACGTTAAGCCAAGATGTAACAACTTATTACAAGTTGTTATAACAAACGGAAAATAGAGACAGTTACGGTTTGTGTTTCCAGGGTTGTTGAGTCCTTCACGACGGCTGGCCACTCAGCCTCTTCCTCGATCTGCCACTCCGTCAAAATGCGACAGTTTTCCCTAACTCGAAACGCACCAACCAAAACAGGGGTCAGATTCACGAAGCAGTTACGCAAGCACCTACGAACCTGTACATCTTTTCTCAATCTTTGGCGGCTTTGTTTACAATTATTAAACAGTTAATGAGCTCCGAAGCACCAGAAGGCTGTTTATAACAATAACAACAGTTGACTGTGAAATTTTCATGCTCGTAAACTGTTTAATAAATGTAACCAAAGCCGTCAAAGATTGAGGAAAGATGTACACGTTCGTAAGTACTTGCGTAACTGCTTCGTGAATCTGGCCCCCAACTCTTTGAATAGAAACGGAAATTCAGGGGTTCTTTTAATACTTATTAATACGTCCTATTTGAAAGGATTGATGGATTTTAACGGAATACGCAAATAAGGTGAGAGGACAAGGCGGGGGGGGGGGAGAGGCTTTTAGAGAAAACATCTGCTTTTATGTGCTTTTGAAGTCACTCGGCCATAAGGACACATCTGAGATGTTGAAATATACATTTTTGTCACCCAATTGCATTTTAAAGTAAGCTGCAATCTAAGTTTTTATACTTAGGAACCGGCTTTATTATTTTGGAAAGGTTCTTTATTTAATTACATTATGCTTTGGAGTCAATTGTTCTTTTAGAAGGCAGATGTATTTTGTCTAGTGAGCTGATACGATGGAGGTTAAGCTGGTGGGTGATACTTTACCTGCTGCTTGTAGAGGCAGCTGATATAATTGGTGTCAGGTGCCGTTACTGAAGTCAAATGCCGTCTCTGACGTCCGGAGCTGTCTTATTAGGAGTCAGCTGCTGCCTTAGGAGTCAGCTGCTGCCTTAGGAGTCAGCTGCTGCCTTTGGATTCAGCTGCTGCCTTTGGATTCAGCTGGGACTCAGGAGTCATGCAGCTGTTGCCTTCGGAGACATGCCTCCCTTTGGCGTCAGCTGCTTAAAACATGCCTTTTGTTCAGTATAAGGATGTGTGTGTGTGTGTGTGTG
>WNGS01161107.1:5797669-5811627 GCA_020271785.1 Procambarus virginalis
ATGCTTATGCAATGAATAAGCAATATATATTGCTTATCATTGTTTAGTTAAAATGGATGGGTTACGTAGAACACATCATCGAAGGTCCAACCCGTTCTCGCAATTTCGTATAGTCAATATTGACTTATTAAATACGTGCATATGTGACATACTAACATACTAGTTTACCTTGAAAAGCTTCATAGAAAACACCGACCTTACCTAACCTTCTTAGTATGTTAAGATAAGCATCTTATTGCTACGTAATTACAATTATTACTTAACCTATTATAGGTATAGGTTAAGTATCTTATTGCTTCGTAATTACAATTATTACTTAACCTATTATAGGTATAGGTTAAGTAATAATTGTAATTACGAAGCAATAAGATGCTTATCTTAACATACTAAGAAGGTTAGGTAAGGTCGGTGTTTTCTATGAAGCTTTTCAAGGTAAACTATTATGTTTAGTATGTCACCTATGCACGTATTTAATAAGTCAATATTGACTGTAAGAAAGTGCGAGAACGGGTTGGAAGGTCAGACATAGAACATTAATGTGAACTGTAGCACACAGAAGAAATAATCACTAAGGTAAAATTTAAATACAAATTTGTTCTCCATAAAGGACCAACTTTAACTTGAAGGTAAAGCCTCACGCAGCGCTGGTGGTAGAGCTTAACACGTTAGGGTAAGCCTTTACGTCTATGGGGTAAGGCTATACCTCTATGGGTAAGGTAATCTGGTTCGACCTCTTTTTTTTTTCCTTTTTCCTTCAAGTCGACCATTGAGCAGGACGCCGTCATCAGTCTGGGGATACAGGCGTCCAGGAGTTTAAATAGAGTCCCACCTCCTTCCTGCTGGTGGGAGCACGAGGCGTACTTAACATGGGAGGGATGGTTGGCTGAACCATCCCTCAGAAGGATAGGGTGGAGGGAGGAATGGACAGACAGATGGCCGAAGAAATGGAATGGGTGCTAAACGAGTCAATTTTGCAAGGTTGACTTGTTTGACACACACACATGACTAGCTTGACACACACACATGACTAGCTTGACACACACACACATGACTAGCCTGACACACACATGACTAGTTTGCCTCTTAAAGGTCATGTAATGTTGAGAGAGGTCAGAGGGCAATCATTTGCTGGACGTTACAGTAACGCGATTTCAGAAAAAAGTACAATTTGAACTTTCCCAAAAACTCGCTCACGACACAACAATTAGAAAGGGAATATAAATAAAACATATATATATATATATATATATATATATATATATATATATATATATATATATATATATATGTGTGTGTGTGTGTGTGTGTGTGTGTATGTGTGTATATCTATATTGCTATATACCCCAATATCTCACTCCCTATATCCTCTCATCTATCTCATTTTCTCCCCTTTCGTCTATCCTGCTACGCCATTCATCCTTCATTATTCCGGCTTTGAATTCCATCTTCTTTCTCCTTCCATCGATCTCCTCTTTCCCACTCCATCTCTTTTCCACGTGGACCCTCCCACAGCCACGCCCTCGCCTCCCTCCCTCTCCCTGCATCAACCTCTCGCCTCGCCCAAGTCTGCTAAGTGTTTCGGCTCTTAATCAGTCTTGGACCCCAAGATTAAGAATATGTAGTCTATAAGGTTATTACAGTGCCCTCTGGAACTTTGTGTGTGTGGGGGGGGGGTGAGGGAAGCCCTTCTTGTGATTTTTTTTATTTGTTTTATAACCAAAAAACTTGTTTTTGTAGTTGTTTTATTTGCGGTTCTGTCTTGAAATCGATTAGGCAATTCAATTCTGTTTTCCCTAGAACACAAACTGCTAATCATTTTATATCCAAGTCTCCCAGTTAAAAATGGTGGACTTCCATAGGCGAATAGGGAAGGAAAGATGTCCCACCCAATTCAGGGGATTCCAACCAGGGCCTTCTCGTTTTGCAAAGCGAAGTTGAAAAGAGTTTTCTCTGGGAGAGGGTTTGAGGGAAGACGCCTCTGATGCAGAGGCGAATTCCTTTGAGTGTTCCAGGCCGTCTGATCCTGTGTTTGAGTAATATCCATTAGTGTATATGACTGGTCATTGAATGGTCATTAGTTGTTAAATATTACTCGCAGTTTTCTACGTAGCAAGATTTATAAAGGTTTCTGAGTGTGTACAATAATTTAATTTCAAAGTGGATAACCAGCAATGTAATAAATATAAAATGTTCTCAGTAATGCCAAATTTTCCCCTAACAGATGTGAAAATTGCGTTTATTTCAGTTAAATTGTGAATCAATGTAAGTAAATCTCCCGTATACTGCCTCGAGGCTCCTTGAATATCTGACGAGTCTCTCAGTTTAAGTCCTTGTGGAGTTTCCGGCAAATAATATTCACCCAGGTTAAGGATGAGTTAAAGGTCAACTGTATCTCATTAGTTGCCTGGAAGAGATACGAACATTTCGGAACTACGAGGCTGATCTTGAGCAAACTCCCTCGGCACTTAGAGTGGCGTTGAATCATGAATTGGAAGTACATATAGTGAGTTTCTGGCTACATACTCACATATGTATGCCACTATACGAGGACCCTGATCGATAAACAATATTACCCGAATCTTCACATGAGTACTTTCGTGAGGAAACATGTCGACGTCAACGGAAGAAGACATTCGTGCGAGATTCTGTTGATGACTTGTGTTGGAAAGCTCGCTGGGGCCCTCCTCGATGTCTCGTTATAAATAGAACCCCCCCTGCAAAGACCAGTCCCCCGCGCGGAGACATGTAAGCCGAACCGGAGAGGTGCAGAGTGGCGGGCTTCACCGAGGGCGGGCAGGTGGTGGAAACTGTGGTGGTGGAAGTGTAGTGGCGGGTGGAAGCTGTGGTGGAAGGCGAGAATATGATGGGTAGCTGCCCGTCTAAGTGGAGGAAAGATACTATAAACTTCATGGCTGTTGAGGAACATTAGCTTGAGATGAGTGAGACATAGATAAGCGACTCATTTTTCAAGCTCTCGTAAAGTGTTTGTGTGTGTGTGTGTGAATTTTTTCAAGTGTTTTTCCGATGTGATATGTAAGGATGTTGACGCCATAAGGTCAACCCGAGCCCTCAAGGATCACAACCACGGAGAACAAAGATCCCAAGACCTCCCCGACACTCCACCTGGACTTGAGACAAGCTGGTGAGGCCCAGGCTGGTGACGGGGCAGCAGAAGAAGGTGCGGGTGTCGGGGGAGGCAGCTGGAGGCGCGTCCATAGGGACCTCCGACCTGTGGGCGGGTGTGGGCGGAGGGGAGGAGGACGGGCGGGCGGGCGGCAGTGCAAGGCCGTGTCTCCCGTGGCAGAGATGTTCCGGCCGGTAGGCCTCCTGCTCCACTCCCAGTCCGTGCCCTGCTTCGGCTCCTACGAGAACATTAGCCACCTCGACCTCCCAGACAAGCCCAAGAAACGTGAGTCTTAACTTGCTTCGTATTTCTTGATTTAGTTTATTTTTGCAAATATCTTATTTAGTGTGTGACTTTCTCTCTGGCAGCTTCTGTCTTCTCATCGTTTTCTTTCTTTCTTTGTTTTCTCTCCCTTCGATTTATTTTTTATTGGTATTTTGTCCTCTCTCTTCTTATCTTTATATTTTGGATGTTGTTTCACTCTATTTTTTATCCACTTTATTTGATTTTTTTTCTTATTTATATTATTTTCTTCAACAATGATCTTCCTTTGTTCCTGAGGAGTAATGTATTACTGATGCATGTCTTGTTGCTCTAAAGTCTTTAATTTCTTCACTTATGGAAGTAAATGACAGTTTGTTGTTATAGATTCAGCTACTCGGAACAAGTTCCAAGTAGCACGGGCTATGGTGAGCCCGTAATATAAATGACAGTGGTACTTGTTGCCCTTTCATAATTGTCTTAGGGAATTGAACGTGGCCAAGGGAAGACATTGCAATTGAAAAAATATTAAATTCTCAAAGTCACAAACCCAACCTGTCCTTTTACAAAGAACGTCGCTTTTCGACCGTATGCGGTACATAAGGCCAAAAATGGTCGTACTAGAAAATGGGAGCGACTCGCGAAAGGCGACGTACTGTCCCGTTTTCTGTTTTGGGTCCTCTGGTTGGTTAGGATAAGGACACTTTAAATGGACAGTTTTCTTGACGTTGGGGTACCTTAATTAGGAGGACGAGCTGAGAAACCATTTATATACGTCATCTTCCAGCACCGATGATGAGGGATATAGATCTTCCAGGTATATATATATATATATATATATATATATATATATATATATATATATATATATATATATATATATATATATATATATATGCAAACAAGCCTGAATGGTCCCCAGGACTAGATACAACTGAAAACTCACACCCCAGAAGTGACTCGAACCCATACTCCCAGGAGCATCGCAACTGGTATGTGGTTTAAGGCATCCCTGTACATACCAGTTGCGTTGCTCCTGGGAGTATGGGTTCGAGTCACTTCTGGGGTGTGAGTTTTCAGTATATATATATATATATATATATATATATATATATATATATATATATATATATATTTACCTCTTATGAGAGGTAAATATATATATATACCTGGAATATATATATTTATATAGTGGAGAGGGGGGACCTGCTGCCTGGGTAACAGCTTCTCCCCCGAATCAACCTACCCTGGCTTTGCGCCCTGGTGAGGCCACTCCAGACCGACAACCAGAGCGCAACTCCATAGTCTCCTGAGACTGATGGATGCCTACTACTACTACCTCTTATGAAGTCCGGCAGCCTCTTCCACTCGCCCACCACACTGCTGCCCAAACACTTCTACCTCCCTCAATCCTTCCTGAAATGTTCCAGCTTCTGCTCGATCTGATAGCCTCGAGACCTGTCCCATATCTCACATGTTGACACCTTTCGTTCACTCGAAGACCTCGGCCAAGACATCCTTCACTCTCGCCCTCTCAGGTGACGCAAGCGGACATCCCTCCGTTGGTCCTGTGAGAGCTCCCGGACACCAGGGATCCCTGGGACATCCTACGTTGCGTTTTCCCAGGAGGATCCAAGTCCCCTCTGTAATATGGTGACCAAAACTGGATGGTGTTGTCTTAGTGGGGCTTCGCCGGAGCGAATTATTATTGGAGGAGGATGTTCAATGACTTCATTGTTGATGTTTCCGGGTAGCTCCATGGGCCAGCTCTGTGACACCAGAGTGAAGGGCCAGCTCTGTGACATCAGAGTGAAGGGCCAGCTCTGTGACACCAGAGTGAAGGGCCAGCTCTGTGACACCACAGTGAAGGGCCAGCTCTGTGACACCACAGTGAAGGGCCAGCTCTGTGACACCACAGTGAAGGGCCAGCTCTGTGACACCAGAGTGAAGGGCCAGCTCTGTGACATCAGAGTGAAGGGCCAGCTCTGTGACACCAGAGTGAAGGGCCAGCTCTGTGACACCACAGTGAAGGGCCAGCTCTGTGACACCACAGTGAAGGGCCAGCTCTGTGACACCACAGTGAAGGGCCAGCTCTGTGACACCACAGTGAAGGGCCAGCTCTGTGACACCACAGTGAAGGGCCAGCTCTGTGACACCACAGTGAAGGGCCAGCTCTGTGACATCAGAGTGAAGGGCCAGCTCTGTGACACCAGAGTGAAGGGCCAGCTCTGTGACACCACAGTGAGGGCCTGCTCTGTGACACCACTATGAGGGCCTGCTCTGTGACACCAGAGTGAAGGGCCAGCTCTGTGACACCAGAGTGAAGGGCCAGCTCTGTGACACCACAGTGAAGGGCCAGCTCTGTGACACCAGAGTGAAGGGCCAGCTCTGTGACACCAGAGTGAAGGGCCAGCTCTGTGACACCACAGTGAAGGGCCAGCTCTGTGACACCAGAGTGAAGGGCCAGCTCTGTGACACCAGAGTGAAGGGCCAGCTCTGTGACACCAGAGTGAAGGGCTAGCTCTGTGACACCACAGTGAAGGGCCAGCTCTGTGACACCACAGTGAAGGGCCAGCTCTGTGACACCACAATGAAGGGCCAGCTCTGTGACACCACAGTGAAGGGCCAGCTCTGTGACACCACAATGAAGGGCCAGCTCTGTGACACCAGAGTGAAGGGCCAGCTCTGTGACACCACAATGAAGGGCCAGCTCTGTGACACCACAGTGAAGGGCCAGCTCTGTGACACCACAATGAAGGGCCAACTCTGTGACACCACAGTGAAGGGCCAGCTCTGTGACACCACAATGAAGGGCCAACTCTGTGACACCACAATGAAGGGCCAGCTCTGTGACACCACAGTGAAGGGCCAGCTCTGTGACACCACAATGAAGGGCCAGCTCTGTGACACCACAGTGAAGGGCCAGCTCTGTGACACCACAATGAAGGGCCAGCTCTGTGACACCACAGTGAAGGGCCAGCTCTGTGACACCACTATGAGGGCCAGCTCTGTGACACCACAGCTAAAGGCTTGCCCCTTACCGAGAAGGGAGAACAAGAGAGAGAGAGAGGAGTCACCATGACGACAAGTAAGGCCTTTGATAATCCTAACACCTGAGGCCCCATTGGTGCCACAGGTGTGTTCTGGGATTAATTAATGCTTCATCACCTGCCACTGTTGCTTGCAATATTACCAGGCCAACGCTCAACATGGCTTGCATCTCACTGTAGTCTGTGGGTTTAGATCTTTTGCAGTCGAATTTAAGATCTCTTTGGGTCGAACTTTTATGTAGTTTGTTCTTCTCGGCCTACTATGCAAGGCCCGATTTGCCTAATAAGCCAAGTTTTCATGAATTAATATATTTTCTCTAAATTTTTTCTTATGAAATGATAAACCTACCCATTTCCTTATGTATGAGGTCATTTTTTTTATTGGAGTTAAAGTTAACATAGATATATGACCGAACCTAACCAACCCTACCTAACCTATCTTATAGGTTAGGTTAGGTTAGGTAGCCGAAAAAGTTTGGTTAGGTTAGGTTAGGTAGTCGAAAAACAATTAATTCATGAAAACTTGGCTTATTAGGCAAATCGGGCCTTGCATAGTAGGCTGAGAAGTGCGTTCTGGCTACTAGGTACGACACACACACACACACACACACACACACACACACACACACACACACACACACACACACACACATATATATATATATATATATATATATATATATATATATATATATATATATATATATATATATATTTCGGTACCCTTTGATTTCCGGATATATATATATATATATATATATATATATATATATATATATATATATATATATATATATATATATATATATATATATATATATATGTATATATATATATGTATATATATATATATATATATATATATATATATATATATATAAGTTTACATATATTCCTCAGCATCGAATTGAAGCGACAAGTTACTGGTAAAGTTTAGAGGTCAAGATCCGTGTGAGTCCACTTCGTAACTCTTGAAGATATTGGCTGTCGTCTTGGTGTGTCACTACAAACACTTGGTGAAAGTCATTCCAATTGTAAATACTCATATGTTTTGTTTTACGTCATATTTGAATTACGTATCAAATATAACTTGAATGTGATGGCGTATTTGTCTTATAGAAAATACATCAGTTGCAGTATAGGACAAAATGACATAAAATTTGTAATTTTTTAACCATTTCAACCGGCCACAACACCTGTCCACAACACCTGACCACAACACCTGTCCACGACACCCGACCACAACACCTGACCACAACACCTGTCCACGACACCCGACCACAACACCTGAGGAGACAAAATAGGTTCTATCATTTAATACTGAGAAACTTTGAGGAAAGAGAGAGAGAGAGAGTGAGGCGAGGGAGTAAGAGAATGAGAAGAGAGGATAAAGGGGGAAAAAGTGGATCAAATGAAAGGGAGATAGGAGAGGGCGATAATGAAAGGAATATCCAGAATGTTCACGGGGTGTGTTGTGTATTATGACTGCATATTAATATACCTTATATATATATATATATATGCGAACAAGCCTGAATGGTTGCCAGGCATATATGCAACCGAAAGCTCACACCCCCAGAAGTGACTCGAAACCATACTGCCAGGAACACTATGCATCTGGTGTACAGGACACCTTAACCACTCGACCATCACGACCGGACAAAAGATGATGGTAGCCGAGGCTATTTCCCTCCTTATTTTTCACCACCTTCCCTACCCTTCACCACCTTCCCTACCCTTCACCACCTTCCCTACCTTTCACCACCTTCCCTACCCTTCACCACCTTCCCTACCCTTCAACACCTGCCCTACCTTTCACCACCTTCCCTACCCTTCACCACCTTCCCTACCTTTCACCACCTTCCCTACCCTTCACCACCTGCCCTACCCTTCACCACCTTCCCTACCCTTCACCACCTTCCCTACCCTTCACCACCTTCCCTACCGTTCACCACCTGCCCTACCATTCACCACCTTCCCTACCCTTCACCACCTGCCCTACCCTTCACCACCTTCCCTACCCTTCACCACCTGCCCTACCCTTCACCACCTGCCCTACCCTTCACCACCTTCCCTACCCCTTCACCACCTGCCCTACCCTTCACCAATCAACATACAGGTAAAATCCGCATAACTTTAAAAACCTTCGACATCAGTAATTAAGGTTTTTCTAATCTGGCTCCAAATCCAATTTCCAATACCAAGGAAAGTTATCTCGTTGTACACGGCGACCAGCTGCCCGTGTCACCAGCTGCCCGTGTCACCAGCTGCCCGTGTCACCAGCTGCCCGTGTCACCAGCTGCCCGTGCCCCCAGCTGCCCGTGTCACCAGCTGCCCGTGTCACCAGCTGCCCGTGTCACCAGCTGCCCGTGTCACCAGCTGCCCGTGCCACCAGCTGCCCGTGTCACCAGCTGCCCGTGTCACCAGCTGCCCGTGCCACCAGCTGCCCGTGTCACCAGCTGCCCGTGTCACCAGCTGCCCGTGCCACCAGCTGCCCGTGTCACCAGCTGACCGTGCCACCAGCTGCCCGTGCCACCAGCTGCCCGTGTCACCAGCTGCCCGTGCCCCCAGCTGCCCGTGTCACCAGCTGCCCGTGTCATCAGCTGCCCGTGCCACCAGCTGCCCGTGTCACCAGCTGCCCGTGTCACCAGCTGCCCGTGTCACCAGCTGCCCGTGCCCCCAGCTGCCCGTGTCACCAGCTGCCCGTGCCACCAGCTGCCCGTGTCACCAGCTGCCCGTGTCACCAGCTGCCCGTGCCACCAGCTGCCCGTGTCACCAGCTGCCCGTGCCACCAGCTGCCCGTGTCACCAGCTGCCCGTGTCACCAGCTGCCCGTGCCACCAGCTGCCCGTGTCACCAGCTGCCCGTGCCACCAGCTGCCCGTGTCACCAGCTGCCCGTGCCACCAGCTGCCCGTGCCACCAGCTGCCCGTGCCACCAGCTGCCCGTGTCACCAGCTGCCCGTGCCACCAGCTGCCCGTGCCACCAGCTGCCCGTGCCACCAGCTGCCCGTGTCACCAGCTGCCCGTGTCACCAGCTGCCCGTGCCCCCAGCTGACCGTGTCACCAGCTGACCGTGTCACCAGCTGCCCGTGCCACCAGCTGCCTGTGTCACCAGCTGACCGTGTCACCAGCTGACCGTGTCACCAGCTGACCGTGTCACCAGCTGCCCGTGTCACCAGCTGCCCGTGTCACCAGCTGCCCGTGCCCCCAGCTGCCAGTGTCACCAGCTGCCCGTGCCACCAGCTGCCCGTGCCACCAGCTGCCTGTGCCACCAGCTGCCCGTGCCACCAGCTGCCCGTGCCACCAGCTGCCTGTGCCACCAGCTGTGTGAGTATTCACCTAATTGTGCTTAAACTCTGTTCTTTCGGCCCGCCTCTCGACTGTAATCAATCATTTTTTCACACACACACACACACACCCACCCCAGGAAGCAGCCCGTGACAGCTTTCTAACTCCCAGGTACCTATTTACTGCTAGGTAACAGAGGCATCAGGGTGAAAGAAATTCTGCCCATTTGTTTTGCGCCATCGCCAGGGATCGAATCCTGGTCCCTAGGATTACGAGTCCTGAGTCCTGAGTGCTTTGTACTCAGCCACCAGGCGCCCTGTGTATATGTGTGTGTGTGTGTGTGTGTGTGTGTGTGTGTGTGTGTGTGTGTGTGTGTGTGTGTGTGTACTCACCTAGTTGTACTCACCTAGTTGTGCTTGCGGGGGTTGAGCTCTGGCTCTTTGGTCCCGCCTCTCAACCGTCAATCAACAGGTGTACAGTTTCCTGAGCCTAATGGGCTCTATCATATCTACACTTGAAACTGTGTATGGAGTCAGCCTCCACCACATCGCTTCCTAATGCATTCCATTTGTCAACCACTCTGACACTAAAAAAGTTCTTTCTAATATCTCTGTGGCTCATTTGGGCACTCAGTTTCCACCTGTGTCCCCTAGTGCGTGTGCCCCTTGTGTTAAACAGCCTGTCTTTATCAACCCTGTCGATTCCCCTGAGAATCTTGAATGTGGTGATCATGTCCCCCCTAACTCTTCTGTCTTCCAACGAAGTGAGGTTTAATTCCTGCAGTCGCTCCTCGTAGCTCATACCTCTCAGCTCGGGTACTAGTCTGGTGGCAAACCTTTGAACCTTTTCCAGTTTAGTCTTATGCTTGACTAGATAGGGACTCCATGCTGGAGCCGCATACTCCAGGATTGGTCTGACATATGTGGTATATAATGTTCTGAAAGATTCCTTACACAAGTTTCTAAAGGCCGTTCTTATGTTAGCCAACCTGGCATATGCTGCTGATGTTATCCTCTTGATATGAGCTTCAGGGGACAGGTCTGGCGTGATATCAACCCCCAGGTCTTTCTCTCTCTCTGACTCTTGAAGTATTTCATCTCCCAAATGATACCTTGTATCTGGTCTCCTGCTTCCTACCCCTATCTTCATTACATTACATTTGCTTGGGTTAAACTCTAACAGCCATTTGTTCGACCATTCCTGCAGCTTGTCCAGGTCTTCTTGAAGTCTCAAGCTGTCCTCCTCTGTCTTAATCCTTCTCCTAAAGGTGTTCTGTTGTGTGAGAGACAGGGGGGGGGGGCAGGAAGGCCTGTGTGTGTGTGTGTGTGTGTGTGTGTGTGTGTGTGTGTGTGTGTGTGTGTGTGTGTGTGTGTGTGTGTATGTGTGTGTGTGTGTATGGGCCCCCGGTGCCAGCCGCTAGTTTAGTGCCAGTGCCACGCCATTTACAGTGACTCAGCCTGGTCACATTTTGTTAATTACCCAACAGGTGCGCAGTTATCCTGGGCGTTGGCATTGTTAGGGCAGGTGGTTGACGCCGGGGACATAAACCACTAATCCGCTAACACGGAAAGTCCGCGATGCGCATCGTTCAACTCACCTGTGATTGCAGATTTTCATTTGCCCCCTTGATATTTGGGAGGCCAGCCAATCAGCGAGCAGGAATCACAAGGGCATCTCGTCCCTGCAGGTGATTGGTGGGAACAAAGCCTCACACCGCTGTTTGCGTTGGATCTAAATCCCTGTACGGATTTACGGAGGCCCGGAGCGGAAGGGAATTGGATCGTACAAAAGCTAAGCTGTTTCGTTCCTAAAGGTGTTCTGTTGTGTGAGAGAGAGGGGGGGGGGCACGAAGGCCTGTGTGTGTGTGTGTGTGTGTGTGTGTGTGTGTGTGTGTGTGTGTTGTGTGTGTGTGTGTGTGTGTGTGTGTGTGTGTTAATTTGACTGAGAGTAATTGGTACCCATTTACTCCTAGTGGGCCCGTGCGGGTGATGTGATATGTACCAGAATATACATATTAGAAATAACATGTGTTAGCTAAGATCTTGTTTCCTGGTTCACCTACAAGTATTACTCAACACATTGGCCGCTAAACTCACTCGGGTCTCCACCTCCATCCCAGTAATGGGCAAAAAAAAACCGATTACCCTGCCATTGTCAATCAACGTTGCTCTCTTCTCATCAGATACAGTTATTCCCATCCTGGCCCTCCAACACTCGCTCTGATTCACCAGCCAAAACTACAGTTTCTCAGCCAAACCCAAATAGTTTAGTATTTAATTCCGCGCCGAATGTAAATTTAGAAACATCCTTTGTAAAAAAAAAAAAAAAAAGCCATATATTTGTAAAAGTTTGTATTCACTTTGTTTAAATAACTAAACGATAAATATGTAAAGCGTACAACATACGACTGAATTAATTATGGTTTTAAGGTTTGAGCGCGTGAGAGCCCGATTCGTGTTGAATGTCGGAAGGACTTCAGGACTGCCTCGCCTGCTATGGCGCTGACTCTCTTACCCTTGGAGGCTCCTGTGATGATCTTCACCCACTCTCCTGTGACGGAGGAGTTAACATGGTTTGTTGGATAGAGAGAGAGAGATAGAGACGCATAGATAGAGAGATAGCGAGATAATGAGAGACATTAGAGAAGATAAAGATGAGAGCGGAGAGCGAGAGAGACGAGAGAGGCGAGAGAGCGATAGAAGAGAAGAGAAGAGGATAGAAGAGTGAGGAGAGGAGAATGAATAGAGGAAGCGTAGAGGGACGAGAGATAGAGACCGAGACGAGGGAGCAGAGGTGAGTACACAGTCATACAATACCCAGAGACAACAGATAGACAGACGACAGACAGACAGAAAGACGGAAAAAGACAATACAGAGTAACATAAACGGACAGACAGACCGACAAGAGAGACAGACATACATACATACAACATACAAAAAGCAGAAAACATAGTGTGAACGAAAGCACGGACCTGACAAAAACACAGATGACAGAACAGACTGACAATATGCGGAACCTGTGTTATTACCAATATGTAAACTCTCGACAAGGAGAACCTATAAGCCTTTCCCTGAGGGCGTATCATACAATCATCACTCATCACGTGCTGCCAGCTCCATCAGTGACCTGAGGATCACTGCACCAGCTCTGCATGCTCAGATTCATGACCTGGCAGGATCACATGCAGCTCTATATCAGTGAGAGACCTAGGGGGATCACTGCCGCTCAAGGGCCAAGGATGGGTTATCTATATGACTCAGGATGGTCTCCAACTTCAATCTTTTGTCATGGATAAGGACCATCTCCGTATTCTGTAGTGAGAAAGCACGTGCAAACCCTGTGACAGATCACTGAACTGTTTTGAACAATGTAAGACACACGAATGTTTTGAGTGCTTACACACACGAAGATCCTGCTGTTCGTCATGCATTCTAGGCCCTCCCTGAGAAGCCTGTTATACACGCCTACGAGGCCTGAAACAGACTCTGCTGATCATTATCGATACAAATGGGCACCCTGTTATTTTACCCTTTACTCTGGATATATATATGTCAGCTGATTAAATCAGAAAACTTGTAGATCAATAAGAGCCAAGATTATCAATATGGCTTAAACTTTGATCACGTTTCGCCTATATTTGGCAATTATGCATGAATCACATTTAAACAACGACAGTTCAAAGTGCTGCTGGAACTTCAAAGCGAATGCCTGGAACAATTCGCGACAAAATTTACCCCTCTTCTTACTAAACATACATAAATTCAGTAGGGAGCCAGTTTTAACTGTAGTTATATTCTCCTTTCAGCTTCTTTTGCCTTTTTGTCATTTTGTGGGCTTTTATTTAGTTTTTGGCTTTTTTAATTGCACACATGTTAGCCTTTAACATTATTTTCGGAATGTTAAATATAAACAGTGATTGTTGTAGTGGTGTGTGGTGTGTTGTGTGTGTGTGTGCTGTGGTGTGTGTGTGTGTGTGTGTGTGTGTGTGATGTGCTGTGTGTTTGTTGTCTCACCTAGTTGTGCTTGCGGGGTTGAGCTCTGTGTCTTTGTCCCGCCTCTCTACCGTCAATTTCAGACAGGTGTGACAAGGGGTGTGTGTGTTTTTCCCCCCCTCTAGTTGTGACTCACACTCAGGCTGTCTGAGGGGGTTGAGCTCTGGTGGGAGTTTCCCTGGAAAGCACCAAAATGTAGGGAAACACGGGGGTTGAGCTTGCTGCGGCTCTTTGTCCCGCCT
>WNGS01161107.1:5811652-5839755 GCA_020271785.1 Procambarus virginalis
CTCAAGGCACAATGGTCCTCTTGCGACGCACGGGGCTGGTATGTCAGGCCCTGAACCCTCCTGGGACTTGCGTAATGGATCAAACAAGAAACATTCTGGGCTCCCAAGCTGGTAATGCTTCTCGTGTTCTTGCGCCAGCATTAACCTCACACCTCTCCAAGGTATTGGTACTCTTGTAATTGCCACTTGTGTTACAGGCTTCTTCCGTGGGTTGTGTTCTCGTGTTGTGTTCGTGTGTTGTTTAGGTAATGTGTTGACAAATTGGCAGGTAATGGTTTCCAGGCTTTTTATTGACCGCGAAGGACGTGTTTACGGCATGTGTGGTGATTGGGGTGGGGGGATGGGGGAGACGTGATCACGACGTGTATGGTGATGGGGGGTTGGGGGAGCAGGGGGACGTGTTTACAGAACATAAAGGAGGGAGCTGCTAGAGAATAGGGGCAAGTTACTGTGTCACACTTTTATCACTTTGCTCTCATTCCCTTGGCCTTATTTTCTTTCTGCCAGCCTTCAGTTGTCAAGTTTATCTCCATTTACTCATTTGATTTTCCTTTCTTTTCATACAGAGACAAGGAGAGACAGAATATAAATAGGTAGAGAGTGAAATGAGAGGAGGAGGAGGAGGAGGGTTGAAAGAACAGACAAGAAAATAACTAAAATCATATAATACATCAAGAACAACAAATCATTAATCCAACATAATTTCCACATATATTTTACTCTGTGAAATACAAAATTATATGAGATTTCATGTAAAGAAAAATGGCATTCTCAACTAATTATGTATTATTAAGTGTTGAAATGTCCTTGCTGGTATATCAAGATGCACGTTTTGAAGACCTTCCCTTCGAAACTTGTATTTCTAACAGCAACTGTGGAAGAAATATAGAAAATATGGACTGATGTATACCAAAAATAT
The DNA here is from genome assembly GCA_020271785.1 of Procambarus virginalis. Classification (NCBI taxonomy): domain Eukaryota; kingdom Metazoa; phylum Arthropoda; class Malacostraca; order Decapoda; family Cambaridae; genus Procambarus; species Procambarus virginalis. Next base: position 5,812,572 of record WNGS01161107.1, read on the forward strand.
TCGTTTTGTATACCAAAAACTATTCGTTTTGTATACCAAAAACTATTCGTTTTGTATACCAAAAAATATTCGTTTTGTACTTAAGGATAGCTTGGGAAGTTATACTCATGGGGGGGGGGGTCTGGTTATGGGTTGTGGAGGTCTAGAGAAGGTTGTTGTTGTTGTTGTTTTAGTTGTAGTTCCTCAGACCGAAATGTGTCCATGTAGCACGGGCTATGGCGAGCCCGTAATGTTCGTGCAAGGGAAGGGCAATGTGACAGTGGAGTGTGATATTGTTTGAAGCATTCAAATATAGATTCTCAATAATCATAAACACTTATAATTGCCGACTCTCATTCTGTCTCTTTTTCTAATTCCTTATATCATTCTCTTTGTCGTTCCTTTCTCTCTAATTCCCTCTCTGTTTCATTCATTTAGATACACAAAGTAACGGTATATCACAATACAATTAATAATATAATATATAAATATGATCAAGGAGCAAAACCAGAGAGCTTATGTTGATAAAATCCAACCCAGGAATTTTGTTCAAATTATTCTACAATTACATTTAACTTCCACTTAACTCTAATTATATGTATTACCTCATTAAGTAGTCGCCTATTTTAACATGCAAACAAGAGACAGTATGAGTTTAGTATGATTTTTTATCAATGTTTTTGACACTGATATATTCACGTTCGACTTTTTATGCTACGATATTAATTTATAATTAAAAAAATAGAATCAGAAGCTACAAAGAGGTTTACGAAATACAAAACTGTATTATAAGTTGACGTGAAGTGTACTATAATGCACATATATGCTCTCAGGATTTACGGATTTGGGAGAATATCTCTTATATCATATAATATATGATAGATCATATGTTATATGACATATATAACCTCTTATATCATATAACAACGAAAGGGAGAGATTGCTCGTTAACGTCAGTGTCTTGTTACAAAGTCCCTTGTTACATAGATGGACTCAGGGAGGCTCAGGTGGGTAAGATAAGATCAGGTTGTTACAGGTCAACCTCTTGTTATAGCTCAACCTCTTGTTATAGCTCAACCTCTTGTTATAGCTCAACCTCTTGTTATAGCTCAACCTCTTGTTACAGGTCAGCCTCTTGTTACAGGTCAACCTCTTGTTACAGGTCAGCCTCTTGTTATAGGTCAACCTCTTGTTATAGGTCAACTTCTTGTTATAGGTCAACCTCTTGCTATAGGCCAGCTAAAGTTATATTACAGATAACTATATGTGACTTCATTTATAGAAATAAGACTCAAGAAGGTGATGTGGGTTGCAATATTTCCAGGAGGATAGCAAATATTAAGTAAATGAAGATATCAAGACACTCAGTGAACATAAGAACAAAGGCAACTGCAGAAGGACTATTGGCCTATACGAGGCAGCTCCTGTTTATAACCACCCAATCCCACTCATATACATGTCCAAGTCCAACCCTCGCTTGAAACAATCGAGGGACCCCACCTCCACCACGTTACGCGGTAATTGGTTCCACAAATCAACAACCCTGTTTCCGAACCAGTCTTTACCCAAGTCTTTCCTAAATATAAATTGATCATTATATCCTGACCCACGTTATTGTGAGCCTTTCCCTTAATATGCAGAGCTGTGGGCTGTAACTTTCAAGACTTGTTCCCTGTTGCTTCTAGATGCGGGTCAGAACGAGCATGACTCTCAAAGAATCGCCAGATGGATACAGGCGTTTGGAAGGTTCCGCAAGACTCAATGGAGATGTCTGCAGGAAAACTAGAGTTTAACAGGCTAATTGTAACTTTGTTCCTAACGTATTTGCTCTGCTGTTTCTAAGCTAAATCACTTGATTCCGAAACTTTCTGACTTTTCTCTCTTGGTTCGAATGGCGAGGTCTGAGAGTGGATGTGACATGAGGAATATACAGGTAAGGATAATGCATTTAATAATTACACAGTTGAAATATTGCAGCAGAATTGATATGACTGCAGCAACGTGATGAATGGGAACGTAGCGACGATGGGTGGTGTTGTTGTTAAAGATTCGCTACCTGGCACAAAGTTCCAAGTAGCACGGGCTATGGTGAGCCCGTATACACGACGCTGGGTGCTTGCTTGAGAGCGTTGTAACCTCGATATGCATATGTTCTTGTATCTCGATATTCAGTTAGTTTGGGTAGTTAGGGAACGACTAATCCTTTTGGGTGATCCCTAATTGGGTTCTAGCAGATCTTCTTTGGAATCCTTGAATGAAGTCTGCCTTGTTTGTTTGTCAACCTCGTCTCTATCTCTGATGTGAGGGGATTACCTTTTACCTGGAAAATATTTCAGGGTCAAGTTTCAGCTCTTTGGCCCTGCCTTTCTAATGGTCTTATACATGTTTAGCTTCAATACATGTCCTCTCGTTATACTAGTGCTTAACTTAAACATTCTGTCTATTTCATCGAGAGCCTTAAGTATTTTGTATATCAGGAGCTTGTCCCCTCTATTCAAATTTTTTTCAAGAGTAATTAGGTTCAGTTTCTTCAGTTTATCCCGGTATCTAAGTCGTCTTAATTATTAGGCTAGTTTTATATGTAAAGTGTCTCCTTCTTTAATCTTCGTTTTATATTTTTAAAGTCTAAATTTAAACTCTTGAGTTCATGTCATACTCAATCACTATCACCTCTATCATTTTCTCATTTGCATATACCTTTAATTCCCTTGCATGTCTCACCTATTTTAGTGAGACACGCAGGAATGAGTGAGACTCGTTTCACACACACACACTCACCCCACAAACTCACTCAGTCACAGTTGCAGTCACTCTTCATTAGTTCATATACTCTCCAAACCAGAGCCACCAAACGGCCTCAGAGGAAGGCAATTTCTGCACGGACGAGTGCCTGTGAGGCTCCTAATCCGCCCTCTGTCGGTGGCACTCTAGGAACGAATTTCTCTATGGCACACACACACTCTCATTCTGTTGGCGGCACAGATAACTTCTCAAAAGGAAAAGGGCAATAACAAACTTGCCTTTGATGCTTGCTTGTTATCTTAGCAACAGTTGCTGCATCGTTAGGTCATTAACTCCCTTGTTAAAGATAACTCCTTGTGCATGGGTCTCTTCGCCGCTTCAGTAACTGCTCATTACGACACTTGACAGTTTACCAGTTATTTTCAGAATCGTGAGAGAGAAAATAGAAGAAAATTGAAAAGTTGAAGAACAATATATATGCACAGGAATATAATTGATTGTATTAAGGTAATAAACAGCTTGATTAAATTCGTAGTTTATCATTTTTATACATATACATTTACCTAAAGTATAAGCTTATACAATGCTTATGCAATGAATAAGCAATATATATTGCTTATTCATTGGTTAGTTTAAAATGGCGGGTTCACGTAGAACACATCACCGAAGGTCCAACCCGTTCTCGCAATTTCGTATAGTCAGTATTGACTTATTAAATACGTGCATATGTGACATACTAAACATACTAGTTTACCTTGAAAAGCTTCATAGAAAACACCGACCTTACCTAACCTTCTTAGTATGTTAAGATAAGCATCTTATTGCTTCGTAATTACAATTATTACTTAACCTATTATAGGTATAGGCTAAGTATCTTATTGCTTCGTAATTACAATTATTACTTAACCTATTATAGGTATAGGTTAAGTAATAATTGTAATTACGAAGCAATAAGATGCTTATCTTAACATACTAAGAAGGTTAGGTAAGGTCGGTGTTTTCTATGAAGCTTTTCAAGGTAAACTAGTATGTTTAGTATGTCACATATGCACGTATTTAATAAGTCAATATTGACTGTAAGAAAGTGCGAGAACGGGTTGGAAGGTCAGACATAGAACATTAATGTGAACTGTAGCACACAGAAGAAATAATCACTAAGGTAAAATTTAAATACAAATTTGTTCTCCATAAAGGACCAACTTTAACTTGAAGGTAAAGCCTCACGCAGCGCTGGTGGTAGAGCTTAACACGTTAGGGTAAGCCAATACGTCTATGGGGTAAGGCTATACCTTATGGGTAAGGTAATCTGGTTCGACCTCTTTTTTTTTTCCTTTTTCCTTCAAGTCGACCATTGAGCAGGACGCCGTCATCAGTCTGGGGATACAGGCGTCCAGGAGTTTAAATAGAGTCCCACCTCCTTCCTGCTGGTGGGAGCACGAGGTGTACTTAACATGGGAGGGATGGTTGGCTGAACCATCCCTCAGAAGGATAGGGTGGAGGGAGGAATGGACAGACAGATGGTCGAAGAAATGGAATGGGTGCTAAATGAGTCAATTTTGCAAGGTTGACTTGTTTGACACACACACATGACTAGCTTGACACACACACATGACTAGCTTGACACACACACATGACTAGCCTGACACACACATGACTAGTTTGCCTCTTAAAGGTCATGTAATGTTGAGAGAGGTCAGAGGTCAATCATTTGCTGGACGTTACAGTAACGCGATTTCAGAAAAAAGTACAATTTGAACTTTCCCAAAAACTCGCTCACGACACAACAATTAGAAAGGGAATATAAATAAAACATATATATATATATATATATATATATATATATATATATATATATATATATATATATATATATATATATATATATATATATGTGTGTGTGTGTGTGTGTGTGTGTGTGTGTGTGTGTGTGTGTGTGTGTGTGTATATCTATATTGCTATATAGCTATATACCCCAATATCTCACTCCCTATATCCTCTCATCTATCTCATTTTCTCCCCTTTCGTCTATCCTGCTACGCCATTCATCCTTCATTATTCCGGCTTTGAATTCCATCTTCTTTCTCCTTCCATCGATCTCCTCTTTCCCACTCCATCTCTTTTCCACGTGGACCCTCCCACAGCCACGCCCTCGCCTCCCTCCCTCTCCCTGCATCAACCTCTCGCCTCGCCCAAGTCTGCTAAGTGTTTCGGCTCTTAATCAGTCTTGGACCCCAAGATTAAGAATATGTAGTCTATAAGGTTATTACAGTGCCCTCTGGAACTTTGTGTGTGTGGGGGGGGGGGTGAGGGAAGCCCTTCTTGTGATTTTTTTTATTTGTTTTATAACCAAAAAAACTTGTTTTTGTAGTTGTTTTATTTGCGGTTCTGTCTTGAAATCGATTAGGCAATTCAATTCTGTTTTCCCTAGAACACAAACTGCTAATCATTTTATATCCAAGTCTCCCAGTTAAAAATGGTGGACTTCCATAGGCGAATAGGGAAGGAAAGATGTCCCACCCAATTCAGGGGATTCCAACCAGGGCCTTCTCGTTTTGCAAAGCGAAGTTGAAAAGAGTTTTCTCTGGGAGAGGGTTTGAGGGAAGACGCCTCTGATGCAGAGGCGAATTCCTTTGAGTGTTCCAGGCCGTCTGATCCTGTGTTTGAGTAATATCCATTAGTGTATATGACTGGTCATTGAATGGTCATTAGTTGTTAAATATTACTCGCAGTTTTCTACGTAGCAAGATTTATAAAGGTTTCTGAGTGTGTACAATAATTTAATTTCAAAGTGGATAACCAGCAATGTAATAAATATAAAATGTTCTCAGTAATGCCAAATTTTCCCCTAACAGATGTGAAAATTGCGTTTATTTCAGTTAAATTGTGAATCAATGTAAGTAAATCTCCCGTATACTGCCTCGAGGCTCCTTGAATATCTGACGAGTCTCTCAGTTTAAGTCCTTGTGGAGTTTCCGGCAAATAATATTCACCCAGGTTAAGGATGAGTTAAAGGTCAACTGTATCTCATTAGTTGCCTGGAAGAGATACGAACATTTCGGAACTACGAGGCTGATCTTGAGCAAACTCCCTCGGCACTTAGAGTGGCGTTGAATCATGAATTGGAAGTACATATAGTGAGTTTCTGGCTACATACTCACATATGTATGCCACTATACGAGGACCCTGATCGATAAACAATATTACCCGAATCTTCACATGAGTACTTTCGTGAGGAAACATGTCGACGTCAACGGAAGAAGACATTCGTGCGAGATTCTGTTGATGACTTGTGTTGGAAAGCTCGCTGGGGCCCTCCTCGATGTCTCGTTATAAATAGAACCCCCCCTGCAAAGACCAGTCCCCCGCGCGGAGACATGTAAGCCGAACCGGAGAGGTGCAGAGTGGCGGGCTTCACCGAGGGCGGGCAGGTGGTGGAAACTGTGGTGGTGGAAGTGTAGTGGCGGGTGGAAGCTGTGGTGGAAGGCGAGAATATGATGGGTAGCTGCCCGTCTAAGTGGAGGAAAGATACTATAAACTTCATGGCTGTTGAGGAACATTAGCTTGAGATGAGTGAGACATAGATAAGCGACTCATTTTTCAAGCTCTCGTAAAGTGTTTGTGTGTGTGTGTGTGAATTTTTTCAAGTGTTTTTCCGATGTGATATGTAAGGATGTTGACGCCATAAGGTCAACCCGAGCCCTCAAGGATCACAACCACGGAGAACAAAGATCCCAAGACCTCCCCGACACTCCACCTGGACTTGAGACAAGCTGGTGAGGCCCAGGCTGGTGACGGGGCAGCAGAAGAAGGTGCGGGTGTCGGGGGAGGCAGCTGGAGGCGCGTCCATAGGGACCTCCGACCTGTGGGCGGGTGTGGGCGGAGGGGAGGAGGACGGGCGGGCGGGCGGCAGTGCAAGGCCGTGTCTCCCGTGGCAGAGATGTTCCGGCCGGTAGGCCTCCTGCTCCACTCCCAGTCCGTGCCCTGCTTCGGCTCCTACGAGAACATTAGCCACCTCGACCTCCCAGACAAGCCCAAGAAACGTGAGTCTTAACTTGCTTCGTATTTCTTGATTTAGTTTATTTTTGCAAATATCTTATTTAGTGTGTGACTTTCTCTCTGGCAGCTTCTGTCTTCTCATCGTTTTCTTTCTTTCTTTGTTTTCTCTCCCTTCGATTTATTTTTTATTGGTATTTTGTCCTCTCTCTTCTTATCTTTATATTTTGGATGTTGTTTCACTCTATTTTTTATCCACTTTAATTGATTTTTTTTCTTATTTATATTATTTTCTTCAACAATGATCTTCCTTTGTTCCTGAGGAGTAATGTATTACTGATGCATGTCTTGTTGCTCTAAAGTCTTTAATTTCTTCACTTATGGAAGTAAATGACAGTTTGTTGTTATAGATTCAGCTACTCGGAACAAGTTCCAAGTAGCACGGGCTATGGTGAGCCCGTAATATAAATGACAGTGGTACTTGTTGCCCTTTCATAATTGTCTTAGGGAATTGAACGTGGCCAAGGGAAGACATTGCAATTGAAAAAATATTAAATTCTCAAAGTCACAAACCCAACCTGTCCTTTTACAAAGAACGTCGCTTTTCGACCGTATGCGGTCCATAAGGCCAAAAATGGTCGTACTAGAAAATGGGAGCGACTCGCGAAAGGCGACGTACTGTCCCGTTTTCTGTTTTGGGTCCTCTGGTTGGTTAGGATAAGGACACTTTAAATGGACAGTTTTCTTGACGTTGGGGTACCTTAATTAGGAGGACGAGCTGAGAAACCATTTATATACGTCATCTTCCAGCACCGATGATGAGGGATATAGATCTTCCAGGTATATATATATATATATATATATATATATATATATATATATATATATATATATATATATATATATATATATATATATATATATGCAAACAAGCCTGAATGGTCCCCAGGACTAGATACAACTGAAAACTCACACCCCAGAAGTGACTCGAACCCATACTCCCAGGAGCATCGCAACTGGTATGTGGTTTAAGGCATCCCTGTACATACCAGTTGCGTTGCTCCTGGGAGTATGGGTTCGAGTCACTTCTGGGGTGTGAGTTTTCAGTTATATATATATATATATATATATATATATATATATATATATATATATATATATATATTATATATATATAATAATGAGAGGTAAATATATATATATATGAGGTAATATATATATATACCTGGAATATATATATTTATATAGTGGAGAGGGGGGACCTGCTGCCTGGGTAACAGCTTCTCCCCCGAATCAACCTACCCTGGCTTTGCGCCCTGGTGAGGCCACTCCAGACCGACAACCAGAGCTCAACTCCATAGTCTCCTGAGACTGATGGATGCCTACTACTACTACCTCTTATGAAGTCCGGCAGCCTCTTCCACTCGCCCACCACACTGCTGCCCAAACACTTCTACCTTCCTCAATCCTTCCTGAAATGTTCCAGCTTCTGCTCGATCTGATAGCCTCGAGACCTGTCCCATATCTCACATGTTGACACCTTTCGTTCACTCGAAGACCTCGGCCAAGACATCCTTCACTCTCGCCCTCTCAGGTGACGCAGGCGGACATCCCTCCGTTGCTCCTGTGAGAGCTCCCGGACACCAGGGATCCCTTGGGACATCCTACGTTGCGTTTTCCCAGGAGGATCCAAGTCCCCTCTGTAATATGGTGACCAAAATTGGATGGTGTTGTCTTAGTGGGGCTTCGCCGGAGCGAATTATTATTGGAGGAGGATGTTCAATGACTTCATTGTTGATGTTTCCGGGTAGCTCCATGGGCCAGCTCTGTGACATCAGAGTGAAGGGCCAGCTCTGTGACACCAGAGTGAAGGGCCAGCTCTGTGACACCACAGTGAGGGCCAGCTCTGTGACACCACTATGAGGGCCTGCTCTGTGACACCAGAGTGAAGGGCCAGCTCTGTGACACCAGAGTGAAGGGCCAGCTCTGTGACACCACAGTGAGGGCCAGCTCTGTGACACCAGAGTGAAGGGCCAGCTCTGTGACACCAGAGTGAAGGCCAGCTCTGTGAGCTCTGTGACACCACAGTGAGGGCCAGCTCTGTGACACCACAGTGAAGGGCCAGCTCTGTGACACCAGAGTGAAGGGCCAGCTCTGTGACACCAGAGTGAAGGGCCAGCTCTGTGACACCACAGTGAAGGGCCAGCTCTGTGACACCACAGTGAAGGGCCAGCTCTGTGTCACCAGAGTGAAGGGCCAGCTCTGTGACACCAGAGTGAAGGGCCAGCTCTGTGACACCACAGTGAAGGGCCAGCTCTGTGACACCACAGTGAAGGGCCAGCTCTGTGACACCACAGTGAAGGGCCAGCTCTGTGACACCAGAGTGAAGGGCCAGCTCTGTGACACCACAGTGAAGGGCCAGCTCTGTGACACCACTATGAGGGCCAGCTCTGTGACACCACAGCTAAAGGCTTGCCCCTTACCTAGAAGGGAGAACAAGAGAGAGAGAGAGGAGTCACCATGACGACAAGTAAGGCCTTTGATAATCCTAACACCTGAGGCCCCATTGGTGCCACAGGTGTGTTCTGGGATTAATTAATGCTTCATCACCTGCCACTGTTGCTTGCAATATTACCAGGCCAACGCTCAACATGGCTTGCATCTCACTGTAGTCTGTGGCTTTAGATCTTTTGCAGTCGAATTTAAGATCTCTTTGGTCGAACTTTTATGTATTTGTTCTTCTCGGCCTACTATGCAAGGCCCGATTTGCCTAATAAGCCAAGTTTTTCATGAATTAATATATTTTCTTCTCTAAATTTTTCTTATGAAATGATAAACTACCCATTTCCTTATGTATGAGGTCATTTTTTTATTGGAGTTAAAGTTAACATAGATATGACCGAACCTAACCAACCCTACCTAACCTATCTTTATAGGTTAGGTTAGGTTAGGTAGCCGAAAAAGTTTGGTTAGGTTAGGTTAGGTAGTCGAAAAACNTGTGTGTGTGTGGTGTGTGTAATTCCATCAGTGTAGTTCGCTAAGCGTGTTAGTGGCTTTGCAAGAATGTAATACATCAATTCTATGTACTCTCATCAACCCAAAGTACCTTCTAGTATATATACAAATAAAAAAATAGTTACAGGATGAGAGCTACGCTCGTGGTGTCCCGTCTTCCCAGCACTCTTTGTCGTATAACGTTTTGAAACTACTGACGGTTTTGGCCTCCACCACCTTCTCACTTAGCTTGTTCCAACCGTCTACCACTCTGTTTGCGAAAGAAAACTTTCTAATATTTTGTATGTATGACTGTGTGTGTGTCTGATTGTACTCATCTATTTGTACCTACATGATCGCGCTTGAGCTGCTGGATCCCGCCTTTCTATCGCCGGATGTCTGATGCAATGTCTCCCTGACCTATCATATCTACTCTTAAAATTTGCAGAAACTATTTTTTGAATTAAGGAACTAGTCAACGAGGAGGGAACTAGGGGTCAAAGCCCCTGGGAGAAGAACCAGAGGGGATATGATAAACATACGAAATACTGAGAGATATTGACAACGTGGAGGGGAGAAAAAACCTCTTTAAACAGAGTAAAAGCAGTGCAAAAGGACATAGGTAGAAACAGGACACGTAAATAATGTATTGAGATACTGGTATCTGTAGGGATGGTGGCGATGTGGGATGCATTGAGGGATACGGTGGTGGAAGCCACCTCCGTCCATAAGGGGCAGGTACGACCAGATGCCGAGATGTCAAGCAGCATCACCATGCTCCTCACACCTGCTCTCACCATCTCCCTACCACAAGTACCACCTTCCTCCCCTCCATAATGACACGCTTGTGCTCCTTGCACCAGCAAGGAATTCTTTACATGCTCTTGATTCATTATTCACTCCTTGGCTCATTATATTCACTCCTGCATTAATTAGAACATAAGAAGTATTAAGGCACTGCAGAAGACCACCTGGACGCGCCGACGTTCACCAAAGTATCTTCCTCATGTCTCAATCGGACATATTTTAAAAGTTAGATATTATTATTATTTCCCCTCAGTAATGTCCGCGGACGTGTAGCTCTCATTCCTCGACCCGTGTCCAGACCTTCCCCCATATCCACCTTGACGTTGTGAACGTCTCCGCCTTATAGCCATTGTTACGGGTGTCGACGTGATGGTCTGATCGTATCAAAGACCTCGATCATGTCTCCCCTCGCCAGGTCCTGCGTCTTCAGCCTCTTCGTGTATGAAATATTCAGAACACCAAGGATTAGTCTGGGGCAACTTGCATTGTCTAGAAGGACACATATCCGCTGTCTGTTAGGGTACCACACTCGGACAACGTAGTTACTGGACTCGTTATACTTGAACTGGACGGTAGAGTGACGGTTTTGGTTCTTGTAGGTCGGCGTTCAATTCCCGACCGTTCAGATCTCACGATCTAGGTAAATCTATTACACACAGAAATCGCAATAGCGTGATGCATCAAATGAACAAATCCACAAGGGATTTTTGACCATGTCGTAGCTCAGTCGATTAAGGCAGCGTCTGGGATCCTCTCGGACGTAGTTTCGAACCCTAGTCACGGCCCCTTGTGGATTTGTTCATGAGTAAATCTATGTTTATAGGCGAGAATTGACACCTATCTCGTCGGTATTATTTGCTTATATAGCATTGGAATTTTGTTTTTCCTTTTTCGTATTCAAAATACAACTCAAATTTGTGTAATTACATAACTTGTCACTGTTGTTGCTACAATTTAGTAATTGGCTTGCGCGTAATAGCTACATTGTCACGTGTCTATGATGGAGCAACATGGAACTCAAGAGAAGTCAGCTATTACAGAGATGGAGAGATAAAAGGCAGCGAGGAGAAGGTCCTCAGGTACTACCAGGAGTTGGGGACCTGTTGACACACACACACACACACACACACACACACACACACACACACACACACACACACACACACACACACACACACAGGTGGAAACTGAGTGCCCAAATGAGCCACAGAGATATCAGAAAGAACTTTTTTAGTGTCAGAGTGGTTGACAAATGGAATGCATTAGGCAGTGATGTGGTGGAGGCTGACTCCATACACAGTTTCAAGTGTAGATACGATAGAGCCCAATAGGCTCAAGAACCTGTACACCTGTTGATTAACAGTTGAGAGGTGGGACCAAAGAGCCAAAGCCCAACCCCCCGCAAGCACAACTAGGTGAGCACACACACACACGTACCGTCACCTCTACCAACTAACGTAACACTCCCAGATACCTTATTGGCCGTTATCAACGTTTTTTCCTTAATCATAATACAGCTTAAGGTAAAAGGACAGCCACACCCCCTCCCTCTCTAAGGTAAGATCTGCGGAAATAACCTAACCTAACCTAACCTAACCTAACCTAAGAGCTGGAACACCCGCTTTTTTCAGAAATGTCTTGTACCCCAACAACCTGGGCTGGACGGTAGAGCGACGGACTCGCTTCATGCAGGTCGGAGTTCAATCCCCCAACCGTCCAAGTGATTGAACACCGTTCCTTTCCCCCCGTTCCATTCCAAATGCTTATCCTGACCCCTTCCAAGTGCTATATAGTCGCAGTGGCTCGGTGCTTTCTCCGTCCCCAGGTAAGTCCAGTACGGGCTCACCATAGCCCGTGCTACTTGCCCCGCTCCTGTGCCAGGTGAGTTACGGGCTCACCATAGCCCGTGCTACTTGCCCCGCTCCTGTGCCAGGTGAGTTACGGGCTAACCATAGCCCGTGCTACTTGCCCCGCTCCTGTGCCAGGTGAGTTACGGGCTCACCATAGCCCGTGCTACTTGGAACTTGTTCCGAGTAGCTGAATCTATAATAACAACAACAACAACAGGTGCTCTCTCCCTGATACTTCCCTTCCCCCTTCGAGGAAGGGAGGAGTATATCGAAGTATTACATTTTCTCTTTAATTACTACCTAATTGCGCCCTCCGACACGGAAAATTACAAAATAAACTCCAGGAATTATTTAGTAGAGACGCGTGACTGATGGTGATCCTCTTTCTTCTTAACGGGGCGTGAAGAGCAGGTAATTGTGAGGAATGTTCCGTGTGTGTGTGTGTGGTGTGTGTGTGTGTCTGTGTGTGTGTGTGTGTGTGTGTGTGTGTGTGTGTGTGTGTGTGGTGTGTGTGTGTGTGTGTGTGTGTGTGGTGTGTGTGCGCGTGTGTGTGTGTGTGTGTGTGTGTGTGTGTGTGTGTGTGTGTGTGTGTGTGTGTGTGTGTGTGTGTGTGTGTGTGTGTGTGTGTGTGTGTGTGTGTACTTACCTAAGTGTAGTTACAGGATGAGAGCTATGCTCGTGGTGTCCCGTCTTCCCAGTACTCTTTGTCGTATATAACGCTTTGACACTACTGACGGTTTTGTCCTCCACCACCTTCTCACTTAACTTGATTGAGTCTACTCTGCGAAAGAAAACTTTATAGTGCTATTTCGGCATTTCTATTTCCTTAGTTTTCCGGTTTCCTTGAAACCGCGTCCCTGTGTTGGTGATGTTGCTGGTCTCAGGAATTCCTCCTTGTCAATTTGGTCGATTCCTCCTTAAATTTTGTATGTGGTAATCATGTCACCTCTTTTTCTTCTATCTTCTAGTTTAGGCATGTTTAACGCCTCTAGTCTCTCCTCGTAACTCTTGTTTTTCAGTTCAGGAAGGAATTTTATAGCATGCCTTTGCATCTTTTCCAGTTTATTATTGTGTTTCTTGAGATTTGGTCACCATACAACTGCTGCATATTCCAGTTTTGGTCTCACAAAAGTCATGAACAGTTTCTTCAGTATTTCACCATCCATATAATTAAAAGCAAGTCAGCAAGTCTGAAGTTGGAAAGCGACGCATACGCTCCTCTCACAATGTTCCTTGTGTGTTCCTTTGGCGACAGCTTACTACCCAACACCACCCCTAAGTCTCCTTCTTTATTAGAGTTCTGTAATTCTGTTCCACATCATTTTTTGTAACATTGTTATCGTCTCTCGTTCCCTATATGAAACCGCCTACCGAAGAGTAAACAAGAACCAGTCAACTGTTGTAGGTTGCGTCTTGAATCAGTAGGTCCCTTAGGCCTAAGGGGAACCTTAACAAACATGGGAACCAGCCATTCCACCTTCTTATCGTGGATGTGGTTCCCTTGTTATCGTCCCAGTGTTAGGTTGAATACATTTTTACTATGTTGAAGCCGTTGAGTATCTTTTACCTCGTTGTCCTGTCCTTTCTCTTATGCGTCTCCAGTTTCGGGATTAGTCAGGTGTAAAACCTGTTGTATTTTTCGTGCTTTGTATGTGACGATAGAAGATCACGCTGGAGCTGCATACTCGATGATTGGTCTTGCATGCGTGATGGACAAAGACATGAATGAGCGCCCCTGATCAGAATAGAATACACGCATATAATATACTAATGATATTTGGATAATACTTATTAAATACAACCAAATAAAATACAAGACAAAATAAAACACAGTAAAGGAAGTAAAATACAATCTAATACAGCTACAGGCGGAGAGAGCCGCGCCACCACAACACCTGGAAGCGATACCTTTACCCACATTAATTAAACCCACAATAAACCTCTTAAGCACCTGCGTTCCTGGGAGGATCTCGGGCCATAAACACGCTCCACTAATCAAAACAACACTGTTGTTAATTAGAAACCTATGCAGGCGCTGAAGGCTTGATCCAGCAAGATATCGACTCGGAAGGAGGGGTGGTTAAATTATTAAACCAGCAAGATATCGACTCGGGGGAAAAGGGTGGTTAAGTTAATAACCCAGCAAGATATCGACTCGGGGGGGGGGGGGTAGACTATGAACCTAGTAGATTTACACTGAGTGTACTGCACTTTTCGCACAGTAAAGACTGGTAGTTGACTTCAGTCCTGTGTCCAGGTCTAAATATTCTTGCTGTTTGGATTAGTGGAGGCGTTAATATCCTTCTAGAGGTTGAGTGGCCTTAAGCCCAACGCGGAAACCAAACCCCCTTCTCGGGATATATATATATATATATATATATATATATATATATATATATATATATATATATATATATATATAATATATATATATATATATATATATATATACTAAGAGCATACTTTGTCCTGGGCTTTGCTCTGGCCCAAAGTATACTTGCTGGGTTGGTTAGTCTACTATTGTTCTGGCCTATACAACCCTCTCTAAGACTGAAGGTCTGCAGTTCAACACAAACCAAATAATGAAGGAATTAGTTCAGCTAATTATGCAACCATTGCATATCCTGTGAGCGAATGTGGACGCCGTGCCCATCGGTGAGTGGCTGTTGAAAAGACAACAGAGGCATAATGGGCTCAGGAGCTGAACCCCAAAATTATTTGGTCAAGCAAGTTCAACCTTGATAAGCAAGTTACATAGTTTTAACATTTATAACACAGTTTATAACACATAACCGACTCAGGAACTGAGCCTATAAGTTCGTTTTGCTAAGCATGTTTTATTAAGCCTTAATTAAGCAGTAGGCTAACCATGAACCCGAAGTCTTCCTCACAATGTGAGCTGGTCAAGACTGTGTTGTTCATGAGGTGAACTGCACAGCTCTCCATCCTCGGGTTAAGGAATTTGCATTTATCAACGTTACGCTGCATTTCCAATTTTCCGGCCGCCACTGGCGTTTAAATCTCTTTGTTGTTCATCAGTCTGAAACCATATATTAAAGAAAAGTTTTAGAGCAAAACCAAGTCGTCTCGGCAACATTGACTCAATATTCAGTCAAACTAAATACTCTATTCTCGGTCTATTCAGTATATCAGTATATGGAAACCCACAGTTTCTATGGTGTCATTAGTACACCCACAGGCAGCTTGTCTAAGATGGAAAAAACAGATAAAATGAAATTTCAATAAAAATATACATAATAAAATAGCGCAAAAAATACATAAAGGACGGGGTGGTAGGAGAAAAGCACTCAGAAATTGCGTTGGAGGGGACCTAAACTTTCCTTCTAATACGTTATGTGTGGTTTCCTCCGAGGCTAAGGGTCCACCTTCTTCAGACAGAGGTGGTACGAGTACCACCTCTGGCTGGTACTCTTATATTGTATTATAATACATCTTATATTGTATTATAGAGAAAGGGACTTCCCTTCCTCTATAATACAATTAAAATAAAATTGGCCACTTCTTCGGATTTGCTACAGGACGGACTAACGGCATGAATTATATTGTGCAACAGTGTAGAGTTGCAGTGTTATATAACTAAGGTTATATAAGAGGGTCACCACTCGATAACATTCTACCAACAAGCATAATATATTTGCTTGAAGAACTGCGGAATCCATCACGCCAGATTTGTTCAAGTTTCATAAAGATGGAACCACTATGTTGTGATGGTCAGCCATCTACAGGGAGCCCGACCTCAACCTAGCCTCGTGGTGGTCTGCCGCAGTACGACAAAAATCTCTCGAAAGCGGCTACAGGTAAACTGGTTAAACTGGTAGCGACGCTGGGCGAGGAAGGTCCCTACGCGCCGGCTGGTTTAAAGTTGCCCCTCCGCCTCCTCTCTCCTTTCACCGCCGCCGCCTCCGTCAGGGCCTGCCCACCGGCCGGGGGGTCTCTGGCCCACCTCTCTCCTGCCCCGCCCACCCCCCTACAGCACCCGAGATTGACTCCTACCCACCACACCCACCCCCTAGATCTCCCCCACCATGCTCCTCCGTCTCGCCAACCTTTTGAGCCCACTTGACTCCTCACTTCCCGGCCCACCACAAATTCCCTTCCTATACTCACCTCCACCGCCCAGCACTCCCCTCTCTTGCTGTGCTCACGTAGAGCGCCTCTGGCTTCTCCCTGACTATGCGGCTCCTAGAGCTCATTCCTTCTCCCCCACCCACATCTAGATCCCGCCCCTCCCCTCTCTCGGCTCACCTAGAGCTCAGCTCGACGCGGCTCGTGTGCTCTATTAATACAGAGGACAATTAAAAGTGGCAAGGAAAGCCCCAGTGCTGACCGCGGGGTAGAGGCCAGCCGGTGAGTGACCAAACCCGGAATAGGGACGAACGGAATGAATTTTGGCAGTACTGGAGCTTCGAATCCCGGTAGGTCTTCCTTGTGGACCAGGCGGAATACCCGGCTGTTACCAGTCTGCTGTTAGACTCACCAGGTAGCTAACGACGGGTTGTTCCACACTGACCTTATACTGGGGTTATTTTTCAACCATTTCATACCATAACTCATTACTATAGTATGTTGGCGTTGTATTGGGCCGATTGGAAACCAGGTCTTCCTGTATATTTCGTGTATATTATTCATCCACAAACTATTTGTGTGCATTCGGTATCATCGGCGTGTCCTCCAGTCGTAAGGTGCACCCACCAGGGATGGAACTGTCTTAATAAATGGAGGCACCTGTGAAGGAACCTCCCAAGGGAAGGGAAATATCACGAGAAAACACCAAGTCATTAGACCTATATAGCACTGGGAAGGAATCAGGATAAGGATTTGGGATTGGACGGGGGGAAGGAATGGTGCCCAACCACTTGGACGGTCGAGGGAATTGAAAGCCGACCTGCACGAAGCGAGACCGTCGCTCTACCGTCTAGCCCAAGTGATTGGACAGGAACCTCCCAAACGTCGCTCAGAATGAGAGGTTCACTGCGTTACTATACACAAATTGAGAGCAGTTCCATCTTCTACTAGCTGCAGTGGCCAAAGGTGTCTGCGTGAGGCCAGGTTGGGACACACTGTTTTATCTTCTAAATGAATTCGCTGTGTGGACCAAACACGGTGGCGGCATTTTGGCAGCGTTGTCATTCCTTCGACCAGTGACCTTGACCTTGCTCGAGCCCCACATATATAGCGATCATCTGTTTCCTGACCTGCCTCCAACTCCTCCTCCCCCGCCCCCCCCCCTCCCTCCACTTCTCCAAGCCATTCCATTGTGTGTTGTGGTGATCAACAACAAGGGAAAAAGGTACTAGACTTTATTGGTTGGTATCAAAAGTTCTCTTTAACTGTTTCACGTTTTTCTTTCAGGAGGTAATTTGTATTGCGCTCGCCTTGATTTACCGAAGATTTGTCTGTGTTTCGTTTGGTTTGCTGCTGTTATTCACGAATGTGAAGCTTCTCGCACGCAAGTGTCGGACACACACACACACACACACACACACACACACACACACACACACACACACACACACACACACACACACACACACACACACACACACACACACACACACATTCAGAAATGACAGTTACAGATGTAGTTCTCTCCAGATGTTACACACAGATACAGTTCGCGTTCAGATGAAGACTGCAGGACGAACTTGATTGTGTTTAACGACAAGGTCACCAAGATACAACATGACACAAATGGATGTGGATAAATTGTATGGTGCCCAACCACTTGGACGGTCGAGGGAATTGAAAACCGACCTGCATGAAGCGAGACCGTCGCTCTACCGTCCAGTCCAAGTGATTGGACACGACTGTAAAAATTCCTTTTATATTCTTCCCCCACCAAAAGTTGATTCAAAAGCTATAAAGGCAAGCATGGGTAACCATCAACTTGCTGGGCTCATTTAGAGACTACTAAACACACCAGGAAACAGAGGTTAAAGTGTCTGAGGGGAGAGAAGTGGAGTCCCGCAGGGTTCAGTACTTCGACCACTACTGTTTCTGAATGCGACTGATCTTCCACAGGAGGAGGCGGAAGCGTACATGGCAACAGAGACGGTGTAGAGCTGACGATGGTAATGAGAGAAGAGGACAGCACAATACCTCAGGACGACCAAGAAAGGTCCAAGAAAGGCTGCACTTATGTCCGGACAATTACCTCTGTGAGTTGAGACGCAGCATACCTGAGGAAGTTTGGAAGAGGGACGACTAAACCAGACGGACTGTTCAGTACACGAGATTATCTTGAGATGATTTCGGGGCTTAGCGTCCCTGCGGCCCGGTCCTCGACCAGGAATCCTTTTTCTTAAACTTCCCGAAAAAGCAGCCGATAGCACCTGTCTAACTCCCAGGTACCTATTTACTACTATGTGAACAGACGCATCAGGGTGAAAGAAACTACCCATTTGTTTCCGCCATCACCGGGGATCGAATCCAGAACCTCAGGACTACGAAACCCGAGCGCTGTCCACTCAGCCATCAGACAAGGGGGACAGTTGTTGCGATATAAACGAGGAAAGGACTCTAGAGAGGACACAACACCAAGTGGAACATCTCTGCAGAATAACATCAGCGTCATATAGTAACATATTGATGGTTTTTAAGAAGTTGGGCAAGAAGGCCTTCAAAATACTGTACACCTTAGGTAGGAGGGAGCTGCAGTACGCAGCTCCGGCATGGAACCCGCACCTGGAAAAGTACGCCAAGACGAGTGTTGAGAAAGTTTAAGACTCAGCCATAAGAGAAGCCCCAAGGAACACGATAACATAACTCAATCCAAAGAAGTTCAAATAATGAAGAATGTGATCACGACATACAAAATACTAAAGTTAACAAAGCGCATAAAGTTTGTATTTTATCATATAAGGAAGGGAAAATTGGAAGCTGGATGAGCGGGAGAAATGTAAGTAAATACTAGTAAGGAATTACTGGTAAGCAGCCAGTGGTAGACAAGTGGTATGAGGTTGTACCACAGCTGCTGGGACAACCACCATTCACACCAGGTACAATGGTACAATAGCTTTAAGGCTATAGGCTATAGAGCTATATATTTATAGAGCTATATATCTATAGAGCTATAGAGCTATATCTTGCTCTCAGTAGGCACATCTATGCAAACAGGACGAAATTCATTTTTTGGAAAAAGATAAACAGGTTTAATCCATAATTTTTTATTAAAGAACAAGAAAATTCCTATCATAGTAATTATTTTAAAAATTCAGACTCAGCAACTCCTAAGGTTGCTTCGTAAAAATAATAATCCTGGGACTAATGATATATACACGCGAATTCAAATCCTTTTATTCGTCCTGAAAAAAAAATATATTTCTTATACTGCTCCAAAAATTTAAAATTTTCCGAGTAATGTATTTTCGCTGACCAGCACCGACTGAGGGAAGGAGGTGAATGGCACTTTAATCATCCGAGGATTACTGATGGATGGATCGTCTTGAGATGTGGTCTGCTCTCTCGCTCTTGCTGTCGCTCTCACTCTCACTGTCGCTCTCACTCTCACTGTCGCTCTCACTCTCACTGTCGTTCTCACTCTCACTGTCCCTCTCACTCTCACTGTCGCTCTCACTCTCGCTGTCGCTCTCACTCTCACTGTCGCTCTCACTCTCACTGTCGCTCTCACTCTCGCTGTCACTCTCACTCTCACTGTCACTCTCACTCTCACTGTCGCTCTCACTCTCGCTGTCACTCTCACTCTCACTGTCGCTCTCACTCTCACTGTCGCTCTCACTCTCACTGTCGCTCTCACTCTCACTGTCGCTCTCACTCTCGCTGTCACTCTCACTCTCACTGTCGCTCTCACTCTCACTGTCGCTCTCACTCTCACTGTCGCTCTCACTCTCACTGTCGCTCTCACTCTCACTGTCGCTCTCACTCTCGCTGTCACTCTCACTCTCACTGTCGCTCTCACTCTCACTGTCGCTCTCACTCTCACTGTCGCTCTCACTCTCACTGTCGCTCTCACTCTCACTGTCGCTCTCACTCTCGCTGTCGCTCTCACTCTCGCTGTCGCTCTCACTCTCGCTGTCGCTCTCACTCTCGCTGTCGCTCTCACTCTCGCTGTCGCTCTCACTCTCGCTGTCGCTCTCACTCTCGCTGTCGCTCTCACTCTCGCTGTCGCTCTCACTCTCGCTGTCGCTCTCACTCGCTATCGCTCTTGCTTGTTCGCTCTATATTTCATGCTCCTTCGTGCTCTCTCTCTCTCTCTCTCTCTCTCTCTCTCTCTCTCTCTCTCTCCTCTCTCTCTCTCTCTCTCTCTCTCTCTCTCTCCTCTCGCTCACTTTAACAAACCCAATGCACCATTAGAAAATCTTATGCTACGGTGAGTTTGTTTACATACAATATCATTATAGTGGGATCAGCTGATTTTAACGGATGACAGGAGAGGGAGAGTGAATCTATTTATTTACTTTCCTCTGTGCTTAGAACCTAATAATATATATATATATATATATATAATATATATATATATATATAATATTATATATATATATTATATATATATATATATATATATATATTATGTATATATATATATATATTATATATATATATATATATATATATATATATATAATATATATATATATATATATATATATATATATATATATATATATATATATATATATATATCAACAATAAAACTTAATTCCAATCCGTTAATGTTTGAAGATGCTTGAAAACTGATTATGAGACGAGCAGAAGACGACAAAAATAATTGGACAGGTTGGAGAAGGCGTTCCAAAAAGTGGTTCCTCGAGTTCAAATCTACCAAGTGCAATGTTACGAAGGTTGACTGGAAGGGGGGGGGAGGGGCGGTTGAACAGAAGTCGAGCATAAATAATTATCAAAAGAAGCCGCCGAAGGAGTTTGTTATAACATACCACTGATAGGAATGAATTCATTATCAATGGGTTCTGGAAGTAGAGATCTTGCCTTACATGCCTTCAGGTTCTCGTGCTGTACACAACACGTGTGTGAGACCAGGTCTCGAGTTTGCAGCACCAGCATGGAGCCCCACACAATACGAGACAGTCCGGATGGTTACCACTATCCCGGTACCAGAGCTGGCGATACCAGAGTGGTGTTAACAGACTCTGAACTTTACCTCAAGACCAGGATGGATCATATGGAATTTCTCCTTTCATATTGCTCAGTGTCGTCGACAGGGTAGACAAGGATAAACTGGTCGACAGGGTAGACAAGGATAAACTGGTCGACAGGGTAGACAAGGATAAACTGGTCGACAGGGTAGACAAGGATAAACTGGTCGACAGGGTAGACAAGGATAAAACTGGTCGACAGGGTGTACAGAGACGACTGGTCGACAGGGTGTACATGGACAGATTGGTCGATAGGGGTGAACAGAGACAGGCTGGTCGACAGGATGTACAGGTATACAGACTGGTCGACAGGATGTACAGAGACAGGCTGGTCGACAGGGTGAGCCAGGATATGCTTCTCGTTAGGATGAACAAAATGCTACTCGACATGTCGACAAGAGCTGTAGATTAATTGATTAATTGATGTAATAGATTAATTAGAACCAGGGACAAATAGTCTTGGCGAACATCGTAACAGACAACAGAGAAAGACTATTGCTGCGTTTGGTCAGTATTCAAATGTCGCCATGAAATCCCAATTTTAAAATTATACGGAAAGTCAGAGAGTCGAGACCAGGAACTAATGTTCGACTCTCAACAACACTGTAGGTGAGTACTTCTATACGACCAAAGATGGTGTATGAGAGAGAGATAGAGAGAGAGAGAGGGGAGAGAGAGAGAGAGGGAGAGGGAGAGAGGGAAGAGAGAGAAAGTGAGAGGGAGAGAGAGAGAGAGTGAGAGGAGAGGAGAGCGGAGAGAGAGAGAGATAGATGAGAGAGAGAGGAGAGAGAGAAGAGAGAGGAGAGAGAGAGAGAGAGAAGGGAGGAGAAGAGGGGAGAGGGAAAGGGAGAGAGAGAGAGAAAGTGGAGAGAGAGAGAGAGAGAGAGAGATAGAGAGAGCGAGGAGAGAGAGAGAAGAGAGAGAGAGAGAGAGAGAGAAATTAGCATCATTATTTCTTAAAGGGGGGAAATGTATTTGAAAAGTTAACACAATTTTTATTTTATTTTCGCTACTAATTACCAACATTGAGACGATCTCGTTTGTGTTACTTTTTACCTGATTACACTTTTCCCTTTTGACTGTATGATACCTGAACCTCTTTGTCGTCGACCAGTGGTACACACTGGCAGCTGTCGTCGTCGACCAGTGGTACACACTGGCAGCTGTCGTCGTCGACCAGTGGTACACACTGGCAGCTGTCGTCGTCGACCAGTGGTACACACTGGCAGCTGTCGTCGTCGACCAGTGGTACATACTGGCAGCTGTCGTCGTCGACCAGTGGTACACACTGGCAGCTGTCGTCGTCGACCAGTGGTACACACTGGCAGCTGTCGTCGTCGACCAGTGGTACACACTGGCAGCTGTCGTCGTTGACCAGTGATACACACTGGCAGCTGTCGTCGTCGACCAGTGGTACACACTGGCAGCTGTCGTCGTCTACCACTGGTACACACTGGCAGCTGTCGTCGTCGACCAGTGGTACATACTGGCAGCTGTCGTCGTCGACCAGTGGTCCACACTGGCAGCTGTCGTCGTCGACCACTGGTACACACTGGCAGCTGTCGTCGTCGACCAGTAGTACACACTGGCAGCTGTCGTCGTCGACCAGTGGTACACACTGGCAGCTGTCGTCGTCGACCAGTGGTACATACTGGCAGCTGTCGTCGTCGACCAGTGGTACACACTGGCAGCTGTCGTCGTCGACCACTGGTACACACTGGCAGCTGTCGTCGTCGACCACTGGTACACACTGGCAGCTGTCGTCGTCGACCAGTAGTACACACTGGCAGCTGTCGTCGTCGACCAGTGGTACACACTGGCAGCTGTCGTCGTCGACCAGTGGTACATACTGGCAGCTGTCGTCGTCGACCAGTGGTACACACTGGCAGCTGTCGTCGTCGACCAGTGGTACATACTGGCAGCTGTCGTCGTCGACCAGTGGTACACACTGGCAGCTGTCGTCGTCGACCAGTGGTACACACTGGCAGCTGTCGTCGTCGACCAGTGGTACATACTGGCAGCTGTCGTCGTCGACCAGTGGTACACACTGGCAGCTGTCGTCGTCGACCAGTGGTACATACCGGCAGCTGTCGTCGTCGACTAGTGGTACACACTGGCAGCTGTCGTCGTCGACCAGTGGTACACACTGGCAGCTGTCGTCGTCGACCAGTGGTACACACTGGCAGCTGTCGTCGTCGACCAGTGGTACACACTGGCAGCTGTCGTCGTCGACCAGTGAGAGCAGCTCCCTCTGACGGAACACGGAACACGCGCGTGTGAAGACAATTAACAAAACTGTCACTATTGAGGGTCATTTAATATTTTGTTCTGCTGTTGTCAACAATTTAGAGAATAATTTACAATTTACTGCACGCAAACAGCATTACATGTAAATATTATTATATGTAATTGTATGATTGCAAATTGGGTAATTACCCTATTGTTGAGATTACGTCATAAAGCCGTAATGTATCCTCTTATAATAACATTACTTATAGTTGTGATGCTGTTTATATACAACTTTTATAGCTAATATAAATTATGTAAATGTAGGAATTGTTTATGGTCCTTTAGCGCAGTGGCGAGTACGCTCGCTCCAGGCGGAGCCAGCGGACTCGCCTGGGTTCGAGTCCTGCAAGGGGAGGGACAAAGAAGTCCGATCTTAATTTGTTCGTCACTGTTCACCCAGTAGTAATTAGGGACCTGGTTGTAAACAAGATGGCGGATTGTGTTCTAGAGGAAATTAGTGAGGTAAGGCTGAAGATGATTAAGTCTCCTAAGATATACGTCATCTGAATTCTGTTACTTTTCTTGTAAAACTTTATTTCTGTGGATTTCCAACAGTTTAAATTTTGCCAGTGGACTGAGCGCCGTCGGCCATATCAATATTTAGAACAATACATCGGTCCCTTGAATCACGTTTAAAGTGGAATAGCAGTTATGGGCTGGCAGTTAAGACAGTTACAAAAGGAGCTGTAGGCATGGTACTCATACAGGTCCTTAACTACACTAGCTTAGTAATCATCAGCTCAAGGTGAAGACAAGGTGATATTTAACACTCGTGTACAAATTAAGCAATAGTGAAATCTCTCCTCACTTATATCCATACTGTTTATGGTCAGTTACTTACTCTAACCAACATCTACATGCTCAATAGAGTTGTCCCCTGACAGGGTGCAACTACGGGCTCACCATAGCCCGTGCTACTTGGAACTTTTTGTTCCAGGTAGCGAATCTTTAATACGAATGCATACGGCTTTTCAACTTAAAACTGTTTTAATTAATAACTGACTTGCCAATCTGGAAATTAACGTACTGAAATTATTCGCCTTTATTAACTTGGTGACGTCAAAAGCCTCCCTTAACAAAAGCCAAGAAAACTCTTCCCATTTACCTGCCTGAAGCTGAACGATATCGTCCAGTAGAGTGTCACACTTTCCACAAAACAGTGAAAAGAAGTGAAATTCATATCTATAGTAAAATAACTTTTTTATCGTGTCGATGATCAAGTTTTATTTTCTAATGATGGTTCATGTGTTGACATATTTGTTCCTTGCGTTCAAAATATTTAAGCTTGAAATTTATATGAGGAAATATAACATTATTCAAAAATAGGACTAATAAAAATCATTAGTAACTAATACTGGAAGTTAATTTTGATAAGTGATATTATTTTAGCTTTAGTTGATAATAATAAAAGATTAATAAATTTAATTAACAGGACTGATAATTTTGTTTACCTGAAGGTTGAAGAAAAGAACCAAGACGCTGTAAATAATGTTTTACAACACCTTGATGTAAAATGTAAATTTCGTCTGAGAATTTGCCAATACACTTAATGTATTGGGTGTTTCCTCCACCTTCACTCAAGCACAATTTTACTATCTATCAGTTATTTGATATAAAGATAAATTTCTGAGTGAGTTCTATGTCAAATGCTTTCTAAAAATATTTTCTGAAGGAGTTTGAAACTCGTTTTTTGTTTTGCATTAGTAATCATTTCACCATGAATCATTCCTCACCTCTCCCTCACTCGTGCCTCACCGCTCCCTCACTCGTGCCTCACCTCTCCCTCACTTCTCCCTCACCTCTCCAACACCGAAGGCCCGCATGGAGACAACCTGTCTCTCGGGCTATTAGTCTGTCACTCCCATGCTGAGATGAATATTTCTATCCCTTCCTCTTCTCTCCCACCTGCCTATCTTATATTCTCTACCTCCTCCCTCTTCTCTCCCACCTCCCTATCTTCAACTCTCTCTCCTACCCCTTAACCAGACGCCTCTAGAACAAGCTCACACACCCTAAACCAGACGCCAATTAAAGGAAGGTAAATCTGGACTTCAATCACCCATACGAGTGTCCCCCTGGCTGGCTGCCGGACGATCAGACGAGCCTCTGGGCTTCACGCTACCAGCTTCGTTCAATTGAATAGGTGTGGACGACGGGAGGAAGGGTAGCAATGTGGCTTCGCAGTGCTCACCTACTTAGTGTTCCCAGTGCTGGGTCTGGCACCTGTGTTGTGAGAGGTGGGTCTGGCACCTGTGTTGTGAGAGGTGGGTCTGGCGCCTGTGTTGTGAGTGCCGGGTCTGGCACCTGTGTTGTGAGTAGAGGACCTCACACACCTGTATTGTGAGTACAGGGCCTCACACCTGACATTCAACTAATGCCATAAACGCTATCAAATTATAACATACAACCCATTTACTAACACTCTGGACCGCTTATAAAACGTTTCAACAACCTCTACTTTGCTTACAGAAATTGCCACGTGAAATATGCAATGAAACGTTTAAGTAACGTTCAGGGAATGTTTATAAAATGTGTATATATAAGTTCATTTTGAACATATCAAGACTGCCCTTCAGGCAACATGAACAGCAGAGCTCGTAAATGATCCTTTAGTCCTTGAAATATACTTCAGTAAAGGGACCCGGATATACGAGAGTATATTTTCCCTATGTAAGAGTGGTGTTAGTATAAATGTACGCTATTAGTGTAAATGTTTCTGGACGTATACGTGAATATACGACCCGTGTGATGAGGACACTTGATGACAAGGCTGTTCAGGCCATGTATACACATACAGACATGAATATAAAGTGGTGTATATTTGCATAACTAGGTGCTGAGTATGCATTCATACACACGCACTCACGCACACACGCATATACATCTTTCTCTCGCACACATACATACCACGTACACACACACACACACACACACACACACACACACACACACACACACACACCACACACCACACCCACACACACACACCACACACACACACTGCCAAAATTATGAGAAGGATTAAAACAGAAGAAGACTGTTTGAGGCTTCAAGAAGACCTAGAACCTAGACAAAGCTGAAGGAATGGTCGAACAAATGGTTGTTAGAGTTTAAACCCAACCAAATGTAATGTAATGAAGATAGGTGTAGGAAAGCAGGAGGCCAGATACAAGGTACCATCTGGGAGAGGAAATTCTTCAGAAGTCAGAGAAAGAAAAAGACTTGGGGGTTGATATCACGCCAGACCTGTCTCCTGCAACACATATCAAGAGGATAACATCAGCGGCATATGCCAGGCTGGCCAACATACGAACGGCATTCAAAAACTTGTGTAAAGAATCATTCAGAACTTTTCTATACCACATATGTGCAGGCCAATCCTGGAGTATGTAGCCC
>WNGS01161107.1:5922542-5932629 GCA_020271785.1 Procambarus virginalis
GTAAAAAAAAAAATCCAGTGGGCAGCAGTTAGTTGGTTCTGCAATCTCTCCTTATTTAGGCTGCTCATAGCATGGTTGATAAGTTTGTTTCCCACTCGTAGGGTCAGGGATTCGAGTCTACTAGTGCCCAGGTGAATGAATTGTTTATATCCTTGCCCTAACTCAAACCCAGCTCGACACTGACACAATTAGAGCGAAGATAAAGCCATTGGAAGGAGAAGTTAATTTTTATTAAGACGGTGATCTCAGATGATGAGCGACTCTGTTGTCTGCGGTGCCTGGTGGCACTCTCGAGGTATTGGCACAGTGCCACGCGGGGTGCCGCTGGAAGCCCAATGAGAAAGAGACAACGAAGGATAGAGAAGAAGAGGGAGAGAGAACGAGAGAGAGAATTATGAACAAGGCAGAGAACCGTGAGTCAAAGGCACTGTCACCTCTAGTCTTGACCTAATGGTCCAACTTCGTCGATAGGCCAAAACTTGGCATTTGTAACATAAGGCGCTCAGCCATCAACAGCCTCTTGCTCGCTTATATATACAGCACATCCCTTCTTGAGACATTGAGAGATGAGGAGAGCATTTTGATACATCAAAACAAAGATAGTATTAGATATTGTTGAAAAAGTTTGGGTGGCAAATCAATTGCAGGGACCAAGTAATTATCAAACGATGGCACCAAGCCAGGAAGACCGTGTAGCTGGCAGGGACCACGGAATTCTTTTCCCTTAGGGAAAAGAGGGGAAGGCATTTGGTTGACTTTCCTTGCCAAAAGATGAGGAAGCAGGCTAGAAAGGGTTGGTGGACGCAATACATCATACAATATCAGATACCATCGCAGCCGGAGATGGATAGCAGGGCCGGCTGGAAGCAGGTGGATATCAGCAGTGACTGTGAGGGGGGGATGGGGAGGAGCAAGGGGGGATAAAAGTGGTGAATGTGAATGAAAAAATGGAGGAGTTAGCGTGGGTATTAGAAGTGCCAAGAGATGGGACACTTCTGGCTTCCGACCGTGGAGAGACAGGTGAAGCAGTCAAGGCATCATCAGCGAGATTCTGGAAACTGTTCCGAACCTGGGGTCCGACAGTCTGTTGGGGTCCGACAGTCTGTTGGACCCCAGTTTATCACAAGCCAAGCCTGGCCCAGGCTGGGCTTGGAGAGAAGAAGAAGTCTCCCAGAGCCTCCTCCAAGTACGAAACTGTGCCGGGCAGAAGTTTTGGATGGGCAGCAAGTCCATAAATTATGTCTGGAAAGAGGCCTTGCTTGGTGTCTTGCCTCCAAGGAGAGAATATTCTCCTTGTGTACGTGGGAGAGGATGAACTACGCCACCATACTGTGTGTAGGAGCTGGAGGATGAGCAGCACCATAATTAATGTCATGTTGACCAGACCACACACTAGAAAATGAAGGGACGACGACGTTTCGGTCCGTCCTGGACCGAATCGACTTGAGAATGGTCCAGGACGGACCGAAACGTCGTCGTCCCTTCATTTTCTAGTGTGTGGTCTGGTCAACACACGTTATTGTGACTCATCACAATAACGTGTGTTATTGAACATCGTTATTGTGTTCATGCTTAATGGCATGAACAGGAAGACGTTCATAAGAATCATTCACATGACCATAATTGCCACAGAGAGAATAATTTAATGCCTCACTACGACAGGTTGCAACTCCGTGGCCAAACTTTAAGCAAATATTCCATTGACACGGGATAACGGATATGGAAAAGGAGCGTGTCAAAGGTAATATCTCCGATTCAGAAGGGTCGAACAACTTTACAGTGAGGGGGGGGGGAGGAATAGGTGAATATGTCTATCTGAAGAACCAAGTGTTTCTGGACCTTTAAGACAACCTACGTGTCATCATGGCAATCTCTGAGATCCCTTCGTGCAATAATGACACTTGAATGGGAAACAATAATCCAAACATTGATGTTCAAACATTCTTAGTAACGCCAAGTAGGACCTCGCCAACATGTATGATGGCTGCAAGGAAACCGGTCGGCCGAGCGGACAGGACGCTGGACTTGTGATCCTGTGGTCTTGGGTTCGATCCCAGGCGCCGGCGAGAAACATTGGGCAGAGTTTCTTTCATCCTATGCCCCTGTTACCTAGCAGTAAAATAGGTACCTGGGTGTTATTCAGCTGTCACGGGCTGCTTCCTGCGGGTGGAGGCCTGGTCGAGGACCGGGCCGCGGGGACACTAAAGCCCCGAAATCATCTCAAGATAACCTCAAGATAAGAAGAAGCCAACCTAATCCTGTGAGTGAACTCCAACAACACACGGACCAGATCACTTTGAACGAAAGGTAATAACCAAACCAGAACACCTGACCAGATTGCGATTCAACTGAAAATCATCATTGCAACACCTGTCTATCAGCACACGCTAGATCGCAATATTTGCTCAACACCTGTGACCCAAGCATGTATTGAGTCTTCGTTGACCAATAGCAAAGGGCGGCAGACGGTGCCGACATGACAATCATTGAGACAATACAAGCGGGTGACCGCCGGCAATGCCGTCGCTGCCACTGCCATACAGGCGACAGAGGCAGGATTATACAGGTGAACCGAGGATTGGAACGGTGAAACATGGGCTGGACCAGGATAGCAAGCAATTGATTTGTAATCATCCAATATTTTATCAGGTTCTTATTTCGAAAATTAGCATCTCGTTCTTCCCGGTTCAATCTCTCTTCCTGATGTCATATTTCTATGTACTCGTAATGATATATATAGTGTTGTGGTTCGTAGGGGTCTATATGTAAGATTTTAAATGTAAGGTTTATATGTAAGATTTTCCCATTCCCATTCAATTTCTGGGTGGTTGAAATCACTAATGATTATGATCTTTGTTTCATGGCAATGGGGAACTCCATACTCTGGGATATGCTTTAGGTTATAATGTGCGTGTGTATTTGTGTGTTGTGGTTGTGTGTACTCACCTAGTTGGTGTTGGGGGGTCGAGCTTGGCTCTTGGTCCCCGCTCAACAGTCAATCAACAGGTAACATTCTGAGCCTATAGGGCTCTATCATATCTACACCGAAACTGTACTCACCTATTTGTCTCACCTATTTGTGCTTGGGGGGTTGAGCTTTGGCTCTTTGGTCCCGCTCTAACTGTCATCAACGGTGTAACAGTTCCGAGCCTACTTGGCTCTATCATATCTACACTTGAAACTGTGTATGGAGTCAGCCTCCACCACATCACTGCCTGAATGCATTCCATCCGTTAACTACTAGACACTGAAAAAAGTTTTTCTAATATCTCTGTGGCTCATTGGGACTCAGTTTCCACCTGTGTCCCCTGTTCGCGTGTCCCGTGTTGAATAGTTTGTCTTGTCTACCCGGTCGATTCCCGATGAGGATTTGTATGTTGTGATCATATCTCCCTTACACACACACACACACTTGTGTGTGGTGTGGTGTGTGTGTGGTGTGTTGTGTGTGGGTGTGAACCGCACGAGCATGCGGTTTGATAACTCTAGACTCTTCTCTTCTCTTGGTCAGGATACCCAACACTTTGAAAGGCAATAAATCATTTCCCCAAAAACTTATTTCTGGGAGACAAGCGTCAAAAACTCACATCAGCACAGGGCTACCGAGAATACTATTATATATTCCTGCCTCGTCAACGAGTCAGAACACTCGAGTTAGAAATATGAAGGGACACGGCGTAAAACATTCTCTTGTCACAAGATCATCGCTGTTGGCGTAACGTTCCCTGGGTGCCAAAATTCTTGTGTCTAAATTTCAACTTGGGCGGAGCAGACAGACGGACGGACGGAAGGACGGACGGAGAGGGAGGACCGGGCACAGAGCCAGGCACAATCAACTAAAAAGACCTTGGCCTTTTTCCCGCAGGCAATCACGCTGTCGTCCGATCAATGGGTTTCTTGTCACCCCACTGCGCGCTCGCCATCTCTCACACACACACACACCAACACACAACACACACACACACACACACACACACACACACACCACACACACAACACCACACACCACACACACATGCACACATGCCAAATAAACACCACCATATCGCTCACTATTTTCACCTAAGTACACCATCACAGTGTCTCTGAACCCTCTTCACCACATCATAACCCCCCCATCCACACCCTCTCCCCCACCATAACCCCTTAACCCCCTGCCTCCCACAAATATTCTCCAACCACCATTCTCCAACATCTCCCACAGATCACCATTCAAGAGGGCTGAGAAGTTGCCATCCACGCAATGGTGGAGAAGGAGTAGAGGAGGAGGGAAGACCAGGGAGTGAGTGACGGGAAAGAGGAACGGATCGAAGGGAAGCATAAGAGAGAGAGAGATGGAGAGAGACAAGAAGAAGCAAGAGGAGGAGAGAGTGACGTTTTGACGGGACGAGAGAGACCTGACATCTCACATCATCCACTTATCACTTTCATCCTTTCCTGGTGCACATACGACCATAATAAACCCAGATGTATATACCCACAACCACCCTCAAGATCACCAGAGGAAGAAGTGATACTCGCTCAGCAGTTCAGTTCACTTCACAACCCTCCTGTGCATGCACATATTGTAAATTATTCCTAGACAATTTCCAACCTACTTAAATTTTCAAATCAATTTTTATTAGATAATTTTAGCAATATGTCTAAAAATTCTAGTCAGTAAAAAACTATGTACTCTAATGGGATTGAATAATTGAAAAATGACAATATATACTACTTCAAGAGAAGTAGTAACGACGCTCAAACAACGGAAACTCGTTATTTTGAGCATTTAAGCCAAAATAACGAGCAATGATGCTCGATCGTTAGCTATCAGATTATCTTCAGGAAATCATGTAGCAATATGGATAGCGGTACGGCCCGACCTCGATCATTAAGGCTGGCGTTCGATCCCCGACTGCAAGGGTGTTTGGGGCACTTTTACCATACCCCTCCAATTCTACCAGCTATCTGTCTCATACCCTTCCTGTACCGTAGTGATTGGCTTTAGTGCCGTTCTCTCATAATTGTTTTCTGGGCCGAGTTATCAATATGAACTCAATGAGTAACTTACAATGTAGCTTTATTGAGGTGTGGTGAGTGAGTGTGAGGTGCAGGGGGCGATAAGGGAGAGATGTGAGCAAATGCGGTGGGTCTTCTGGCATGACATTTTTACACATCAGAATTTCCTCTGATGCCAAGTTTTGCAGGATATAATATTCCAATATGAGACAAATGAATCGATGGGAAACATGATAACTCATCATTCAGCATTACTCAGTAGGGTTACACCACTTCCCTCCCCCCCCCCCCACACCTACAATTATCAGTGATACAGGGTAGTTGAACTCTCAGCCCGCTCGTAACCTTGTGTATGTGCTTTACAGAAATATTCTTGATGTCTAAATCAGATGTCGAATCTCATCTTGAAGTTAAGGATGGAGTTGACCCTTCTATAGATTCTTGTGCCAGGCATTTCAACTTGCTTCGTCAGCGTCCGAGTGTTTGCCATACATATTTTTTTCTGCTCGTTTGTGCTTCCAGCTTCAACGTGTGTTTATTGTCTACTTTCTCTTACGTTAAAGAGTAAAGTAGCTCTACATTCTCCCTCATAGTAAGCACCTGTGAAGTTGACCCAAGATTTGTTCACACTTGCATGGGTCCTTTAAACCTCTAGCTTTCATACTCAACTATGTTCCAATTGGCTCTATTGTGAAGACCTCCGAAATATTTTGTAGAGTCCTCCACACCCTGTCGTTTTCATGAGAATTTCACCTTGTTTCACATGGTTTCTTAAGAGTCTGCTTGGTCCGCTGAGTATGCCGTAAAATGCAATTTTCAAATTGCCTCTCAGCTTCACTCCTGACTTGCCTTTATTCCATTTCTGCCACTCTTTAGTGCACTCTCCATTGTCCTCTGCTAATAGCTCTCTGTGTACTTTTTCCATGCTCTTGGTCCTTCTTCTTGCTTCTATGAAAATGATATTAATCAGGGGGTATCGTTGTTTTATTGTCTCCGCCTCTTAATCCTTACTGACTGGGATATGTAGTCCATATGTGATTTTTCGAGCATAATTATTCATGTTGACAGAAACACATAGAATGAAGGACGACGACGTTGTGGTCGTCCTGGCATATCGCGAATCGACAATCGATGAGAATGCGTCCAGGAGGACCGAAACGTCGTCGTCCCTTCACCTTTTCTAGTGCTGTGGTTTGGTGAACATACTTTAGCCACGTAATTGTCACCCTCGCCTGTAATAAATTCATTTTCCATATTTTTTTTCCTTCCCTCCTTTCTTCATTTGACTGCACTCCAGCAACTAATCATCACCCCCAGAGGAAGCAGAATGAGGCTACACAAAATGTTGGAAAACTGAATGAATGGTCTGACAAATGGCTATTAGACCCGTTAACCCGATCAAATGTAAATTAACGAACACAGGTGTAGGGAGCAAGAGAACAGATACAAAGTATCACTTGGGACGTGAAATCCATGGAAAGAGTTGTCAAGGTTTCAGCATGTTTTTGTTATTTTTTTTATATATATTATATCTATATAACTCTATTATCTAAGCACTTATATATAGATATATATATATATAATATATATATATATATATATATAGTCTTTCTTCATTCACGTAGTGATCCAGCCAGACCTCAGAAAATAGTACCGTGAGTTGTATCTTAAAAAAATAGAGGACCACGCTGAAGCATCAAACCAATAATCACGTTCATGACAGGCGTCCGGAACAGGGGATGAAGAACAAACAATAGAGACTCTGGCCCAGACTGACTATACTTTCGCTGATGGCGGATGTACCAGCACCTCGCCTGGGCCCTTTCCAGCCTCGGTGATTGGTTCCTCCTTCACCGCTGAGGACGCGATGTGATTGGCTAACAAAATCCTTCGAGTGATGAAGAGCAGGGGATCAGACGATAGATGTAACAATTCCAGCCGAAAGAGGGTGTCAGGAGATAAATGGATCGGGTCTAGCCTAAATGCAGGCGCCAACCGGCTAGGGTGGCAACTAAGGCTTAATAAGGGGAAGTTATTTATCGGAGGAAAGATGGAGAGAGGTTGAGTGGGCGGCAGGATGTAGAGGGAGGGTAGAGAGGGAGTGAGAGCTGAGGATGGAGTGACGGGAAGAGAGGTGAGGCGGATAGGGATGGCGTGAAGGGAAGAGAGCGGAAGCCGGGCTGGTGGAGTGAAGGGAGGGACGGTGAGGGGCTGGAGGAGGAAGGGGAGAGAGGGAGGGGCTGGGATGGAGTGAAGGGAACGGGAGGGGGGGGGGCGTGGAGTGAAGGGCCGGGAATTAACAGAGGAAGAAGGGGAATTAATTTCAGTATGTGGCATTTTAAATATAACTATCTGGGTCTTTAAGAGAGAGCGAGAGAGAGGAGAGGAGAGAGTGAGACGAGAGAGGGGAGAAGAAGAGAGACCTGATTAACAACACCAGAAGCACAACACACAGAACATACCAAGGGAATTACAACAAATTAGTTAAAAACACATGTCCGCCAGCAAAATCTATTTGAGTGAGTGGAACTCTGTTTAAACATATAAATAAGTGTTTAGTCAGAGTGAGTGAAGTTAACGTCAGTTGAGGAAAGTGTTCTCATTCCGGCGAGAAAAAATCGTACCTCCAAATGATGAATTTCGAAAACAGTCGGAAAAAAAATAGTGGATGCCGACTTTCCAAAAACAACGAAGAGGATTTAGTGGTAAAATATGGCGGAGACCACCTTTTTCTTAGAGGAATCAAATGCGTTAATGATGATTGGCTAGTGCTCTGATTGGCTTGTGCTCTGATTGGCTAGTGCTCTGATTGGCTTGTGCTCTGATTGGCTAGTGCTCTGATTGGCTTGTGCTCTGATTGGCTAGTGCTCTGACTGACTAGTCTTCTGACTGGCTAGTGCTCTGACTGACTAGTGTTCTAATGACGACGTCACAACATACGTTTATACATAACAGATATACACAACAGACCAAAATACTCGCCATACAAGATATTCACAGGGAACAGGGCCCCCGTACATACGCAACATACAGACATACGGAAAATCAGTCCCCAAATCCACATCAATCAGATACAATTGGACAGACAGACAGACGCATCCAAGAGGCGAACGAACAATCAGAACAGCAAACTGACGAAAGCTGAAGCAGATAGATGAAAGAACACGCAGATAGCAACGAAAGGAGACCAGCGGGTTGTCACTCCACTAATAAGGTTTCCCGTATACCTGTCACTCAACCAATAAGCTTTGCCGTATACCTGTCACTCAACCAAAAAGGTTTGCCGTGTACCTGTCATACAACAACCAAAAGCGTTTGCCGTGTACCTGTCAATAACACCAATAAAGGTTGCCGTATACCTGTCCACTCAACAATAGGTTTGCGTATTTAACTGTCACTCAACCCATAAAGGTGCGTATACTGTCACGCAAACAATAAACCCTGTTTGCCATGGCACCTATCACTCAACCCCCCAATAAGGTTCCGCTATACCTGCACTCACCCAATAAGGTTTGCAGATATACCCTGCACCAACACAATACAGCGATTTTGCCGTATACTGTCACTCAACCAATAAGCTTTGCCGTATACCTGTCACTCAACCAATAAAGTTTGCCATATACCTGTCACTCAACCAATAACAAGCTTCAGTATACATGTCACTCACCCAACTAAATTTTCTCGTATCAACCACATGCCTACTAAACTCGCCCCGTTTACTTGCACCCAAGTCAGTAAACCATCATCCCCACCCCCCACCACATCTCTTAAAGAACCTCCATATTCTAATTATACCTCCTAATTTTATCCTACCTTCATCCTCTCATAAACCAATAGTGATTTTCGCCTTTTTCGCGATCGTTTTTTTAACTTCAAAGTAACGGAAACAGCTATCAACGCTCCTTCCTGTGTTCGATGAAACGCTGATGTCGGAACCAGACCCGGATTCACCAGGCCAGAATCTGCATCCAGCGCCCACCACCATTTTCTGCCACTGCATTAGTCAAAATAAAGGAAATCAATTAAGAGGCTTATTGAAGAGCGATTTTGTAGCTAACTGAGATGAGCTAATTGGATGCGAGGAAAGACGCAGTGCAATGGAAGGACACGAACGGGAGAGAGCCGGATGACCCGAGAGAAAAATAGGCGGGAAAGGAATCACGAAAAGCACTACAAACGAAAGGGAGAGGAGGAAACCCTCGACAAAGATACGACAATGCAGGGGGAAAACATCCCAAAGCAAAACCGTAGTCATCAAGAGCACTAACCAATCACAGTAAAAATAAATATAGAAAAACTGTTAAAACTACTTTAATGAGGATGAAAAACTATATATGATCCGACAGCACTGAGCGTGTCGCTCTCATGGAGCTGTTCTGGTGCGGCTTCGCGTACCCTATATCCAGGTATTAAGGTAATCTCGGATACTTTATATAGCTGATATGTAGTTTTATTAATTCTAAATACAAACGATATTCCATAATATAATATAGGACATGTCAATAATTTTCTGTTAAATTTATTATCAGCAGGGAAAGTAAAAAAAAACTCAGTTGGGCAGCAGTTAGTTGGTTCTGCAATCTCTCTTTATTTAGGCTGCTCATAGCATGGTTGATAGAGTTTGTTTCCAATCGTAGGCGTCTCAAGGGTTCGAGTCTGTTAGATATATATATATATATATATGTGTGTGTGTGTGTGTGTTATATTATGCCTAGGAATAATTAAGTTTGGTGTCCTGACTTATAAATTAATAGTACAAAAAGCAGTTTATTGGCGTTTATCACTACATATTGGTACTTTCCACTAAATAGTTACTGTAATTACTATCATTTCAAGAAGAGGGGTTGACCACTAACATTACCCACTTCCACCACTACCATCAACCACCACCACTGCCACCATCCACCACCACTGCCATACACAGTTTCAAATGTAGATATGATAGAGCCCAGTAGGCTCAGGAATCTGTACACCAGTTGATTGACAGTTGAGAGGCGGGACCAAAGATCCAGAGCTCAACCCCCGCATGGACAACTAGGTGACTACACACTGGCTCACCACCACTACCACACCTGCAGGAATGGTC
>WNGS01161107.1:5968513-5979769 GCA_020271785.1 Procambarus virginalis
GAGAAACAATAGAGCGAGGGTTTCTTTCACCCTATGCCCCCCTGTTACCTAGCAGTAAAAAATAGGTACCTGGGTGTTAGTCAGCTGTCACGGCTGCTTCCCTGGGGGTGAAGGCCTGTCGAGGACCGGGCCGCGGGGACACTAAAAGCCCGAAATCATCTCAAGATAACCCTCAAGATATAACATCAGGGGGTCCACAGTTGTTCAACACCCAGCAAGCATTAGAAATATTGCCAGAACAAAAGTGGACTTCTTCAAGAACCAATTAGATAAGTTTTACCAGAAGTACCGGACCAACCAGGCTGTAGTGGATAGGTGAGCCTACGAGCAGCTGCAAGCAACAGCCTGTTCGACCAAGTTCTCGCAAGGCCGAGCTGAGGGAAAAGAACTCCAAACACCCTCTTCAGGTAAGATCCAGGTAAGATGAGAGAGAGATGGAGAGACAGAGAGGAGAGAGGAGAGATAGAGAGAGAGAGTGAGAGAGAGAGAAGAAAGGGAGGAGAGGAGTGAGAGAGAGAGTGAGAGAGAGTGAGAGGATGAGGAGAGAGAGAGAGAGAGAGAGAGAGAGCAGAGGAGAGAGGAGAGAAGAGGAGAGAGAGAGAGAGAGAGTCAGGTCATGACTGACAGACAGGGATGAATTCAGAAAGCGAGAAAATATAGGTGGGAGGCTAAACAGAAACCAAAAAAGCAAAACTGACCCGGGAATAAGTCCAAGACGGTGAGCCCAACAAGACCAAGACGGTGAGCCAACAAGTCCAAGACGGTGAGCCAACAAGTCCAAGACGGTGAGCCTAACAAGTCCAGACGGTGAGCCAACAAGTCCAAGACGGTGAGCCCAACAAGTCCAAGACGATGAGCTCAACAAAGTCCAAGACGGTGAGCCAACAAGTCCAAGACGTGAGCCCAACAAGTCCAAGACCGGTGAGCCCACAATCAAGACGTGCCCAACACAACGGTGAGCCCAACAAGTCCAGGACGGTGAGCCAACAAGTCCAAGACGGTGAGCCCAACATGTCCAAGACGGTGAGCCCAACAATGTCCAAGACGGTGAGCCCAACAAGTCCAAGGACGGTGAGCCCAACATGTCCAAGACGGTGAGCCCAACAGTCCAAGACGGTGAGCCCAACAAGTCCAAGGACGGTGAGCCTAACAAGTCCAAGACGGTGAGCTCAATAAGTTGAGGGCGATGGGCTCAAGTCAGCCACCGAGGGCGGAGTGGCATGGAAATGATCGCCAGAGGAGATGGACGCTCCAATGACGTTATCTCCAAGGATGAGTGAGATGGAACACATCTCCACTCCATAATGTGAAGGAGGTGGAATGAGAGAAGAGGCAGGCAGGCAGGAAGGAAGGGAGAGGGAGGGAGGTAGAGAGGGAGCCTCAGTACCCATCAGCAACAATATCCTTTCCATAATAGTGGAGGAGATGCGGTACAATAAATGGAAAAGAGAGAGGAGAGTAGAGAGAGAGAGAGAGAGAGAGAGAGAGAGAGATGAGAGAGAGAGAGAGAGAGAGAGAGAACCAATGCCCTAAGACTATTTCCAGAACTGTAAGAGCTGTGACACCAAGCAAGACACAGAGAGAACTGAATCTTTCATAGCTGGACAAAACATCAGAGGAGACTTGGTCACAACATCGAAGATAACCAAACACATAAATAAAAGTTTATCGAGGAAGCATATGTCCCGCAGAAAACCAAGATACATAGACTAATGGTGGAAATATATATGACTCAGATAGGTTAAAGGAAGTACTTTTTAACTATGAACATAGTAAGCAAGCGTGAATTAGAGGCAAGTAGGTGAAGGTGGACTCCATACACAGCTTAGTAGATCATATAAGAAAGCACAAGAAAGCACAGGGGGGGGGGGGGAAGTCATTGCCCCCTTATCGAAAATAAGACTTATTCCCATTGATTGTTTAGTAAATAAGCTGGTTGATACCTAGTTGATGGGGTTCTGGGAGTTCTTCTACTCCCCCAAGCCCGGTCCGAGGCCAGGCTCGACTTGTGAGAGTGGTTCACCAGGCTGTTGGCTTGGAGCGGCCCGCAGGGCCACGTACCCACCACAGCCCGGTGGTGGCTGTGGTTAAGGTCAGTAAGGGTGTGATACAGTCCCACAAGGAAG
Organism: Procambarus virginalis; assembly: GCA_020271785.1. NCBI lineage: Eukaryota > Metazoa > Arthropoda > Malacostraca > Decapoda > Cambaridae > Procambarus > Procambarus virginalis. Next base: position 5,970,640 of record WNGS01161107.1, read on the forward strand.
GTTTTTATGTAAAAGCTTGACAACAAGGCTGCCATAAGCAAATTTAACAGCTGCTGAGATGTGAGGAGATATCTCTCTGATTGGAAACAGAGCACAACGTGAGAGGAAGAAATCTTAATGGTGGAAAGTTACGCGTACCTCAAGGATTTGTGTTGGGATTTATTTTTATTCCTGTTATATGTCAACGACCTTACAGAGGAAATATAAAATTTTGTGGATGATGCAAAATTTATGAGAATTTGAAACGAAGATTCTGTGGACGACTACAGGGTGGTATATGAATGTACTCCAGCGGTGGTCGTACCAACAACTGCTTTCCTTTAACCCGGACAACACAGAGTATGTGAGAGGGAGAGAGTAGTGAGAGCAGGTGAGAGAGAGAGGAAAACCACAGGGAGGGAGCGGGCTCTCAGTCACAGTGAAGAGAAGGAGGAGGAACGGAGACCTTATATAATACCAAACTAGCCGCACGTGGAACAGTCGGACACACACAGCCCTTCAGAACACAATATATAGCCTACGTGAGACCAACTATTGAGTATGCAGCGCTAGCATGGAGTCCATGCCTGAAAAAGAATATATGGAAAGTGCATAAAAAAAGCGACTAAAATTGTAACAAGACTGAGCGGGACTCATCGGAGGAAAGATGAATCTGAAGATATATGATGATAACATCAAACCTAACACACACACCCACCACACACACACACACACACAACACACACACACACACACACACACACAATGCACTTCCCCACCCCCCCTACCCTTACCAGAAACACCCCCCCCCTTCCAGTAAGTCCCTTACCCACCAGGGGGTCCACTCAACCCTCCACAAGCAAACAGTGTGTGTAAACACCATTGTTTGAGCCTCATCAACACTTGCGCCAACCGCAAATCCACAACCACAACCACTTTTTTGGTTGGTATCTTTTTTTGTGTTCACCACCGCAACGATGTCGTTATCTTGTTGGTAGTTTGAGTCGTTATCGTTCGACCTGCTTCCTGGTTTAGGCGTGGAATTGATACACGGGTTTAGGTATGATGGTTTTAGAACATGATTTAGAGTCTGTGTTTGTCGCTGTGTGTGTGTGTGTGTGTGTGTGTGTGGTGTTGTGTGTGTGTGTGTGTGTGTGTGTGTGTGTGTGTTGTGTGTGCCTTATTCATGCCCCTTAGTAGAGAAATAGTCCTATACTGACCTGTTAACCCCGGATCATTCCACATTACGATTTGGCCACTTTCCTGCGTTTATGGAGATCGCGTGGGAATATAAGGACTTTGGGGTCTACTTGATGTAAACTAACTTTCTGCAGCCTCAACCATGCAACAGAATCTTGCACATGCAAAATAACCAGATCTCTCAGGCTTTGTAACATTACAGAATCACATCCCTGATTCATGCAAACAGCTATTACCACACTATTTTGCTATGTAAATCGTCTAACCTACCACACGACATATAATAATGTTAATAATAAATTATATTGAGTTGGAGGAACAGACAGCCAGTGTCTGTCCATATATATATAGGATATATATATATATATATATATATATATATATTATATATATAGATAAATAGATAGATAGATATAGATATACACATATATAATATCATTAAACACAACAGCATTGTGACTATTAATAATTTTCTTTTGGATATTTCCCATTCTACGCAAATATCTTCTACCTCTGGAGGGTAAAGAAACATAGAACACTTAAAGTTTCCATTTTTACTTTTCGACATTTCATCACAATGTGACTTCTTCATATTGATGATCTGACACAGCTATACTGAACTTAGATATTTTGTAGGCCGTGCAGTACGTACATGCTCCTCTTGGCAGCTCTTGCACCACCAACTTGAACTAATCCGCCAAATTGTTGTGAAACAACACAGCAATACAGTAATTCGACGAAATCGTTAGTAAGAAGCTAAGCCGTAATCTGACTAAGGATAATCAGGCCCCAACAAAATTCATTTATTTTTAATTAAATCAAAGACAATAAGTGGCGTTCACGAAACGGAGAAAATATAATTAATATATAAACATAGTAAAGTTATCGAAATGTATAAACAAAGAATCATCACACACAGAGATCACACTAACGTGATGCATCAAATGAACAAATCCACAGGGGCCGTGACGAGGATTCGAACCTACCCTGTCGTAGCTCAGTCGATTAAGGCACTTTCTGGGATGCTCCGGACGCAGGTTCGAATCCTCGTCACGGCCCTTGTGGATTTGTTCATTTGTTTACAAAGAATCATCTTCCAAAAGCAGCGGATGGCAACTCAATAATGGAAAAAACAGTACTTTCACAGCAATAGTAGTTACGGGCTCACCATAGCCCGTGCTACTTGGAATTTTGTTCCTGGTAGCGAATCTTTAGCAACAAACAGCAATAGTTTCTGTACCCCCCTTCCCTCTAGCGAGCGGGAAGCCTAAGTCAAGGCCGGCGGAAGGCAGGCGAACGAATATTGGCCGGTTAGAAAATCCGTTAATGCTTCATAACGCCGGAGAAGTCCAATCACCAGATTCCCGACACCTCTCATGCCGAAGTTAACAGTTATGACCAAGTTACTGAACCATTCATCGCTGTCTCGACCCCTGTGTTGGCGAGGGATTCCACACGCCAGTCAATAAAGAGAGAGAATAAGGCAAAGAAGGGAATTAAACGAACACAGTGACAGTTAACGAATCGAATAGCAGGGCTAACGAGTCACCTCTCTCCCCTCCTCCCTTCTCTGACGCCTCCGTCTTATTCTTCTGTCCCTCCTACTTCTCTTCTTCCTCCTTCTGCTCCGGCACCACATCACCCGACCGTCCCCCCCCCTCCTCCCACCCCCACACACACACCACACACACATCACACACACACACACACACCCACACACACACACCCACCCATCACCTCCCTACGACACATCAACAACGGATTAACCCGTGAACACTGTTACCACGCGCTCCACACTTAACTATTGAAGCAGACAAGGACGAGAGCTGAAACCCATTAAACAATACATTGAGAGAACGACAACAGGAGTGCCAATACTGATCCCACCCTTGTAGCAGGATCTAAACCTATGTAAGGGGCATTCACCTAGGCCCAGGATCTGATATTGAAACCTATACAGCTGATTTATAAACAGATTCGAAATAGATTGAATGTTAGTAGGAAAATAAATGTATATTACACAATGTGTATTAACCTTTATTCACTTCACCTCATTAACTTCATTTTATATATATATATATATATATATATATATATATATATATATATATATATATATATATATATATATATATAGCCACAGGCAGCCGCCCTCTGCAACGCCGACGGTCAGATAAACTCGTATGTAAACATAAAGGAAAAAAAAGATCTGTGAGCCCACAACCCTGATAAAAGCGGAAAGAAGCACACACACACACACACACACACACACACACACACACACACACACACACACACACCACACACACACACACACACACACACAGACTTTTAGTCCTAAGAAAAATCCGTCCACTGTCAGGCCTGAGGCGGAAGTTCTGTACCTCAGTAAACACTGAATATAGATTCTCGGATTTCAGCACACCACAGCTCTTTTCCAGAGGGATTTTCTATGTTTTATTTGTTTTAATCGTTTTTTTGTTTTAAGTATGGGAATTATAAAGGACTGGAGGCTTATTTTGCGATGGTTTTGGGGGGCTCAGCATCCCCGCGGCCCGGTCCCGACCAGGTCAAATATTTATATTTGCTGTGGGAGCAAGTTGGTGTTATCTCTGACCAGACTTCCTGGTTGGTGGTCTCGTTAGCCAGGCTGTTTGACGTTGCTGTTCCTAGTTTAACTGTTGATCAAGTATCATTGACAGCTGTTAATCAATTACAGTTTTGAACACCGTGAGAGATACGCTAGTTACATCCCATATATTTAGTGGGATGATGTTGACAAATTTTTAGCCCTTAATGTTGAGAGATTTTTCTCTCAGCGTAACCATTGCACTTTAAATTTGTAACGGGATTATTTTGCACTTCCTGCCATGCCTCATGGTTTTGTAATAGTCTCGCTGATGTTTTCCAAGTTTAAATTACTGTTTTTCGCCTGCGTTCAGAAGATTACAGATTGATAAATTTTCAGAGGATCTCAATAATTTAGATGTTTCATGAGTTGAAACAGTAGGAGACGTTCTCCACACGCTCTGTAAATCAATTATATTCCACCTTAAGGAGCACTAGTGGCTTAAAAAATTACCATCAATGGTCTGACATTGCTAAAGCTGTTATCAGGCCTATACATTTTCTTGCCAGTGTGACAGCTACTTTCTATTGTGCAAACGAGGAGTCACAATAACGTGGCTGAAGTATGTTGACCAAACCACACACTAGAAGGTGAAGGGACGACGACGTTTCGGTCCGTCCTGAACCAATTTCAAGTCATTATCATTCTCGAAACGTCGTCGTCCCTTCACTTTCTAGTGTGTGGTTTGGCCAATACTTCTATTGTGTTGTCTCTACAAGCTCTAACCTCTAACAAGATTTCTCCCCAGTATTTTTCCTGTGGTGTGATTTGTCTGGATTTCATATGTGATTCTCCCTGTTTTGATTTTGGGTTTAGTATCATAGCGTAAGGGTTCATTGAACATCATGCTGTTTTCTTTGGTACATTTAACCGTCTGGTTCCATCAGTCTGGTGGAAGAGCATGATCTTATCTGTTGCCAGGAATATGGGCCTGGTGCATGCTGTCAGCCGCTCCTTTAAAGTCCAGTGGGTAGGCCTTAGACCTGGGTCGAAGTTTGAATCATGTTCATGGAAGATTCGTTTGGAGTTTATATTTTCAGTGCGTTTCGGTGTTAACTGAAAGCAGTTAAACTGTGACTTTAGTATTTCATTCATCTCTCTGCTATCACTCAAAGGTCCTCCCCTGTCCCTTTTCCCAACGGTGCAATATCACATGTAGTTTTTGCTCTGCATTTTTTGCATAAAAGATATATTTTGGGCTCATCTCAATTTCACTGATGGCTTTTTGTCCCATTCGTCTCTCTTGAATTTTATAAAAAAAATTTGCAGTTTCATTTAAATCACCTCAACTCCGCTACATATCCTTCCTTTTCGTTCTTGGTAGAGCCTGAAACGTTTGGGCAGTAGTGAAGTTAGCTCTCTATGCCTATAAACAATGCATCTCTAGTTCCAATTGATAAAAAAATTCTCTTTTCGGAGTTGTATGTAACAAGTATATATATATATATATATATATATATATATATATATATATATATATATATATATATATATATATATATATATATATATAGTGCCATTTTGCCTATTTTCTTGGGACACTGACTTAGGGAGGCAATACTTAGTTCTTCTTCCCAGCTAATACATTTTATTAAATTGAATTTGTTGATTTGTTTTATTGAACTTAAAATAGGTTGTGGAGCTCTGTTGTTAATGCCTGTCTGAGCTTATGATGCCATCTGAGTAGGAAGGTGCTGCTGGGGGAATGTAAGCGAGGTTGCTGAGTAAAAGCTTTCTGACCGGAGCTTGTGCGACGCTCGACGGAAATTACACTAAAAATATTTTTATCATAATTTGGCACTAAATTTCATTTTGCGATTTATGACGCGTTATTAATATTTAAAAACTAATTAGTTGCGTACAAATGACAAAGGAATCATAAATACTGAATGTTAATGTGTTTGTGGCGACTTATATAACTGTGGGTTTGGAACTTGAGCTAAAGCTCCCGGGTTCCATCTTTGATCTACAGATCACCTCACACAGAGAATTCCTCATTCTTACCATGATAGCTTATCATAGGGAGCCGGTCGGCCGAGCGGACAGCACGCTATACTTGTGATCCTGTGGTCCTGGGTTCGATCCCAGGCGCCGGCGAGAAACAATGGGCTGAGTTTCTTTCACCCTATGCCCCTGTTACCTAGCAGTAAAATAGGTACCTGGGTGTTAGTCAGCTCTCACGGGCTGCTTCCCGGAGGTGGAGGCCTGGTCGAGGACCGGGCCCCAGGGACACTAAAAAGCCCCGAAATCATGTCAAGATAACCTCAAGGAGATGCTGGACAGGAAAATCTTTAGTGCCTTCGTTATCCTGAACAGGAAAATCTTTAGTGCTTTCGTTATCCTGGACAGGAAAATCTTTAGTGCTTTCGTTATCCTGAACAGGAAAGTTCAAGTTATCTTGGATAACGTAATACACGGAGCTTCAGAGTCTGATCCATGTTTACTCCCTGTTAATTTAGTCATTATAGATCACTTATTTACCTGTACTCGATCCCGAGAGTTGTGCTTCTACAGCCTGACTTTTAATCGTCTGATCTGTGAGACTGTTGTGTTCTTACAGTTCCACATATTATATAGAAACTGCTGCAGTTGGTGCTGCAGAACTTGGTCAAGTTCCCTCTTGAAGGCTTTGGCTGCTGTTGTTCCAACGACATTTCTCTTTGCCAGGAGGCTGGAGAATGGTGACCTCTGAGGTATTGGGGCTGACTTAATGTTCATCAATCAAATCAATCTACTTGGATTGGTCGGTCCAGCGTCAATCCCCGCCTGTCCAAGTAGTTGAGCACAATTCCTGTGTTTAATATTAGCTCCTCGTCCTTATATCCCTTCCTAGTGCTATTTTATGTTATACTGGCTTAGCACTTTCTCCTTATAATTGAACTTGTCCCTCTTCTCCATTGCAAGAAGTGCAGTTTAAGTGATAAGTAAATCAAGCGATTTAAGTGCTTCATTAATTATGTGTGGATAGTTAAGGATCTTTTTGTACCTTGATACCTGGTTGATACCTGGTTGATGGGGTTCTGGGAGTTCTTCTACTCCCCAAGCCCGCCCCGAGGCCAGGCTCGACTTTGTGAGAGCTTGGCCCACCAGGCTGTTGCTTGGAGGGGCCCCGCAGGCCCACATATACCTGGTTGATGGGGTTCTGGGAGTTCTTCTACTCCCCAAGCCCGGCCCGAGGCCAGGCTCGACTTGTGAGAGTTTGGTCCACCAGGCTGTTGCTTGGAGCGGCCCGCAGGCCCACATATCAACCACAACCCGGCTGATCACCATTCATTCCCCCCCCCCTCCGTCCCATCCCAAATCCTTATCCTGACCCCTTCCCAGTGCTATATAGTCCTAATGGCTTGGCTCTTCCCGCTGATAATTCCCTCCCCACCTGCATAACCGTCAGAGACCTTCATTATTCTTAACGACCAGGTGGTAATGACCAGGTGGTAACCACCAGGTGGTAAGTAGTTTCCAGCTACCTGTTGTTTCATCTCGAAATTGTCACGAGCTCACAAGCACTTCGATCGTGTCCTTCTTGGCTCACTTTACTTCCTCAAAGCTGTGCTAATTAATATTATAATTTCCAACTCAAATTTGGAAGATTGAAGTCTCCTTGGAGGAGTATTATTCAGTATTGACTCTCTTGGGTATTATGCCATGTTCTGGAGAGTCTTACATAAGTATAATTTGTTTTATATTTTAATACTAACTTGCATAGTTCAATGAATTTTCTTGTGCAATCCTTGAGCACATTGAGCTTTTCCACTACCGTTCACAGGATGGGAATGGGGATCGGTTGATAGCCTCCAAGGAAGGTTGGTTCCTTGGAAGTTTTAAAGCTTGCCATATACAAAGCTTCAAATCTCATATCATTGATTTTTCCCAATGATTCGAGATATTCTGGAGTGAAAGCCTCGCTTCCACATCACTCCACTTGCGTCTGCTGCTGAGTCAGTGCATTGTTCCGACTGGCCGCTTCCGTTGATGGGAAAATAAACTCATAATACAAATAGGAATGATAAATCCGTAGCAGGGGATTTGTGAAGTCACGCGGGATTAGCGGACGACATCAGGGGGATTCAATCGTATTGCACAATTCAGATATCAGCTCATGGATAGCGAGTGGAAAGTATTTTGCAATTCTGGCAAAATTGAGATGGTGTTTTTCCACGGATTTTGATCATAAATGTATGTCCTAAATCTCTGTATTAACTGTGCAATCGGGTATGCTAAGGCTCCACGGGAATATAAGGCTATACCACAAATATGCAGATATGCTAATGCTTAATTTTTGTAGTGGAATCTTAACATGTTGTGTTTGAATATAATTATATTGTCTCTTGGCGTTCATTACAGACGGACCTAAAGTTGAAATCGAACAACTTTAAGAGAGAGAACCAAACTTAGTCAAGTTGTTAACGAGAGAAAGAGATTTTTCGCCTTGGCGAACAAGGAGGTATATAAGTACCAGTTATTTCATGTGTGTTATTGAACAGTGGAACAAAGGGACTGTACCGTCTATCTAAACACCTGTTCCGTCTACACCTGTTACTACACCATACATATATATATCACACACACCTGCCACCCCGTCACCCCCACACCTGTACCAATTAAAAAAAAACACGTTGTGTTTAGGGTGTGTGTTGGAGTAATATCTTTTTATCTCTAAATACCGATATAACGTAGATATATCGACAGGTGACAGACGTGTTTCCAAACAGACGGGTCTGCAGCGGCGTCAAATGAGAGTCGAATTCCAAATTCTGGTGATTTTGTTCTGCTTTGGAGAGAGAGAAAGCAAAAACTGATTATCCACGAGGACAAACATGTTTTGACACCGACGAGACGGAACTTTGGGATGAGGGAGGAGTGGGGTGGAACTTTGGGGTGAGGGAGGGGTGGGGTGGAACTTTGGGGTGAGCTGGGATATGAGGACTCACTAGAGGGAGACTGAGAGCGGATATGAGGACGAACAAAATACTGATTATGAAACAACAATAAGTGATCTCAACTCAGAAGTTTACATATATGAGACATATATTGGTTTATATATGAGACATATATTGGCTTATATATGAGACATATTGGTTTATATACGAGAAACATATTAACGGCGCACAGGATCCTAGTTTTACCCATACAGTTTATACATATATAAGCTTAGATTCAGGAAAGACCTGGGTAAATACTGGTTAGGAAGGAGGGCACTTAATATATTGAACAAATTACCGGGTAACATAAAAAATGTGGAGTCGTGGATTGTTTCAAGCGACGTATAGACACACACACACACACACACACACACACACACACACACACACACAACACACA
>WNGS01161107.1:6107616-6132631 GCA_020271785.1 Procambarus virginalis
ATGTTTATTATTTTAAAACTGGACGTAGATGGACATCTTTTGGTTTTTTTATATCCCTGACGTTACTTCTCTACTCTCTCATACCTTAAGAGACGTCACTTCATTGAATGACTTCCTGTGATGTTTGACATGATTTGTGTTGTCAATGACATCAATTCCCTATAACTTTTATTCGTGATGTCACTAACTGGGATTAGTGTGACGTCACCGAAGGAGATTATAGATAACCAATGACGATTTACAACACAAGGTGGAAATTGTACAACAATTTTGTTGGAGAAGAAACATTGATTGCGATTGAGCTGAAGCGAAAGAACAATGATGCGGAGAGAGAGAGAAGGAGAGAGAGAGAGAGAACGAGAGAGCAGGGAAGGAATTATCAGGGGGGGAGGGAAAGCACCAAGCCATTACGACTATATAGCACTTCGAAGGGGTCAGGATTAGTATTTAGGATGGGATTAAGGAATAGTGCCCAACCACTTGGACGGTCCCGGACTGAGCGCCCGAGAGAGAGAGAGAGAGAGAGAGAGAGAGAGAGAGAGAGAGAGAGAGAGAGAGACAGAGAGAGAGAGAGATGCACAAGCCACGTTAACTCACTTGCCACGTGGGTAACATTAGCAGAGTCGGTACAGCTAACGTGGTCGGCGTAGAAGCTCACCATCACTATTCCTCTGTTGTGTTTCTGTAAAGATGTAAACCAGGTATTACTTCACTATTCTATTGATGCTCCCAACAGCACTCGCTTCACTACACCACTCTCACACATCACAATAACGTTATATATAAATGATAAAATCAGTAGAAGCCCTGACGATGGTTCGAATCTCTATGCTTCGAATCTTCGAACCGATTAATTCGAATATTTGAAACCTATAAGCCTGAAAACTCCAAGGAGAAAGTTTTCTTTGTGTATTTGAATAGAAATGTAGGAGGTAGAATTCCTAGACTACAAGCCAGTGAGCATGGGAGCATGAGAGCATGGGAGCATGAGAGCATTGGAGCATGGGAGCATGGGAGCATAGGAGCATGGGGCGGAGGCATTATGTGAAACCCTGATTCAGTCTCAACAGAGTCTCAACAACCCACTAGAGGGTTCAGTTGAATCTCAGAACACAAGTTCGAATCGTTCTCATGGCTCCTACTGATTTTCTCACTTCACTTATAACTATTAGTTCTTCCTTAAATATTACCATTAGACCTCCTCTTAGGCACACCTTCGTTACTTCATTCACTTACGTCTTACTTATATATAATTCAAGTCGTTCCCCTATCACTACCTTCCTCATGCAAGATCTTCCCCTCATTATCGTCCTGATACAACTCGTCCCCTCCTCCTCATTCAACTCTTACTACCCACTGAGATAATTATCACTGTTACAAGAGTCAGTGTGTCCACTGCCATGTTGATCATTTGTTAATAAATAATACTGCTGGAAATAAGTGTATTCATCTAGTTGTATTCAACTATCTGTGCTTGCGGGAGTTGAGCTCTGCTCTTTCGGCCCGCCTCTCAATTGTTGATTAATCCCGCCCATTTGTTTCCGCCGACGGCCGGGATCGAATCCGGACCCTGAGATTACGTGTCCCAAGTGCTGTCCATTCAGTCACGGTCCCCACCAGTGTGTGTGTGTTGGATAACGCGCAGGACTCGAAATTCTGTGGCGCGGGTTCGATTTCCGCACCAGGCAGAAACAAATGGGCAAAGTTTCTTTCACTCTGAACACCCCTGTTACCTAGCAGTAAATAGGTACCTGGGAGTTAGTCAGCTGTCACGGGCTGCTTCCTGGTGTGTGTGTGTGTGTGTGTGTGTGTGTGTGTGTGTGTGTGTGTGTGTGTGTGTGTGTGTATGGAAAAAAACAGTAGTTAGTAAACAGTTGATTGACAGTTGAGAGGCGGGCCGAAAGAGCAAAGCTCAACCCCCCCCCCCCGCAAACACAACTAGGTGAATACACACACACAGCCCTTATATTTATTTTGTAATGGAATCTGTATAAAACATTTCCTTGACATTTTTATACATGTTTAAGAATTTTCAACTAATTTCAAATTTTCTCTATACAGGTTTTTTGTAATTTTTACTCCTCATGATAATGGAATACAATTTCGTTTTATTTAATATTTTTGAGATCTTTAAGGACTTGAAGTCAACTGTACATAGATGGAGAAATCCGTGCTATAATTTGCATAACCTTTACCTTAAAATATTTCATGACTTGTATAAAAATTATTTCAAATTACTGGAAATTCTTTCTTCCATTTGAAAAATAAACAATTCAAACTAACGAACACGCTAGCTCTGCCATTTCACAAAAACTTGAATAAAATTCCTAAATTGCTTCAACATTTTAATATCAATATGGCATTTACGAACCTTGAAAGTATAAATGAATAATTGATAAAAAAAAAAAAAATTCACCAAAGTAATTGTAATTGTTGTATTTACGTAATACCTAGTAAGAAATTAAATAATATGTAGGGCAAACAGGCAAACACCTGGCAATAAAAAAATATATAAAAATATATCATGATTAAGTTAGGATTTCATTGCTTTGTTTATATGAGCGATTTAAACCCTCCTATTTTTTTTTCAAATATTCATATTAAACTGTTGAATGTAAATTGACTAAATCGGTCTCATTTTTTTGTTTATTTTTCTGTCTCCGTTTCTCTCTATGTTTCAAATTCTCTCTCTCTGTGTCTGTATCTCTCTCTGTCTGTATCTCTGTGTGTCTGAGTGTATTTGTCTGTGTGTGTCTCTCTCTCTGACACACACACCAGGATGTATTAAGTATGTCAGTATATGAAAACAAAAATCAGGATGTAATTTTTAACTATTTACGGTAATTACAGACAAAGGTGGAGAAGATCGACTTGAAGTATGATTAACACTGTTCCCTTTCAAGTAAAAATAACTTGGTATTATTTGACTTAAAGTATAATTAAAACGTGTGTAATTAAAGCTGTTTAGTGTGACTTCGACGCTTAATTCTGTAAGTGATTTGTTCCAAATGTCTTGTGGTTCATCGTTCGAGGTTCCTCAGCTCTATCATGAATAGAGCTCTGTCTATTCATGAATTCTTCAGCTCTATCTGTTATGAATTTTGTGTCGTTTACGGTCTTAAAATGCCTCGTTTATGGAATTATTTATTGTCAAATTGGCAAGTCTGGTTGATGATGATGATGATAAGGGTTTCCAATAACTGAGGATAATCATCTTCTAGTGTGGCTACTTGCTGAGTAGGTGACCGGAGCTCCAGTGTCTACACCACTTCCTAGACAACATTGATGGTAAAGCTTCTTGAATGCAAAAATGAATAAAATCGCTGTTGTATAAGTGACGATATCGTAGATATGATAAGTTTATGGCGTGTCTCTGCACAATCGCATAACGATACAGAGGGATAATTTGTTTATGAGTAGAACACACTCATTTATCCTCCCTCGCAATCCGAAGATAAATGGTTCGAGGATAAGGAGGGATAATCCGCCAGCCATAAAACATATTAACTCATCCTCCGTCTTACTCATGAACAACCACACGGTCTAGACCTAACTACCGGTGCTTGACGTAAGGGTTGTGAGTAAATGGAATGATCTTAAGGAGCAGGTTGTTGAGGCAAACTTTATTTATAACTTTAAAATCAGGTATGATAGGTAATTAGGCCAGGAATCATTGCATTAGACAACCAATGACTAGAAAAGCGGGTTCTAAGAGCTGGAGCTCGATCCTGCAGGCATATATATATATATATATTCATTCGGCCTAGTCTCACTGTCGCAAACACTACCTTTAGAAAAGAGCATATATACTTTGTTCCAAGTTTACATAAAACTCCTCCTTAATCCAGGCAATCACCTTTTCTAATCTGCCAATCCAACCAATCTTTTCGTTATTGTCGCGCCTTAATTCCGCCTTCTGGCAGTCCCACATCTCTCTCTCCATAAAAAGGTTTTCTTCTTTTAAATAGGAAAAACAAATTATTGTGCTCCAAGCAAAGTAGTTTCATGACTCTAATAAGGCGCTTCCAGATGTGTGTTGTCAACTGTCTCTTTGGAAACAGGCAAGTTCTCAAAGAGATATTTGCGTCATTGAAAAATTGTCTTGGTATCCTGGGGCCAGATTCACGAAGAAGTTACGCAAGGACTTACGAACCTGTACATCTTTTCTCAATCTTTGACGGCTTTGTTTACAATTATTAAACAGTTAATGAGCTCCGAAGCACCAGGAGGCTGTTTATAACAATAACAACAGTTGATTGGCAAGTTTTCATGCTTGTAAACTGTTTAATAAATGTAACCAAAGCCGTCAAAGATTGAGGAAATATGTACACCTGGATGTAAACGTTGAAATATTCGCTGGTTTGAGACAAATTTGTCCCAAATCTTAACATATCATTTGTATATGACTGTTCTTTTAAACTACTTGCTGCAATTTTCTTTTTTTTAAATAGCGGTATTTCGATCATTATTTGCTTCCAGTTTAAGTGTTTAAGACTGAGGTCTCCAAGCAACATAATGTTGGGGACCTGGTTTTAGGGGTTTCTAGGCAACTATATGTACGTACATAAAGGGTATATATATATATATATATATATATATATATATATATATATATATATATATATATATATATATATAATATGGAACGAAGACAGCACAAGTTTTTCTGTATGTTGATTTGACTCTCTTCCCTTCTACCGAATCATTTGTGAAGCTTAGCTCCCACTTCCGTTACTCACCACTACTCTCCCGTTACTCACCCCAACACACGACAGCAAATCCACGTCCCTGAAAGAGGTGTTCCCCCTCCCGTCTCAGACACCAGCTCTTCTGCATTCACCAATTTATGAGTTCTGACAAACAATGGATTTACGAAATACACTTTCTAAATGAAAAATGGTCGGCGTAAGATTAGCGGGGTTGCCTGAATATCCCTTTTTGTTGCCATTTCCGTCATCCGAGGTGTATCTGTGGCATCCCTGAGAGTTGCCTCCCTGCTAGTGCCAGCGCTAACCACCCCATTATGGTTGTTTACGGTCGTTAGAGATCCTCGTGAACGCAAATGGCTCGTTCATGCACGCTGTCTTCCGAATTTCCTGTCCCCCAGTCTCTGGCTTTGTCTCTTTCTGTTTACTGGTTTGTGACTTTTCATTACTTTTCTCAATCTCTCTTTTCCATCCTCAGTCTCTCTTTCCACCCTGTCACTCTCTTTATCTTTCTCTCTCTCTCTCCCTCTCGGTCGTTACAGAAGTCGCATCCAAGAGAGAGAGAACAACTACGTCGCAAACTACCCCTGTTGAGAAACATAACAAGTAGTTCCAACAATTGAGATCCGGTGATGAGAAATGTTGCTCCATCTGCCATGGTAACAACTTCTCGAATCTGTAGCATGCCTGGGATATCTTCACCTACCACCCATCTCACTATCACCACCCCCAGCATCCTTGGGATATCCTCACCTACCACCCATCTCACTATCACCACCCCCAGCATCCTTGGGATATCCTCATCTGCGACACATCTCGCCTCCAGCATCCCTGGCTCCGTCACGGGAAATGCTGTGTCAACATGGATGATGCTGCGGGGGCGGCAATGCATTTGTTTTTTATTCGTTGTTTTAATAATTGCAAATATTAGATATTTCTATATTTCTCCCTCCATTATAATTTGTGTTATTCTTAGTTTTATCCCAATAATTATAACAGGTGTTTGTGTAATAATTCACTGACAACATTGACAAATAACGCTACACAACAGGTGTTTAAAAAACAAATGTTATTGAACACCTGCACTACGACGACATCGGATAGTTATGGAGAGTTTATTTTCATTTTGATGTTTTTTTTATGTCCAATGGTGGATCTATTCGTCTGTCAATCGCTGTCCGTCAATATATATATATATATATATATATATATATATATATATATATATATATATATATATATATATATATATATTGTTGTTGATTCTCTTCTGTAAAACATAGTATTATTTTACACGACTCCTATCCTTCCTCCTGATCCCCTGCTACCTACCCCATCATTCCCATCCACCCCCTCCCATTCCACCCTTCCCACTCCTCTGTGATGCCACAGTCCATCCCCGCTACCATCCCTTCATCTCCTCTCCCATCAATCATGCACAGCATCCCCCGCATCTTCTGTAGAAACCCACCACCTGACGGAGGACGTCGTCTGGGACGTTCCTAGGGTTGTCGCAGAGGGCGCGGGAGGAGGAGTGGGAGAAGATGATAGGCGCCTGCGTAGTGGCCAAAGTGTCTCTCATCGTCTGAGTGGAGACGTGAGAGAGGTCCACCATCATCCCTAGACGATTCATCTCCTGCACGACCTTCTGCGGGAGACAGGGAGAAGGGAAATTGGTGTATTATGGTGAATGGAGGAGGAAAAGAAGATGGAAGTGAGGGATAGCTGGAGAGTCAAAAAACAATATGGGAGAAAATTAAATACTTTACAATAATTATCCTGCTTTATTATCAGTGACTCGAGGTATAATTAATGTAAAATATCTAGCAGAATACAAGGTAGACCTCTTTAGTTTATCTCTTTAGTAGATAAACACATTAGTTTATCATTTCATTATCATTATAACAAAAATTCTCCATTATAAATTATAGAGAAAGCAATTTGGCATTAAGCAATAAGCCTTTAGGCGTCTCAAGTTATATATTATATTATTTATAATATAAATAATAACAATTTATATTATTGGCATTAGTTTGTAAATACTTACTCTCTTGAAAAATAAAGTAAACGAATTGACTGTCAACATCACTTGGTTAATAACGCGTAAATAAAATGACTGTCAATAAAGTACTGTTAATAATAATACATTATTTTTAAGGGGGAATACACACGAATACACAAAAATAGTTTTCAATTCCAGTATGAGTATCTAATGAGTATTTTACTCATTAGTAATACTCAATACATAATACTCAGTATTATGAGTATGTATAATGAGTGTCAGAGTATAATGAGATAAGAGAATATCTTTGCTTCCAATATACAGAAGTTTATCTTAGGTTGGAAAAGTGAAATTCTGCTTATTATATAGTCTAATACACATTTTCGTAGAGCCAAAGATTTACGCCACTTGGGGTGGACGGTAGAGCGACGGTCTCGCTTCATACAGGTCGGCGTTCAATCCCCGACCGTCCATCAAGTAGTTTGGCACCATTCCTTTCCCCCGTCCCATCCCAAATCCTTATCCTGACCCTCTTCCCAGTGAACACAACAAATAATCTATGCTGTTCCTCTAGACTTCCCCCTCACGTAGACCTCTCATGGAGCAGTAACTTCAACTACACACCAACACAGCAACAATTTGGTGTCAGTTTTGCACAACATTTTATATACTATCGGGCCATTGTTGTTTAAGTGTGAGAGTTGTTTTGGGAGGTAGCCCATTACCTGGCCTCGGCCATACTCAAGGGGGGGCCACAGTTCGAGACCCTGTGCTGCACCTTCCCAATATATATGTAAATCTTGTGATTACCGTCCCAAAGCTGACGTTTACAGGGCGAGGGGAAGGTGGCCACTTGTCAACTGGACGCCTCCTGTGTGTGGGAGGATGAGTTTGTTGTGATAATAAGGCTTCTGCTTTATTACATCTATTTTCACTATTATCTTATTATCTCATTATTTTTGCTTATCATCAGCGCATTTTACATCATTATATAATTTACGGTATTAATAATAACAATAATAATAATAATATTATTATTATTATTAATATTATCCCATTTTCATTCTCCCATTTTCAGTGGCAAAGCTGACTCTGCTAGTTGTATTTTATCAATATTTTGAGGTAACTTTCCGGCTCCTCTTCTCTCCTCTCATTCCGGTGTTTCTGCGACATTTTTGCTTCGTTCTCTTCCATAACAGGTCCCTCGCGTCTCCTGTTGTGCTCCTCAGTCCTATGAGGACAAAGAGGAAAGAAGAGGAAAGGAAAATATGGACAACATCGAAAACATTTTGAAAGAAAACTTGTAGCATAATGGAAAGGAAAATGACGAGTTTCTCAGTGAATTAGCAGATTTTTTTTAGACGTCTTGAGTCGGACAAATATTTTCTTAAGACTAGACAAGAATACATTGCATATCAGTGTATTCTTGTCTAATGACAAACATCTGGATGTCATATCAAAGTATTCATTCGATAGAGACCCTGCTTGATACCTGGTTGATGGGGTTCTGGGAGTTTTTCTACTCCCCAAGCCCAACTCGGGGCCAGCCTTGACTTGTCAGAGCTTGGTCCAACAGGCTTATGCTCGGAGCAGCCCGCATCCAAGGTCACTCGGGCCCCACGCTAGGTCACCCTACCTAGGGGCACCGTTAATGGCATAAATGAACGAGACCTGACTCTTGAAGACAACCTGAAACCTTCGGTTACTTAAGTATAGTGTTTATTGAGATCCACAAGCTTACCATTAACTTCACATCTGTTAAGCTTGCCAAACCCAAAGCCTGTACATCTGTACAAGTGCACTGTGCACTTGTTCCATTTCGCGATCAGCTGTAAGAGCAAATCTGATCTGAAAAATAAGCAAATCCATTTGCTTAGTTTGGGGAAAGATAAAGTATTTTTTTTTTACGAAGAATGTAATCTCAATCTCATCTCAATTTGGATCACTGACAACCAATGTTATGAAAACAAGAATGTCTAATTCCTAATCGTATTATCATAACGTTATTCATTGAGCATAAACTGTTCTCCCTCAAGCTGTCAACAGAACCATTACGAATTCATCAAAAAGTTCTTATTCATCATTTTCGAAGGGCTTTAGTGCACATATTGGTGCAGAGGGGAGCCAATATGCGGGCTTCACCTGCGGGCTGCTGAAGGAGATGGAATATACAACACAGCCGGCCTCTCTTCCGGCCGGATGTGACGCAAGGCCCACTGAGCCGTGCCTCATATGGCAACAACAAAGACCAGCCGTGCCTGATATGGCAACAAGGTCTAGCAAAGCATTAACAAACACACCACTATGACCCACAAGACAACAAACACACCTCTATGACCAACAAAACAAACACAACATGGCCTACAATCCTACACCGAATACAACCAATACAACACAGCTTGTCGGTTACACCTCTGAGTCGTTCTCTAACTGCAACACCCACAACACACTCGTCTCTCGCCAGCAATTGTTGTCGTTTGTGATGACAAATTTCCTCTCCTCCCAGTGACGAATTTGGTCGTTCTTAGTGACAGATAGCGCCCGTTTTTCTTAGTCGATGGCATGAGTGTTGTCAGGCCTGTGGCAAACCTGACCGGCCATGTGGCTTGTAGTGTGCTGAGGTGATGGTTGGGGTGAGGGTGGGGAAGGGGGGGAAGGGGGGTTGTTAATTGGGGGTTTGGGAGAGGCGTGGTCGTGAGAGGTTGGGGGAGGTGTTATGAGGTGTGGGTCAAACAACAGACGGGGTGTTGTGGCGGTATTATTTTGGAGGGTTTTGGAGCTGGAGCAACCAGCAGGAGACTCGACATCAGCGAGGCACTACATATCAAAAAGTCCAGCAACAGCAAGCAGGTTGGAGCAACCAGCCTGTTGATGTTATTTGAGGGAAATGGTGTGTTGTGGTGGAGCTGTGGAAGCGGAATTTTGTTGGGTTGGTCAGCCAAAGGGAACTATATAGGCATCATAGGAGAAAACACCCATTAGTAAAAGTGTAGAACTTACTATGCCTGTTGGAAAGATTTTAAACCGATTAACATAGACTCTATGACCATAAGGTTAATTAAATCATTTTTCTTTTTAGCTGTGGCTCGTTCAAAATAGATTATTACCCAATCCTACCTCTCCAGCCAGAGTCCAATGGAACTCGCAATATTATTTCAGGGATTATCCACAAGTGAATCAGGCCGGTGGAATATAAGGATTATTATAGCTGTTATCAGGATTGCAGATAGCAGACCTCCGTTTAAGGCTATATAATTCTGTATCCCATGATAGCGAATGCAACCATTACCGGGGAAGTTTAAACTTATTTACAGTACTTTCATGCTTAAAAGATTATTTTATCGGGAGTTGAATTGTATTATTTGTGAAGATGGGGAAAATGATCGTCTCGTGTTCCTCGTAATTTGTCGACGTAAAGTACACCGTAGTTGATACCTGGTTGATACCTGGTTGATGGGGTTCTGGGAGTTCTTCTACTCCCCAAGCCCGGCCCGAGGCCAGGCTTGACTTGTGAGAGTTTGGTCCACTAGGCTGTTGCTTGGAGCGGCCCGCAGGCCCACATACCCACCACAGCCCGGTTGGTCCGGCACTCCATGGAGGAATAAATCTAGTTTCCTCTTGAAGATGTCCACGGTGGTTCCGGCAATATTTCGTATGCTTGCTGGAAAGTTACAGTGCTGTTGATGGTGACTTTCAGTCACCGTAGTAAAGTGATTAGTTGTATATGAAAATACACTTTAAACTTCCGTTCAGAAATACTCGAACGTGAATAGTTATACACTAGACTGAGAGAAACATACAACAGCGTTAATTTGGTGATAATATACAGGTATACACTATTGTAAAGAGGCCAGTGACTTAAAGGTATACATGGTCATACATTAGTGTTATACGGATAGACACTGTTGTGCTCTTAAGCCAAAATCATACGAACATACAACGGCGTGTATTGAACAGGAAAACACTACCATACACTGAGGAGCACCATACAAATACATAAAATATCGTTTACCGAATAACAGAATACAGGCATACATCGCCTGAAATAAACACCAGTACAAAAGTATACACCGTTGTATCCTAACCAAGTCATGCAGAATCACCCTAATGTATGCATACCAGCGAAGTATTACGGAACATTACACTAAAAATGTCAGAAACGTCTTACATATAGCTCAACTCCTCGCATAAACTGTTTATCTTTAAGTTTTAAAGAGTCTCTACGCTCCACGTTATGACTGGGCAAACTCTACGCAAGTGCCGGTAATCTGTGAAGTTTTCACAACTGTGAAGAACAGTGTAAGTTGGCGCCAGTTTATTGGCTAAAGAGAACATCGTCATTTGCCACAGTTTGCTCAACTATATATGGCAACAAGGGACTTCCTTGGTAAGTTCGAACCTTATGTCAATATATGTAAGTTTACATGTGATGGTAATTGCGTGATTGCTTAACTGTCGGTGAAGTTGATAGTTATCTATTGTGATTTTTATATATTTTATTTTGTTCAGCTTGAATGTAATTGTGTATCGTTTGTAATTTTAATATGTGAGCTGTGTACATGTTGTGTTCAAGAAAGGCATTTGAGCGTGTTCTTTGTAGTTTATTCCTTTATATAGGAATATAGGTACATATACAGATTTAGTTGCACGGTATTAATTGGAAAGTATTTTGAGCAATTGAACAAGAAACTGAACTTGCACTAAACAGCCGAACACAAGTTGCAACGTTCAGAAACACATTGCCATAATTTATCACGTTTCTGTGTTGTCATTCTCAATGTCACTCTGCATATCTCCGACACTTTGCAAGATGCAGCTAAGAGCATCACACTAAATGAGCCACAGAGACGTTAGAAAGAACTCTTTCAGTGTCAGAGTAGTTAACAAATGGAATACATTAAGCAGTGATGTGGTGGAGGCTGACTCCATATAAAGTTTTAAGGGCTAGAATAGATACTGGCAGACTCAAGAATCTGTAAAGCAGTTGCTTGACGGTTGAGAAGCGGGACCGAAGAGCCAGTACAACTAGGTGAGTATAGTAAGGTTCGAGTCACGACTCTCGCCTTCAAACTCGCATTGAAAAATCAGAATGTGTGGGAGGCAAGTTTTGAGGCAGGTGCTGTGTACAGTTGCTCTTGTTTACGGGACAATCCAAAACCAATAAGTTGGGCTAAGTGTGCCATTGCAAACACTTTCCGGGAAATTTCAGGCGAAAATGAGCAATTTCGCCTCGAACGATCAATTTCACATATTACAAAAAAAATATTTGGATTGTTTCAGGGTAGCGATTTCAAGGAAACGAATTCGAAGTCCGCGTGAAACTGATATTCGGGTACAATATTTCTTTGAAAACATACCTAAAATCATTATAGTGTTTAAAGTTTCCACTATGAAGAATGCTCAAATGTTGTTGGAATTGTGATAAGTTTGCTGCCAAATGATTCGGGCGCAGCAAGTGTTCGGTAAAATTAAATATAGCTCATTTCTGCAAGCAGTATAACACTAATGATTTACGTTTGTTGCCAGTAAATCAATTCATGTGCGCGAGTGTGTGTGCTTTCTATAGACTAATGTCAATTATGTTCAACTAAAGCATCCTCGCCGCAGCTTACGAGGCCAGAAAGCAGAATTTCAGAACAATAAAACTTTGGTCGAATTGATCTTTGACTATCAAGTTAGTTGTACTGAAATTCATAAAGCAGATAATGAAGCTTTTCCTGAAAGTTAAGCTTGTATAGTAAACATTCAAGTAAACGAATTATTGAGGATGTCAAAAGTTTGACATCCTCAATGTTTGACATTTAACGGTCAAATGTACGAACCGTAGCTAATTTAGATAGTAGACATCCAAGAAAATTAAATAGGGGTGCCAAAGGCCACATGCTTTCAAGTACATGAACTCTCGTTGAACTCTGACATAACTCCTTTGAAATCAAAAGATGCACTCATGAAAGGCAAAGTTACCTCTCTTAGAGAACAGAACGGAACTGCCAGGAGGAAGCCAGAGGCCATTACGACTATATAACAGTTGAAAAGAATCAGGATCGGGATTTTAGATAAGACGGGAGGTGGGGAGATAAGGAATGGTACCAAACCACTTGGAAGTTCGGGGATTGAACGCCGACCTGCATCAAGCGACACCGTCGCTCTACCGTTCAGTCCAAGTGGTTGAGCAGGTTCAATGCACAATACAATGAGAGTACTGAGCTGTCGAAGTGTTCTCTGCCAGAATTATTTAACCCACTTTTGGGAGGTTTATGCTCTGAATTTGGCTTTAATTTAGACACAAATTTGTTCCTAACCTTTGCTGAATATTTCATTAGTGTGTCCAAGTTCTCATGTGGCAGTTATTACTCTCCAAACTACCTTTGACACAGATAACATAAAAGAAATGCTAGAACAACTAGACTTGTTAGGAGGAAAGCTGTTGAAATGTATCAGGGGGGGGGGGACCACCCGAGTAACAGAATCGGCTTAATCGTTTTGAAAGGAGTTAAAAGAAATATTTCTGCATCCGTTGGGCCGCATACATCTCAGGGTAAAGAAATTAAGACCCACACTTTTCAGTATTTTTAAACACAAATTAATATCTGACTAACCAACACAGTTGGCAAAGCAGTTACCTGTTACGTTGATATCTTTTGCATTGCAACAACTACGCAAACTTGACTGCAAACTCTTCTTGATTCTCTTGATACTGACGACTAAGTATCGATTCAGTCGGTATCGATTCAACGATATTGACGTTGAATACAGTCTCATGATCTTTATAGCAAAATCCACAAACCTTCATCTCATCAAAGTTACTAATTTCTCCTCTTTGTATTTAAGTCTTTGCACTACACTCACAGGTTTCAGAGTTGATACTGATGTTGTGTACAACCTACAGCATAGACTCAAACCTATGAAACTTTTGTGCATAAAAAATTTGTTAAATTTGTTTGGGAGCCGGTCGGCCGAGCGGACAGCACGCTGGACTTGTGATCCTGTGGTCCTGGGTTCGATCCCAGGCGCCGGCGAGAAACAATGGGCAGAGTTTCTTTCACCCTATGCCCCTGTTACCTAGCAGTAAAATAGGTACGTGGGTGTTAGTCAGCTGTCACGGGCTGCTTCTTGGGGGTGGAGGCCTGGTCGAGGACCGGGCCGCGGGGATACTAAAAGCCCCGAAATCATCTCAAGATAACCTCAAGATAACCTCCCCATGGCCCTGTTAGCTGCCGAACCATGGGCTCAGTTTAGTGATAGTGTACTGTTGAATTGTCTACTTTGTCAATACTTCAAGTTTTGATAACGATAACGATAAAAAGTGATAACGACCAATCAAGTTTTGGTTGCTCGTTATCATGTCTCCCTTCTTCCTTCTTTCATACTCGCTGGTGAGGTAAAGTTCACACAGAATTTCCAAAGTAAGAAAGTAACTCACATATTGTGACTACATATTTATGTGAGTAGTCGAAGGTCAAGGATAACGTGATGGACTGCTGCGAGGGAGAGTAAGTGAAACATGGGTGGCGGGGACCGTAGACTTTTATTGCCTTCTGTGCTAATGTTATCATGTTCAGAATTTTTATTCCTTTTGAATTTATTAAAATCTTTATGGTTTTTTATTTACACAGTCAGATAGCTGTGTAAACGAGGCACACAGCCGGTTATCCAGCCAGATATCCAGTCGGCCAGATAGCTGGGCACAGGCACAGCCAGCTACCTAGCTAACCTTTAAACAAGTAAAAGTGTTCAGAAAATATTAGGAAATGCCAGGAAATACCAGAATCCAGAAACGTGTTTTTTATACTAAATATCCGAATTAGTGTGCAAATAATTAAATAAAATACATATAAATGTAGGGAAATATATATAAATGTAGGGAAAATACATATAAATGTAGGGAAAATACATATAAATGTAGGGAAAATACATAAAATGTAGGGAAAATACATATAAATGTAGGAAAATACATATAAATGTAGGGAAAATACATATAAATGTAGGGAAAATACATATAAATGTAGGAAAATACATATAAATGTAGGGAAAATACATATAAATGTAGGGAAAATACATATAAATGTAGGGAAAATATATATAAATATGTATATATAAATGTAGGGTAATGTCTGTTAATTCCCGATATATTAAGTACATTGTTTACAAAAGAGAGTGTAGAAGATATGTGTGAAAGTGTACGAAAAGTTACCAAAAATGTAAATAGCGTTTTTTAAATCCCAAAGGAACGGGAAGAAGGGTTTTTGAGAACGTAAGTTTGTTCTGAAAATATTTCACGCTTGAGAATTATGTGAAAGAAAAACGTGCTTGAAGTGCTGGATAGGATAAGCCTGCCGCGTGTGTGTGTGTGTGTGTGTGTGTGTGTGTGTGTGTGTGTGTGTGTGTGTGTGTGTGTGTGTGTGTTTGTGTTTGAATGTGTGTGTGTGTGTGTGTCTCATCGAGATGTGCTTGCATGATTGGGAGTAAACTCTAAAGACTATTTTAATGTTCTAGTTCGATAGCTCGCTCGCTTGCTCTCCCTAATATATATATATATATATATATATATATATAATATATATATATATATATATATATATATATATATATATATATAGTTAAATATGACCGCATTGTTGGCGTTGTTATCTTATAGTAGAAGCGTTCTATGTTCTAGATATTCTCTTACTCTCGGGAATAAGAAGAGCAATCAAGTTACCTATATTCATGTTAAAGAAACTCTAATGATTATTGAAGGGGTATATCTTTTACATCGTTTCATTGCACTCTGGAATATCTTCAGGTAAGGAATGAATTGTACAGTATATTCATTTCATAAATATGCATAAGTACACAGGTTTAATATGAAAATATTCACATCCACCGTTAGACTCCAATATACAATTTAGAAATTGATGTGAA
Organism: Procambarus virginalis; assembly: GCA_020271785.1. Lineage (NCBI taxonomy): Eukaryota > Metazoa > Arthropoda > Malacostraca > Decapoda > Cambaridae > Procambarus > Procambarus virginalis. Next base: position 6,123,229 of record WNGS01161107.1, read on the forward strand.
CTTACCTTGCCAAAGTCCGTGAGTCCAAAGTTTTCAGTTTTCTTTGCCTCTGGCGTCTGTGTCTCTATCACAGAAGAGGTGGCCCTGTGGTGGGGAAGAGAGGGGGGGAAGGGGGAGGAGTCAGTGATCAAGATCTGTATATCTTGGCTGTATACTACATCTGTATCCATTATCTTTCTCTCTTGCGTTTAAGGCTCTCTTTTTACTAAATTATCTATCACTCTTTTTTTTTAACTCTCCCTCATTCATTCTGTTTCTGTCTCTCTCACTGTTTTTCTTTGACTCTCACTCTGTTTCTCTTCAATCTCTTCCTTATTATCTCTATCTCGCTCTCCTCTCTCATCCTTCACTCTCAGTTTTGCCTCCAACTAACAAGCTTAACTGATATCTGCCTTGTAAGCAAATTCTCGCTATCCAGCCAAATGGAAAGTCGGATCATCAACTCATTTTCTATAACGAGCTGAACAGTTACGAGGAGAATACAACGTAGAAAACGGAAAGAAGAGGAATGTAGGTAATACAAAATACAACTCTTCTCCTAACGTCACCTTGTGTGGGGATTTTTTATTTCGAATAATTGTTTGCGCATCAGAAGGTGATTATAATTTGAATTTCGTATGGAATTGCTTTTTCAACATATTGAGCACATCAGTATTAAATATATATATATTTAAAAAAAAATTGTATTCTATATCAGTAGAAAGAAATTATGTAATACATTTTGGGCTTGTTTCAACTCTAATTGAATTCAGACGTTTAAGTTTGACAGTAGAATCACAAATGAATCAGTTTCAGAATTAACTCGGCTCTGTAGTCATTCCAGAGCAGCTCTCTGGTTATCAACGAGTCTGATATCAGTAAAATGCAATGCACAGCATAAAACTAACTATGCCTTGAAATAAAATTATATCTGGTATGAACTCGACAATGGCCGTAATATAAAATAATTAATAATATAATATCCGACAATGGCCCGGCATAAAATTGTTCCTAACACAAACTCCACTTCCACTATACTCTAAATATTCGCCACGCTGTAGAGAAAGTTAAAGCAAAATTTTAACACACACACACACACACACACACACACACACACACACACACACACACATATATATATATATATATATATATATATATATATATATATATATATATATATATATATATAATATATCGTTTATTTGTGCGTGTGTGTACTCACTCATTTGTACTTTTCTAGTTGCGCTTGCGGGGGTTGAGCTATTAGGCTTGTTAGGTTCTATCATATCTACATGCAAAACTGAGTGGAATCTGCCTCTACCACATCACTAGCTAATGCCTTCCATTTGCTTAACTACTCTGACACTCAAATAGTTCTTTATAATGTTATTGTGGCTCATTTGGGTACTCCTGTGTTTCCCTTGAACGAGTTGTACCCGTTGGAAACAGTATATTTACCTATCTTACCAATTCTCATCATAACTTTGTATGTGGTAATCATGTCTTCCCTAGCTTTCTGTCTTACAGTGACGTGAGGTTTAATTCCAGTAGCCTTTCTACATAGCTCATACCTCTCAGCTTGCGTCTGGTGGCATACCTGCGAACTTTCTCTTCGTTTTATGTATGCCGTTGATGATATCCTTTTGATATCCTTTTCAAGGGACAAGTTCAGTGTGATGTTGACCCCCCAGATCTTTCTCTCTACTTGATTCTTGGAGGATTTCATTTCCCAATTAATATCTTGTGTATTATACATACTCCTCTTGCTCGTTATACATACATTTTTCATTACTTAACACTTGTTGGAGTTAAACTCTTTGTATACATTTGTTCGACTATTCCTTCAGTTTGTGCAGGTCTTCTTGTATTCACTTGATGTCTTCCACTATTATAAACTTTCTCAGAATTTCAGCACCGTCAACATAGAAGGAAGTCTATCCTCTCTGGAAAATAGTTTAAGATACATCAGAAACAAGAAAGGCTAGCGTACAATACCATGTGGGACTCTGTTGGTGATATCTTGCTATTCTGAAGTCTCTCCCTACCCCACTCATAGTAACTTGGTGTTTTCTGTTGGCTTAGGTACTCATGTATCCACTGGAGTACTTCTACTTATTATTCCTGCCTTTTTCTCCAAATTATGCACATGCCTCTTATGGGGGTACTGTGTCAAAGGCTTTCTGACAGTCTTGGAAAATGCAGTCTACCCACCCTTCTGTTTAATTTTTGTCTCTTGGTCATAGAAGTCTATTAAACCTGTGAAGCAGTATTTGCCACCCTGAACCATTGTTTATGATGTATTATATAGCCCTCTGCAGACGAGGAGTCACACAATCGACTTGAGAATGGTCCAGGACGGACCGAAACGTCGTCGTCCCTTCACCTGCTAGTGTGTGGTCTGGTCAACATTATAAAGCCTTTTCTCACCAGATGTGTCGCTAACTTTTTCCTCGCTATCTTCTCCATAACCTTTCGTGGCATACAAGTTAGGGACACTGTTCTGTAGGTCAGTGCCTCTTACCTGTCACCCTTTTGGTATATTGGGAATATGTTAGCCATCTTCCAGTTTTCTGGTGGGTCTCCTGCTTCCAGTGACCTTTTATACATCATAGACTGCATAGACCCCAATGGGGTTTCTAATTTGACTTCACTTATCATGCTCATTCAGGATGAATATCAGATCTAGTCTATCCAGTTCGTCATTTCCTCTCAGTCTTGTGGGTTTCTTGGCAAATTGATTTAGAAAGTTTCTCATTGCCGCATCCAATAGCTTAGCTCTCCATGTATCTGTGCCTCCATTTGGCTCTCTGTTTTTCCCAGTCTATCTTGCCATGGTTGAAGTCTCCCATGATTGGCAGCCTGGATACGTTCCTGTAGGCGATAAAAGCTGCAGCTGCTGCTACTCTGATATATTTGTGATAGCCATGATATCATTGTCATACATCTATCTTGGTCGTCTTTATTTTAAGGGATTAAATGTTTTTTCTACTATTATCCCATTATCACAGAGGCTGTAATGAAGCATCTGAACCTTTCACAGCCCAGAGTAGCAATGCCTTCGAAATTTCAGTACTTCCTTATCATATAAAAACCTCTCTTACTCTTCTCTTCTCTCTCTCTTTCCTCACTACATAGTAGTTCTGTGGATACTCTACATTTGTTATGGTGCCTGAAATTGTGTTTCTTAGTGCTTTTACATCTGAATTTTCTTCTTCTGATCTTTCCCCAAGTTTGCTTATTGTATTTGTAGACCCATCTGAGTACATTACCTTGAAATTCCTTTCTGTCCATTCTCACTTACTCTTCTCCCCCACATTGCAGGCCTTTCCACTGGAGTAGGAAGTTGTTCGGTGGGTGGGGCTGATTGGATGGGTTTGTTGTCCTGTGAGATAGTTGACAGGGGTTCGGAGAATGAGGAGGTAAAGGGTGAGGGTCAAGGGAAGTGGGGACATTGAGGGCATGGAAGGAGAAGGGGGTGGGGGTTAGGAGGAATTGGATAGAGGGGAGAGAGAGGGCTTGGGGATGAGGAGGGTTTTAGGGGTGGAAGATGAAGGTGCTGCGCTTCTCTTGGGGTCACTGAACTGCTGGTGGAGGGTACCCCACTCCCCTCTAGAACTACTGTTTTAAGGACTGTGGTTCCCACGGTTTCCTTCTCTCTCCCTGTGCCTCTTTCTTGCGTCTGCTGCCATGATCCTCCATCCATCTGTACCTTCTTCAGGATCTTTGTCACTGCAGCTCTCTCCGTAGAATTCCCCTCTTCCAGACTGGAGCATTCTTGGTCCGTAATACCTACTAGGACCACCGCCCTTTTACTCTCCTGTAGCTAACTAGTGTACCTTGCTGCTTCCTTTGAAGTGGCTGCTTTCATGACAACTTCTTTCACTTTGGACGTGGCTTTTGTATGTGTGTGTGTATGTAATATTATGTGAGCCATGAGAATGTGGTGGAGACATGCAGGAGAATGTGGTGGAGACATGCAGGAGAATGTGGTGGAGACATGCAGGAGAATGTGGTGGAGACATGCAGGAGAATGTGGTGGAGACATGCAGGAGAATGTGGTGGAGACATGCAGGAGAATGTGGTGGAGACATGCAGGAGAATGTGGTGGAGACATGCAGGAGAATGTGGTGGAGACATGCAGGAGCATGTGGTGGAGACATGCAGGAGAATGTGGTGGAGACATGCAGGAGAATGTGGTGGAGACATGCAGGAGCATGTGGTGGAGACATGCAGGAGAATGTGGTGGAGACATGCAGGAGAATGTGGTGGAGACATGCAGGAGAATGTGGTGGAGACATGCAGGAGAATGTGGTGGAGACATGCAGGAGAATGTGGTGGAGACATGCAGGAGAATGTGGAGAACAAATCACACTGAGAATGAGGGAAAACGTTGGTTTGGATCAAACAAACACAACTTGAGAATAAACGAAGATGGAGGAAACCTATTGCCCACATCAGATAGTTTCCTAACAATTTCCACCTCACTCAATTACACATACACACAGAAATCACAATAACGTGAAATATGACTAAGACGCAGCTGGGAACATCCCGTGCGTATGTTCGAACCCTCATCACGGCCCTTGTGAATTTGTTCAATTATACATATTCTGAACCTAACTTGAAACACTCCAGGGAGCCTAGGTCTCTTATGTTACAAGGCAGTTGATCTATAAATAATAAACTGTTTTTAATTTAATATTTACCCAGGTATTTCTTGCATCAAGATTTACCCAGTCTATATGAATTATACTATGTTCTATTACGCGTTGATATATTTAAACCTTATTTATTGAACCTTTCATATAGTTTGATCATGTCACTTCTCTTTCTTCGTCTTTATACAAAATGCAAATTAAGCTTTATTTAATTTCTCTCCTCAAAGAGGGTTTTAATTTCCTGTTATCGTACGCGTTCAGTTAAAGTTATGTTAATTTTTCAGTACAAAGACGAATAGTGAACTATATAAATCAACAAGATAAGGCTGAAGAATGCATCTTGAAATTAAAGCTAGTATTTCAAAACATAAATCCCTAATGTTATATTTTTTATGTACTATATTACGTACATTTATGTAATTAAACTTTTGTCATAGACCCCTACTAATCACGACTCCCAGATGTTTTTCACATCAAAATTTTTCAGTTTTAACATTGCCCAGGTGATATCTGGTAACTGCCATCATTACATAGTTCATGCCTAAAGAAAACTCTAAGTGTATATATGCCAAGAAGCGTGGGAACAGTATATACAGTATTTAATCCCTTGTATCGTAGTGTTTTCAGTGCCACAGTAACAATTTTCCTAATGGTGCCATTACAGCAAGTTACTACAAGTCTTTATTACAGCGCCTCTAGACAGTGATGACACTGACCTTAACACAACAGTCAACAGTTCAGTCATTTAGGGTGTGTTCTTCTGAAAGAACAGTTTTCTCTGTTAGCAAGTCAATTATTAAAATAAATAAATAAAACTAAGAGTTGAAATTATCATTATTTGCAGAGTTGCAAAAAGTCACTCCAACGACCTGTAATAGTTGGGTTGGTTGGACTGTGAGTGTGTTAAACAAGTTCAAAAGAACCTATGTCTGTACTTGGTTGTATTGGTTAAGCAATCCAAAGTGTTATCACCGTGTATAACCAAAACAATGTGTGCTTTGGTTATACAATGTGTGGAAATTTGTCGCTCAATTCTCTGGTGCCAGGGTTGGTATTCTTGGCTAGCTTTTACGACTTGTAGTTTAAATAGTGCAACCAATGCCATTACAAGTCACAACCAAGACCATTACGAGGTGTAAATCAAACAGGTAAGAATTTATAAATCATCTACTCACTTAACCTGTAGATAATTGCTATAAATACGGTTAAATTTATGGTGTTAGGTTGTTGGCAATCAAAATAATAACACTCGTTAAATGCTCTAGTTAATTTAAAGATTATAAAAAGTGTGATTATATTAATATATAATCATTCATTCATTCGTGTTTCATTCACTTGGTTATATGGTAAATTCAGAATCCTTAACTATCACAAACAATATTAAAAGTATGGAATTCTGCCGAGGAAATGTAGACTTTATACAATGCATTCTATAAAGTCCAAGGTTGTGAATCATCTTACTGTTGTTGTTTGTATAACCATCAAGGAAGGCTAAGCCTGACTCCTGATTCAGTGCTCGATGGACACGTGGAAGTGTTATGCTCATATACAGAAAGGTACACAAAAGGTGATACTCAAAAAACCAGCCAGACTCACATATCATGTAAGGAAAGTGATCTCAATCTTTGGAAGTTAGGCAATGAGTAGAAAAACCGACACGGATTCAGGAAAAAAACAAATCCTGCCTCAAATATCTATGAGAATTCTATGGCAGTGTTACAGAAATCAGCCAAGGAGAAGTGTGGGCAGTTTTAATATTTTAGATTTAGACTAACAGAAAGCCTGTGTCTCAATAATGTGATAACCAGGGGACAGGTTCAGAAGTAAGAGAAACATGCTATCGTGGAGTAACTAAGTAATAGATGTAAAAGATACCCAATGAGTTACAGTGAGAGAAGAATCATAATTGGGAAAGACGTTGTTATTGGGGTCCCACATGGAATAGTTCAATGATCTAGCCTATTATTAAGTGGATGATCTCAAAGAGGTGAAGAACACCTTCCTATTAGTGTTTAGTGATGGCGCGAATATTATGAGGATAAACACAAATTGCGAGAAGGGACAGAAAGAACCAGACGATTTCGGTCCGTCCTGGACCATTCTCAAGAATCGACTTGAGAATGGTCCAGGACGGACCGAAACGTCGTCGTCCCTTCACCTTCTAGTGTGTGGTCTGGGCAACATACTTTAGCCACGTTATTGTCACTCATCGCTTGCAACAGATGAGTCCTTCGCAATATTCTCTATTCAAAATGCCTTCTTCTCCGGGTTCCTAACTATTATTATTCTCGTGTGTTCTTGTTTTGTGTAGAAACTAGAACTATTTTCTAGTTTTAGTTCGTCTGTTTTCTAGTTTTCTAATTATTTTCTACTTCAGTATGATTCAATTCCCACGAGGAGCCCGGGCAAGAGGTTAGGTTAGGTTAGGTCAGGTGTAGGTCAGGTTAGGTTAGGTTAGGTCAGAATAGTTAGGTTAGGTTAGGTTAGGTTTAAGGTTAGGTTAGGTTAGGTCAGGTTAGGTCACGTTAGGTCAGGTTAGGTTAGGTTAGGTTATGAGTCCTTTCCTTGAGTTTCTTCTGGATGTCTCACTAATCCATTTATTTAATGGGTATTATAGCCCCTATCAGCCTTACTTACTTACAAAAACTTACGGGCTCACCATAGCCCGTGCCCGTGCTACTTGGAACTTTGTTCCAGGTAGCGAATCTTTAACAACAAAACAACCCAATCAGCATTGTTTTCCTTGTGGGATGAAGGCGCGAGGGGGATCATTTTCCGAAGCATCTCTAGGCTCGTTTAACATAACTTTACACTCATTATATGTTTTGATTATTTCATTTATTTTGGCATTGTCCACATATATGGATTGGGCTCTATCATATGTACTTTTAAGACTGGGTATGAAGTCTACATCACAGTGCCTAGTGCATTGCATTTCTTAACTACTCTCATATTGAAAAAAGTTCTTTCTAATGTCTCTAAGGCTATCTTGGGCACTCAGTTTCCATCGGTGTCCCCTTGTGTGTGTGTGTGTGGGTGTGTAGGTGTGTGTGTGTGTGTGTGTGTGTATGTGGTGTATGTGTGTGTATGGTGTGTGTGTGTATGTGTGTGTGTGTGTGTATGTGTGTGTAATCACCTCACACTCACCGCCAGGAAGCAGCCCGTAGCAGCTGTCTGTCTAACTCCCAGGTACCTATTTACTGTTAGGTAACATGGGGCATAAGGGTGAAAGAAACTCTGCCCATTGTTCCTCCGCCATCGCCGGGGATCGGTCCCCGGTCCCTAGGACTACGAATCCAGAGCGCTGACCACTCAGCCACAGACCCCTGTGGCTAAGTGTGTCTACCCCTCCCACACACACTCCCACACAATCTCTCCTCCTACACCCTCTCCCATACCAACTACACTCCCCCTACTCCCACGCTACCCCCAACCCCCCCTTACCACGACCTCAGCACTCCAGGATAATTGAAATTAGCTCAACACGCGATAGTCATCAATAATATATCTTATCCTCCTGAAGAGATCAGCAATATGTTTCACATAGTGACACAGGATGCAGCGTGTGCGTGTGTGTGTGTGTGTGTGTTGTGTGTGTGTGTGTGTCTGATAGTATGTGTGTGTGTGTGTGTGTGTGTGTTGTGGTGTGTGTAGTGTGTGTGTGTGTGTGTGTGGTGTGTGTGGTTGTGGTGTGCAAATACAGATTGTAGTGCAGCCCTGATCTCTGATCTTTAATGTAAAATAGTGTATATGTCTCTAATTAGACTTAACCCGGTAATTTATATAACCTGTTGTGTGTGTGCTCACCTACATGTGGCTTGCAGGGTCGAGCTAGGCTCCTGACCTCACCTTCTGAACGGTCCTAGATTAATTGCAATGACTCATTTCTCACGTTGTATCATATTTACATTTAAAATCTGTAATCAAATTAGCTTTATCGACTTCTGCATCTAAACCTATTCCTTTTTCTTGGTAGCTCTAACACTGAATTCTTCCTGATGTCTGTATGACTTGCTTGAGTCAACAGTTTCAATTTATGACCATTCGTTCTGCTGTTCTTAACTTTGAACAATGCTGCTTGTTCAATTTCCCTGATAAAGATTCAGGCTCCAGCTTGAATACTTTCTTAAAGCCTTTAAGTTCCTCATATATCTCTTATAATTTTCTGTATGTCCTCCTCTCACTTTGGTCAAGTCTGGTAACATTGCTAATTCACAGTCATCTTCCTCCTGATATGGCTATACAAGAGTTTTGGCTGGGATTTAGCCTTGTATGTAATGTCATTCTCATACTGCTTCTCTGCCACTCTCCTAGATTCTGTGTACTCATTTCTGCCCCTCTTTGTATGCGTTGTGAGTGTCTTCTGTTCTATGTTCTCTATACTTGTTCCATGCTATTTTGCTTCTTCTCTTTGCTTCCACTGTTGAACCATGGGCTCGTCTTGCTTCCCTTAACCCTTAGTGGTGGCTTAAATTTGTCTTCAGCTTCTTTTGAGTTTCTTCGTTACGTAGTCTATGTCCTGTGTTGATTTTCCTCTGAGTTCTTTTTCTTCTATTCTATCCGCCCCAGGAATATCGAACCTTCCGGTATTTCCCTCTCCTGTATGCTAGCCTTACATTTTTCCCCTTGGTATATCTTTCTATGGTCATCATTGTTACTATTCATAGATTAAAATACATTGGTCACTGGCTCCTAATGGCATTTCACCCCCTGACATTTTTATCAGAAAGTTCCTCTCTATTACTTCTATAAGCTTTGCTGTC
>WNGS01161107.1:6156213-6181874 GCA_020271785.1 Procambarus virginalis
AAATCACACAGAATCTCACATATACACACTGCACACATATATGCAAAGACACGCATACACATCCCCCTCACCATATAATACAACCCACACTGCAATAAAATGAATGAAACATCTGCACTTCATACCACACCACAAATGTGTCACCAGAACCTGTAACAAAAGAAGGGCGAAGTAATTAAAAAATCAATGTTTTTTATGGATATATGTAACCAGGCCAACGAACGCTAAGGACGAGAAACGAGACCATATACCAGAATTACAGCACAGGTAGAGACCAAGATACCAGACACACATAAAAACAAATATAATGCATAATATTAATACACAATAGTAGACGTAATCTATGAGAAAATAGTATGCCAAGAGGTTGGACTAAATTGGCGTGTTTTTTGAATGCAAAGTCGCGACATTTATCCCACTCATTGATCTAATATTTCCCTAAGAAATCAAATCTTTCCTGGAAACTACCAGGTTGTGAAGGTACACAGATTAAGGTGCCTCTAGGAGCGCGTCTCTTCACAATACATCAAAGTTAAAAAAAAGGAATAATGAAATATTAAAGAAGTTATGAAACAAAACAACCGTCCCATACATCCAGAGGAAATCTATGATACTTCGATATTTATGTGTTGTGAGATCAAAAATGCAACACAGGTTACACATGCAGCGACACATATGCAGAGTGACACATGTGCTTAGCAGACAACACTTTTCCATAATAAAACACATGAAAGATCCAGGAAGTGAGAGAGAGGCAGCAACATGAAAGCAAGATCTGATATAAACAAATGCAACCAAAAAAGGACATAACTTGGCTGGAAAGTGAGGCTCCACTCAGAGCTGTCATAGACTTACATCAACGCGTCACACACATTCATATATACTGACGGCTCAGAGTATTCAAAAAATGAAAAAAAATACATACGTGGAATTATCAAGAAGATTACTCCAAAGAAATAACTTAGAGCCAAGATGCGGTGATGAGCCACAATAACGTGGCTAAAGTATGTTGACCAGACCAGAAGGTGAAGGGACGACGACGTTTCGGTCCGTCCTGGACCATTCTCAAGTCGAACGTCGTCGTTCCTTCACCTTCTAAGGTTGGTCTGGTCAATCTAGAGCAAGATGATGCACTGTAATAATGACCTAGAGACGACGAGGCAGCCACACAGTACATATCAAATAAAAAGAAAACACTTGAAAATATCCCACATATATCGACTTGAGAATGGTCCAGGACGGACCGAAACGTCGTCGTCCCTTCACCTTCTGTGTGTGATCTGGTCAACTTGCTTTAGCCACGTTAGTGTGACTCATCGCCTGCATATCCCACGTATAGCTTAACTAGAGGTGCAAGAAAGGCAATAACAGATATAGGGAAGGATTGCAGAAGAATTTTTAAGAAAATACAAACGAGAATAGCAAAACAAACAAAATGGCAAAAAATTTAGGTAAAAAAAAAAAAATTAGCGTGAAGCACAGAAGCGGTTATAAAGATTTACGATAGCAAGATTGATGCACAAGCAACTTAATTTTTTGTCATAGTCAAAAACTAAATTTGTAACAATAAATAATATAACCAGATAACACAAAACGAAAATTCTCAAGAAGTCGAGTCAAATATTTCAACCAGGAAGAAGCTAGAAGAAATGAAGACATGAAGATTTTTTTAGTAATGAGAAGTATTTATTATGCAAAGATAACAGGAGGAAGGAAAGAAAAGGTAAAGGACATATCAGGGGGGGAAAGCGCCAAGCCATTCGACTATATAGCACTTGGAAGGGCGTCTAGGAAGGAATTTGGGATGGGAGCGGCGGAAAGGAATGGTGCCCAACACTTGGACGGTCGGAGAATTGAACGCAGACCTGCACGAAGCGAGATCATCTGCCTTATCCCTGCCTTATCCTCGTATCCCTCACAAATGCTATGTAGTCATACTAACGACCTTTGTCCTTTATATTTATCGTTACCATCTCTTTCTTCCCCCTCGGACAGGGACCAGGCTTCCCTCAACGCCTCACCAGGTTAAGTCCCCTATTATAAGTTGACCGGCCCTCGGAAACTGACCCCTAAGTTGTGTCAAGTCCTCCGCGAGCCTCCGAGGTCCTTCAGGCTTTACTTAAGGTTCATTTCACGCCATTAGCACACTTACGGAAAATCGAGAAGGGAAAGAGAAGTGGAGAGCAGGAGCAAGTTGTCAAAAAATACTAAAGAGTTGGAAGACATACTGTGTGTGTGTGTGTGTGTGTGTGTGTGTGTGTGTGTGTGTGTGTGTGTGTGTGTTAGTACGAGTGGATGTGCGAGTATTTGTGAGTGTGTGTCTGGGTGATGGAAGTCATCATATTTGCACATGTTCCTGTCCATTATAACATAAGAACATAAGAACAAAGGTAACTGCAGAAGGCCTATTGGCCCATACGAGGCAGCTCCTATGATAATGTATTATATATACATTATTTTCATATCTCCTTTACTACATTCTTTAATTATTTATCCATTATCTCTTTAAACTTAAAAAAAAAAATTCCCTACAGATACACATAAAATCCATCCATGAAGACCCAAGCACGCGCTCCTTCCCACTGATCTCCATACAACGTTTCTGTTTCTGAAAAAAGAACATAAAAAAAAAACGTGTTCTTAACCCGCCCTTCGGCCTATATTCATAGAGGCATAGATACAAACGTCTGTGTAACAGCAACAATATACATTTATTCTGGATATAAATATTTACAAATTTAAAGAATACTCTTTTTTTTTTTACAAACAAAAGGATGTAGTTGCAAAACAGATATATAAATTACTACTAACAGCACAACCTGCGCTCATTATCTATCAACGTAGACGAAGAAGGTGTGCAAAAATAGGAAGTAAGGTTTGTGCGTTAATATCCGGTCACTGGGACATCGTGTAGGTGGATCACATTCGTGAACCGCCCAAGCGAAGGCAATCCTTCACGAATCCCATGAATAAGGCATTCCAAGCCGAACCACTGGATGAGATATGAATAGCCTGACGAAGGTAATCTATCATACACTGCCTGAAGGAGGTTTCCTAAGTAGAATCACTTGAGATAGACACCCCCAGGAACCCTCTATTTCACTCTCCAGGAGCTCTCTATTTCACTCTCCAGGAGCTCTCTATTTCACTCTCCAGGAGCCCTCTATTTCACTCTCCAGGAGCCCTCTATTTCACTCCCCAGGAACCCTCTATTTCACTCGTTCTCGCTAGCCTTGCGTCTCAACGAGGACAAGCTAGTTAAACAGGCCAGTTAGGAGAATTCTCAACTAGAGGTCAGGAAGGTCTCGTTCACAAGAACACATAGTGTTGGTAAAGTTATCTTAGCTACCAGCCTCGCACCTGGAAGCTGAAGTGCAGTATGGGCACTATGTTGGGTATATATTACCCTTGTCTACTGCCCTTCTCAATTATGTTATCATGGTACCTATGATGGCTGCCCGCTAACCTAACCTATGATGGCTGCCCGCTATCCTAACCTAACCTAACCTAACCTATGATGGCTGCCCGCTATCCTAACCTAACCTATGATGGCTGCCCGCTATCATGCCCGCTATCATGCCCGCTAAGCATCATCAGACTGTATGGTCTTTCGCAGCTTTATGAATGTATGTGTTTCTTGGTGCCTTGCTTTGGTAATTTGGCTGGTATTATCTTAAACCCAATAGTTTGAGCATGCATGGTACCATGGAATCTAAATGATTACCTAACCTTAAAACATATCGTTATATTCAGTGCCATGGTATGCCATGGTTTCCACGCAATCTCAACTGCCCCATCCTTAACTATGTAATCAATAATGGCGTTACAGCTTCGATAAAATATGCATTTCACTAAGCACTAAAACTAACCTGTACACTGTAGGCCTATATTCCTCCTCTCTCCTTCAGATATGCCTATAAAAAATAAATTGGGAGATTGCCTACCGATATTGCTATGCACATACGTCAATTACTCTTTCTATGCTTCTATAATTCATCCCTCTGTTCCCTTGGTAACTGTACATAACCTTTTTGCGCATTTGGGTCGGCAAAGACGATCAACAAAATCTATTATTAAACTCCTTGTAAACTACCACAGTATGATGATCCTCTGAAGGCATATGCTTATGCTAAACTAACAGGTTGCTTGATCTAAAATACAGGGTTATGTTAAAGATTTAGTTGATACCGCTACGCGCGTAGAAACCTGGTATATGCTACATCACGCAAAACACATGTGCTGCGTCGCGTAGATACATATAAATATATGTTGTATAGCGTATATACGTGTGATGAATTGCTGAGAGTATTTGTTTACTTGTATAAAATGCATGAAATACTGGAACTTGGTATTTTTGTTGACAGGGTTAATGGCTGTTGACAGTATTGACAGAAAGATAGCGTTGGATAAAGTTACGGAAAATAGTATACTTGGCTGCTGACTCTCAAAACAGGAGACCAATTGAGGAGTAATAGATAGAGGTGACCATGGGAGCATTAACCACCACTGGTTATCGTCTATAGTTTCCTCTCAGTATCTACCATTGCCTCCCATTACCTGTTATCACTTTGCATTATTTTACATTCCTTATCTACCATCACTTCTTCTCGCCTGACGTTATCTACTACCTCCATTACTATTAACATGATCGTCACCCATTTACTTTACATTTCTAATTATCTTAGGAATTATAGAATTGTTTTCTAGAGTGTATATTAAATATATAATGGCGTTGGCTTGCTAATCTGTTAAGGGTTTGGTCTGATTGGCTAAGCAGCTTTATGTTCGTATGGCAAATGCTACGCATCTTCCCGTTTACTCAGTCCTGTTGATAGGAAACAGGGGAGCAACGGTGTTGGATACATCGCTTGAGTTTGTGACAGTCTAATACAGTCAATTAGGACGTAGTGACTGTTAGTGCAGCAGCAGCTGTTGGTGGTGTGATAGAGCAGGCGTGGAGTGACAGTCTAATGATTGAGGGCCAGTCTTTGAGTGACAGTCTGATGGTTGTGGGCCAGCCTTTGAGTGACAGCTTAAAGTGCTGATATTTAAGTGCCGCACGATGAGTTTCATGTTATATCCATCGGGTCACTGTGGCATTTATAGCTCAGACCATTAGTGAGTAGTAAGTCTGTCAGAGCGACGGTCACAAGCCAACTAGTCAATAGTAGACCGAACGATGTCTTGAAGGCATCTAGTCACTTATTGTCTATCAGAGTCGCGCGAACCCCAAGGAGCTTTTCTACTACGTGTGGGATGTTACCTATTCACTTGTATATAGATTCCCTCACACTAGCCAGCCTTCCTTACTGCTGCCAGTGGTACCTGAGAGTAGCATAACTCTTGGCAACTCGGTAGAGTGGAAGTGGCACTCCGTATAGCGCTGTGGACTATGTTAAAACAGCTTGATAGCCCAACATTGGTTGAGGGGGCCAGGCACTATTCACATCTAGAATGGAGTTTGATCGTAGATTGATGATAGCACTTGATCGTGGGTCAATGCTGGCACTAGATGGCATACACGTAATCTTGACAAGAATTTAAAGTAATTAAATGAAGTTATTCCTCCCAACTATGATTAATGAATAGGATTTCCTTTATTTTATTTTAAGAATCGTACCGGTCCGAACTTCATGGTAGTACACCTTTTACTGCGCGAAAGGTCCGAAATCGTTCGCCTGCCACGCGGCGAGAGATAAGAGATAGAGAGCAGCGTTTGCAGCAGTCAATATAATGCTCTGAAGCGCATGTTTCTCGAACTGGGATATATGCAATCAAAATAATTTATGGTGAATTTTTGGCTATCAGCCAGAGCCAGTAGGGAAATATATGGCTATTTGGACTACGGAACATAAGATATACTTTCAACTACGGACGAGACTTAGCCATCAGCTTATGGCAGAGAAAAAGCATGGACACAAAAATATAGTCGATAATAAAGATGGTGCATGAAATGATACAAGAGAACCAGCAACAATATTATAATGTTTATGCCGATGATTCAGTACATGTTCCCCCGTGTACTTTAAGTGAAGACACACACACACACACACACACACACACACACACACACACACACACACACACACACACACACACACACACACATAAACATATCTGAACACTCAAAAACAAACAGACACGCTCACGCAACAGCAGAAGAAGCAGCAGCAGCAGTAGCAGCAGCAGCAACAGCAGTACTATTAGCAACAGTAACACGAGAAAAGTCTCACCCTCTGTACAAGAGAACTGTGTGCTAAGGCACTTTGCATTGTATAATGGTAACGCTACACAACAGTCCGAATACAGCGGGTGTGACCTGGTGTGGGACTTTGAGCCGCTCGCCACCTTACAGGACAATAGAGGCTTCCACCAGGCTCTCAAGGGCTTCCGTGTGTGTTGCGTAGAAGCCTCACGGTAGCCTCGTGGAAGCCTCATGGGCAGAGCACGGCTGACATATCACACAAACCCCCAAACATTCACACTAATGCTGGATGAGTTTTACAAGGGAAAAAAATGTACATCAAATGATCACCTGTTTTTATATATATATATGACATTTCTGCACATGAAAGTCTTGTCAAAATATACATAGGCTACACATAATACACGTGTGAATCTACAAGCCTAACAATGGGTAATTTTTGTCTGTCCTCGCCTCCTTAATCAGTCTAAAAAAAAACAGTTCTTTCGTGTGAGCAGCACGGATATACACTATACATAGTATATGCAACAGTTTATGTATAATTTGTGTATTCATCTGTTATACTGTAGCGCTATGAAACACTAAACTATGTATGTTACATGCTTTACGATATGCAGGCTAGGCCTTATCTACACATGGAAAAAAATAAATAATTTGGAGTCATATTTTTAGGTCAGCTAGAACGAGACTGCAGCGATTAAACAGAGAATAAAGCTTTGGTGGTGGTGGTGGTGGTATTGGTGCAGTATACGACAAGTATCCCCCAGGTATCCACCCAATACACACACACACACACCTATATTCTAATGTTAAGGCAGCAATTAAACTTAAAAAGAAACTAGGAGGAATGTCTACTTAGCAGTCTGGCATTGGGCGCTGCAGTCTCGAACTTGGCCAAGCATGCCCCCAACACTCCTAATTTACTCCTCTGATTGTCGCAAAGTTTCGCTATCCGCGCCATTCACTGATATAAATAATTAAAAAAATTATTCATATATTTCAATAGGTGTCAAAAGTTAGCAATCACTTATAGAGTTCGAGTATTTTTTTTTTTATTATTATTTGTTCCCGATCTTTGTAGCAAAAGTAAAATTTTTTCGTTCTGTACCACAAATTAACATTCTCTAGAGACATTCATTCATTAACATTCTCTAGAGAAATTTAAGTTCTCTCTAGAGACGGTGATTCTGTACACTGTACACGGAGTATGATTGTGGAGTTACTGTTGTAACTCGCATTCTCCCCCATTCAGAAATCTCCACGTGGTATTGTTTACACACAAACGTCCGTACGCGTCTCATTGTTTACACACAAACGTCCGTACGTGTGTCATTGTTTACATTGCCCACGCGTCTCAAGTTGTTTACCTAGAGACATGCAACCTCCTCCCACCATGGAACACGCTCCGCGTGTCAGTGGTTCCTTAAGACCTCCTCACACAAGCCACAGCAACATCAAGCAACAGTATCAAACTTGATCGACGTGTTGGTAGGACAAATCAGTCTACAGGAGCCTAATTTGTCCTACCGTTGTCATATCTCAACAAGAAAAACGCCGCAAGCGCAAGGAATAATGAACGCTAACTTTAGGTAGCATAAAGGCGTGGAGCTGCAATGGGCCTCTTCCCCCTGTGAGACCCACAGTAGCTACCTGAGGGTTATAGGCGCCAGACATAACGTACAGCTTAACTACAACATAACAATCTGGTGGGAAGCAACGCAAACGAGGAAGCGGGGCGAGGAGGTCTGATTGGCCAGGAGGCCTTTTACCCGTCGACTGTTAACAGCTCTTCTGCTACACTAACGCTCGGTGATATAACCCTTAATTTGATGTTATATGTCAATGCTTCCTATGAGGTCTGAAGTGGGCATGACACTGGTGGAAATGTCAGGCCATCTGTCAGGTGGTCAATAAGACCATTGGTTTCACGAATACACACATACTTTTGAGTACTTACGAGACCATACTCAAAAGGTTGGTACTTTGATGGTAGAAACTTGCTCTGTGATGGAAATAACGAATTGGTTAATGGAAACAGCACGTTTGGCCCCTGCCATTAACTCCGGGGATGACACTAGGAGGAGTGTGGATGGTCGCACCCAACATACTTACAATAACAACCAGATTATCTGCTGTTCCAGCACAGAATGTATAGACGTATATGTACTACTGCTGAGCGCAGCTCCAATCGTCCCACGAGCACAGTTTTAGTAGGATTCGCTAGACACAGCCAGGGTCGTACAGTCATGATCGGTGAAGGAACGCCCAATGGTGTTGTTTAAGATTCAGCTACTCGGAACAAAAGTTCCAAGTAGCACGGGCTATGGTGAGCCCGTAGTGGATTGAGAACATCCAAAATAACGGATCGCCATAATGGAGCATTTGTGTCGTTAACAAGATGTATGGAACTAGGGTAAGTGATAAACAATTCATATTATGAGACGAGTGAAGAGGCATAACGATGGTGGGAAGTGGATGGAAAAACAGATATAGTGAATGGAACAGCTAGGTTTCAAATGGAACATCCAGATGTCAAATGGAACATCGAAGACCTTGTATGAAATATTTAACTTTAGGTTTTCCGTATGTTACTGAACGGCCTTGCTTCTTGTTGGATCAGCGTTCGATCCCCGATGGTCAACGTGATTGTGCCAAGTTAACTGAGTACGTCCTCATAATTAAGTCCCTTGTCCACGTGTCCCCTGCTATATCTCCTCGCCTTATATCACTCATATCATAAGGGCTATGTGCCCTTACTTTTTCACCTCTTTCTGTTTCTTTTCCTTAACTTTCTTGCCTATATTGCCCTTCCCGACGCACCTCGACCAGCAAGGAACGCCTCGAATGTCACACCTATCTCCTCCCATCACACTAATTACTGCTACTTTTACCATCGTTCTAAAACCGCAGTTCTCTAAACATTCTCCAGGTATATTACGCGATGATTCCCATATGGTTTCTCTCTCTTGTCGGTAACTGTGGCCCATATAATTCTCTACATGTGTGGGTCTTTGTCACTGTGTACTGAAGGGCATTATGCCTTCTGCGCTATAGTCACGTTTGCAACACAGACGATGGGTAAAGTGACCTTAGCTTCTCACTGTGGTAAAGCCCTTTTTTTTTTGCTATAAGATATATATCATTAAATTATGCAATTCTCGGGTATAATGATAGCTATTTTTCTGTTCCTGTACGTTTTTCTCATATTTTAATGATTTTTGCGTCTAATATAATGTTTCACATACTTTTGTTTTCTCAAATATTTTTTTGGGGCATTATTATTTATACCACAGACGTGGCCACACATTTACAATGTTAACCAGCATGTAATGATTTTCCTGAATTGTACCTGGATGGGGTTTTGAGAGTTCTTCTAATCCCAAACCCCGGCCCGGGGTCAGGCTTAACTTAAGGTTAACGTGAGTTAACGGGTTTTCCCTCTATCTACACTTTCAATGACCCCCCCCCCTTTGTCCTCTACCTGTAGTCCATTCTAAGTTTTTTACCTACACTTTCACCCCTTTTCACCTTCTCCTCACCCGCACCTGATCTGTTTCCTTTCAACTTCTACTTGAGCAAAATACACTGAACACCTCTTCTCCTACACCCCGTCCACCTTAAGTATACATAGTACACCCAACAATATTTAGATTTTGCTCACTTTCTACATGTGTGTACCTACTTTATACCTCCAAAATTTATGTAGTATACCCTCATATCCTTCCTCATAGCTCACCCCTAGTGTGCTATGCACAGATGCTACCTATTTCACCTATAACATCCATGTAGAGCTTGTTCAAATGTTATAATATATATATATATATATATATATATATATATATATATATATATATATATATATATATATATATATATAAAATATTCCTGCTAAATCCCCGGTACATAGTCTATCGAAATATAGGTCATTTTCTTCACGTTCTCTTATCAGTTTATCTTAAAATCAATGTATTTTATTAATGTCGTTTTTTTGGTCGTGTCGGTTCTTGATAAATCAGTTCCATTTAAGTTTGAGTCAGTGGCAGCCACTGAACTACCCCATAGCCCACAGTTATGTAATAATGAACACATGGCTGCATCGTATATAGTTAAATAAACACATGTGAATGCTTCCCGAAATTTGGATTCCGTTTGTACGCCTCAAACGACAGTTTCAGCAATCAGTGTTCGCTTAAAACCACAAAGTCGATTTATGATAACAATTATTCACAATTTTGTTGACATAACATCGGAGAAAGCATGAATGGGCAGTAGTGTGCATATTGTCAGCTTTTCTAGGATGGGACAACAGAATTTTCCAATGGCACATTTCTTTTCATAAATGTATCCCCAATTTTTTTTAGGAAGGGGATAAGAAAATTAGTTGAAAATCGACTCCAGCCAATCACCCCTTCACCCACTTTGTGTCTGATCCTTTGGCTCGTTTGGGTTGTCTAATCCACGTTAGTGGTGAAAGCAAAACAGGTAACGGAAGACTCTAGCTTATTTTCGAAATATTTTCGTGTCCAAACACCACCCGTTATTCTGGTGTCTCAATCAACCAACGAAGGTCACTTTTGCTACTACGTTCGCAAAGGTCAGAGATCGCTAGTGGTCAAAGTGATCATTTAACTCATTGGAAAACGCTTTTGGGAACATTTTCGCTTCCGGAAATCACCTCGTATGTTAACAAAGGTCATTGTGCTGTTATGTTGGAGAAAGGTCAAAGAGCGACTGTGATCATCTCGAAGGTCATTAAACTCACCGGGCAAAAACATGTGAGATTTTTTTTCAAGGTTGGAATGGTAGTGGTTATTGTAGGTATTTGACACAAATGCTTTCAATTTGGTATTTAGGTGTTTTTGCAATGCTATCGATATTCTCATAACATTCTTCTCAAAGAGGAATGTACAACATTCTTTTATGAAAACCAAAAGTTTTTTTTTTTTACAGTTCTTTGCTGTGAGTTAAACAAAAAAATATAAATTTACATCAAAGAAACAATCACTGGTCTCTCGTATTTTCCGAATGTCAAATATAGCACTTAAATATTTGTTGTTCTTCAAGATCACTTACATTTACACTTTACAGCTTTATTTTTACAGTTTTTTTAGCATTAAGAGACCAGTTATTTTTCGCTACTAGATCACAATCATTTGTCAATCAAGATCACACCAGTCTAGTCATCTGCTATTCATGAGAATAAAACGGATTCCTGTCGTAAATCAGATTCAACTTTCCATTTGTCGAAAATTGATGCGCAGTTTCCAGCGATAAATCACGATGATTTCCCCTGAATTAACTCGTCAACAAGAGTGTCATTCTGTGGCAAGTTGCTGGGATGATGAAATGAGGCTTTATTTATAGATGTTGCCGGATGCTGGCGACATCACTCAGAGATGAATGCCGTTTGGATGCTGGTATGAGAGATGCCGCCTGCCGTCAGACGTAACTAATGACGTGGATGTCACTTAATGCCCGTAAATAACAACATCGGAGGGTGCGGAAGTCACCAGGGATGTTGTGAGATCTTAGTTGATGCTCGAATCAGTCGAAGATGTAGGTGCAGTTAGTCTTGCCTTTCAAGTATTCTGGATGGATCTCCTCCTCCTGTGGCTCCACTCCCTTGGCCAGGAGGTCATCCCGCACCTGCAGGAGATACGAAACAGATGTGTGCGCGAGCCAGGTAGAAACAGATAACCAATCGTAGCTAAATATCTAAAAGATATCGTGACCTTTTATCACACCAAATGTGGAATATGCAGCAGTGGGAGTGACATTCAACAATAAATGCTATATATATATATATATATATATATATATATATATATATATATATATATATATATATAATATAAGACAGACAAGGATTAAACAAACAATTGGAGACTATGAGAAACGGGTAAACATAAAAAAAGATGGATAAACAGGGAAACAAGGGAAGAGAATAAGGGGGAAGCAAGATTAACAACAGAAAATTATCGTAAAAAAGTTTAAATAAAGGGGGAAATAAGAAGAAAAATGATAATAACATAACTACTTTTCTAAAGCATCTAAGGATCACAGAGGAAGGTCACAGAAAGCGTATGACTGCAGCATCAAGTGTAACTTGTCGAGTTTGTGGTTCAGTAAGTGACAGAAACTTGAAGACGGGGTATAAGAAGCGCAGAATATTTCTTGGAGAGTTATGGAAGGCTGTGACAGAGGTGGATATCTTCTCTCACTCTCCTCTCTCCCTCAGTGAGAGATGGTGTCTCTCCCTCAGTGAGAGATGGTGTCTCTCCCTCAGTGAGAGATGGTGTCTCTCCCTCAGTGAGAGATGGTGTCTCTCCCTCAGTGAGAGATGGTGTCTCTCCCTCAGTGAGAGATGGTGTCTCTCCCTCAGTGAGAGATGGTGTCTCTCCCTCAGTGAGAGATGGTGTCTCTCCCTCAGTGAGAGATGGTGTCTCTCCCTCAGTGAGAGATGGTGTCTCTCCCTCAGTGAGAGATGGCGAGAACCTTCGGAAACCTTTAAAGTTTATATAACTATATATGATATTCTCAAGACGACGGGAATGCCACAGGATTCAATTATATAATCTAGATAACAAATAGGTCAGCAACTCTCTCTCTGCCTGTCTTATAGCTCCGCCATGCCTGACAGTCTCTCTCACAGGTAAATACTCACCCTCTCCACCTCTGAGAAGACCCTGATGATATTCTCTCCTATGAGCTTCCTGATGTCGGACACCGTCCAGTTCGAATCCCTCAGGAGCTCCGCCAGTAGCCACGGGTACTTACTCACGTCCTCCAGTCCTTGCGGCGTCCTGCGAAAAGGTAGTGATTGACAGTTGAAGCGGGGAAAGTAGAGAGGGAAAGTACTATGACAAATTAGCATTGGAATTCTGGCGAAGAGGGTAGAGGTGATTAAGGGAGAGGGAGTAGTGTGATGGTTGGTGACAGGGATGTAACGAGGAGGGGCGACTACCACCTCCACCCCCTGCAACTACCACCTCCACACCCTGCAACACCGTACTCAAAATAATCCTCCCACCAACTCAACATCAAACTTGTGGAAAATAAAATATAATTGGAACTAATCCCTCATTAGTTATTGTCCAACTAAATCCAGTTTAATTGGGGCTAAGTCGCGTAATAGGGAACTGAAATATAAATTGGGGTAAGAGGTGATTTTTTTAGACAAAATATACAGGTTTAAATGGAATTAAACTTTGTTTTTTAATTCCTCAAGGGAGTATCAATAATTGGTTTCTTCCTGGCGAAGAAAGTAATTTCGTCCCATTTATTTTTAACTTTTTTAATAGGGATAAACAATTATAGCTATACCAAAGGGATGTATAATACACAGAGATATACTTCGCTTCTCAGTGCATGTATACTAAAGCTTCCTTCTGTCCAGGACAATATACTGAGGAATATAGGATACTTGCTGGTCGGTCAACAAGTTTCTGAACTGCTTTTAATAACTCTCCAGAATTCATTAAGATGAAAACTAAATTGTTGGTATATATCTTTATAGAAAATCAACTTACACGAATCTTTTGCGTGTCGAAATTGTCTCGTGGTATTTCAAAAGATTTCATCCATTGGGAAACGAATATCTGGACACCTTGTGAGGACAATGTCATCAATGGCTTGTTTAGTCACTCTGATCTTCCAAGCAGGTGATTCACGTCGAAATATCCCCCAGCTTTATGACCGAGTGGTTCAAAGAGATGATATTAGTCTCAGGGAGGCGTGGGAGTGGAAAAGGTGGTCGTGAGACCGCTTCGTAAATGCAGAATTTGATTCGCGATGAATGTTGGCTTTCATTGCAATAAGAGATGCCATGTGCAACCAAAAATATGTGTTTTTTCCCCAGTATCGCCAGGAAATAGAAACTGCTACTTTAAACTAACGTTTTGTATCAAAACGATTGGTGAAAAAAACGAGAACTTTGATAAGAAATAACACTATGGCGGTGTTAACACCAGGGGGAGCCGGTCGGCCGAGCAGACAGCACGCTGGACTTGTGATCCTGTGGTCCTGGATTCGATCCCAGGCGCCGGCGAGAAACAATAGGCAGAGTTTCTTTCACCCTATGCCCCTGTTACCTAGCAGTAAAATAGGTACCTGGGTGTTAGTCATCTGTCACGAGCTGCTTCCTAGGGGTGGAGGCCTGGTCGAGGACCGGGCCGCGGAGACACTAAGCCCCGAAATCATCTCAAGATAACCTCAAGAAGAAGATGGCCACCGCTTCAATCGTTTTTTCCAATGCAACTTTCACAAGAGGCATTTGAGATTCTCTCAAGATTGCCACCGATGCACTAGTGTATGGGGTGTTGCATGCTGCAATGGGAGTCATGGAATCAACCCATTGTGCACAGGTTGTGTTCATTGTCAACCTCTTGTAATCCTGTAGATGCGCCTGACATATTTAACATGCAGTGAAAGCTGTTGGCTCGAGCAGTGTGATGACACTGCGAGGTACAGTGTAGGTTGTTTCATCAAGGAGATTGGCTGCTTTAACACTAACAGGTGTAGACAAACGTTTCATCTCGCCAGTTCAAGCTGTCTGTTGAGTGTGGCATAATGCCAGGCGATCTAAAGGGATTTCCTCAGGTCAGTATATTAACCCCAGGTGATCCAAGGGGATTACCTCAGGTCAGGTAATCGTAGCTGATGCAACTAGCCATGATAGTGATGATGACGTGGCTACGACGTGTCTGTGGTCTCAGCACGTCATGTCTTAAGAAGCAATCTGTGGCCACAATATGCAGACGAGNCCCAGTGTCTTCTACGAGACAAGGTAAGCTGCACCTCAATCTCCGAGTGTCGTCGTTAACTCTGATCGTTACGTGTATTGCTGAAGGTATGATTGTTAATGTGATTGTTGTATGATTTTGTTAATAAAATCGCTTCATGTCATTACAGGTAAGGAGAGCGCACTCTTCACAAGACAAAATTTCACCTTTTTCAGGTAAGCTTCAATTTCGTTTCGTTTCCACTGGATTTTTAGTTATATAAATTATAAGACAGTGTTTACGAGATAATTTTGTTTAAAAAATATAAGTCGGGGCGCCAACTGATATTTCATCGGGCCGATGATATCAGATATTTCATCTGATATCATCGGGGCGCCGATGAAGGACCATTGCGAATGACATGGATTGATAAGGGATTTTCAGTTAATTATATAGCAGTAGTTGACATCCATCAGTCTCAGGATGGATATATGAGGATAATTATTCGTAAAATATATATATATAAGGTTAGGGTAGTGATAAGCTTGTCAACGCTTGGCGGAATCCTTAGTGGATATCAGACTTGCTAGCCTATTGAAGAGTCATTAGCTGAGGTAACAATGTGCCGTTCTGGAGCTCATTACGTTGTTGGTTCGACTCCCAAGATTATTTTGGGGGAGTTCTGTTGGACCCTACCAATGCCAGTTCATATTTTCTTCTACCACCGCTATTTCATTCAAATGTGTTTTGATATATTCATATTTACATATTTTATTTTGCCGAAGGGTATATACAATTATTAATCATGTATAATGATGCATCATTCATGATAATTCAAATAACTGCACAGGCAGCCATGGAAGATATGAGCTTTAATATGCATTTTGCCCAAATTATGAGGGAAAATAATTACATGCAGTTTTATTGTGTGAATTCGGAAACAAAATATTAGTTGGAGATAATATTGTATATTGTATAGTTTTGGCTTTAAACGTGAAATAGGGCCTTTTTACAAGGCAGCATTTTGTTATTTACGTATGTTATGCACGCTATTTTTTTTGCGTGTTTTTTGAATGTGCAAAAACAATCGTTGTGTTATTATTTTGTTTAAAACATGCTACTGTTATGCAGACGAGGAGTCACAATAACGTGGCTGAACAATGTTGACCAGACCACACACTAGAAGGTGAAGGGACGTACGACGTTTCGGTCCGTCCTGGACCATTCTCAAGTCAATTGTGACTTTCACTTGAAACGTAAGAATTTCATCTGCACATCTTTTAAGGATGTATAAGGACATTCATTGAAGAGAGCTGTAAGTAGGAGATGTAGAGGAGAGTGTACATCGTTTATAAGGGTTTAGATACCTTGTTTAATTGGCCCTATTCCAGCCTTACTAACAAGCGTTTCCTATTAAGAGTTTCGGTGCTTTTTCTTGGGAAATATTTCTGGAATATCTGCCGAAACTGATGAGAGAAAGCATTGTCAGTTGGGATTATTTTCATTGTTAGAGTCATGGTTTCATTGTTAGTGCCAGGGTGGTCCTGTTATTGTTAGTGCCAGGGTGTTCCTGTTATCGTTAGTGCCAGGGTGTTCCTGTTATCGTTAGTGCCAGGGTGTTCCTGTTATCGTTAGTGCCAGGGTGTTCCTGTTATCGTTAGTGCCAGGGTGGTCCTGTTATCGTTAGTGCCAGGGTGTTCCTGTTATCGTTAGTGCCAGGGTGTTCCTGTTATCGTTAGTGCCAGGGTGTTCCTGTTATCGTTAGTGCCAGGGTGTTCCTGTTATCGTTAGTGCCAGGGTGTTCCTGTTATCGTTAGTGCCAGGGTGTTCCTGTTATCGTTAGTGCCAGGGTGTTCCTGTTATCGTTAGTGCCAGGGTGTTCCTGTTATCGTTAGTGCCAGGGTGGTCCTGTTATCGTTAGTGCCAGGGTGTTCCTGTTATCGTTAGTGCCAGGGTGGTCCTGTTATCGTTAGTGCCAGGGTGTTCATGTTATCGTTAGTGCCAGGGTGGTCCTGTTATCGTTAGTGCCAGGGTGTTCATGTTATCGTTAGTGCCAGGGTGGTCCTGTTATCGTTAGTGCCAGGGTGGTCCTGTTATCGTTAGTGCCAGGGTGGTCCTGTTGTCGTTAGTGCCAGGGTGGTCCTGTTATCGTTAGAGCTAAGGTGTTCCTGTTATCGTTAGTACTAACCTAATTGTGCTTGCGGGGGTTGAGCTTTGGCTCTTTGGTCCCGCCTCTCAACTGTCAAAGAGGGTGTAGTGTCAGGGTGTCAGGGTGTTCATGTTATCGTTAGAGCTAAGGTGTTCCTGCTATCGTTAGTGTCAAGGGTTAATATTATTCTTGAATCATATTCTTGTTACCACTAAGATTCCTGGGTCATTCTAACACTGGCCGACATAAACACAGTCTCCTTGTATTTCCTTTCATTAAACAAACTGCTTTTTCTTTGCCTTTTCTTATGTCATACATGTTATATAATGTTCCAGTGTTTCTGGTGCAAAATAGTTTATAAAAAGATGAAGGTTTGCACGCAGGAAATGAACACCACTTTTGCCTTCCTGAATTCCGACTATTTCGTTGTCGGGTGCGCAAATGGTAAAGAACTGTTGGGCATATTTTGTTTTGTTTTTTTGTTATGGCATTTATGATGATTAAAATTATTTATAGTACTGGGTTTAGGTTCCGGGAGGAACGTTTGGGCTCTGTCGGGTGTTAGAATCACAAGTCAGAAAATGAAGAATCGACGACGTTTCGGTCCGTTCTGAAGCATTATGTCGTGTGGTAGGAAGGGTTTAAGAGACAAGTAAAATCTTTCTTCATATCTTCCATCTTGTTCTTGCATTCTTATTTCTCTTTCGGGCTTCTCGTTTGTTCACTTTCGGTTGTTCAGTGTATGGATAGTGTTTGCTGGATGAATAATTCATGGTCCAGCTGCATCTTTTTGATGGGGTTCGGTCTTGTATTTTGATTCCCATTGTCTCTTTCTGTATTGTAAGTTTTTTATTGTTTTAATTTAATGAGTTTCTCTCTCTCTCTCTCTCTCTCTCCATATCTCTCCCCTACATCTCTCCGCTCTCTCCTCTCCCTCTATGTCTCTCCTCTCTCTCTCTCTCTCTCTCTCTCTCTCTCTCTCTCTCTCTCTCTCTCTCTCTCTCTCTCTTCAATGTCTTCCACTCTTTAGTATTTTTGACACACTTGCTCCTGCTCTCCACTTCTCTTTCCTTCGCGATTTTCCGTTAGTTGCTAAGGGCGTGAAATGAACCTTAAGTAAAGCCTGAAGGACCTCGGAGGCTCGCGGAGGACTTGGACACAACTTAGGGGTCAGTTTCCGAGGGCCGGTCAACTTATAATAGGGGACTTAACCTGGTGAGGCGTTGAGGGAAGCTGGTCCCTGTCGCTGGGGAAGAAAGAGATGGTAAGATAAATATAAAGACAAAGGTCGTTAGTATGACTACATAGCATTTGTGAGGGATACGAGGATAAGGCAGATGATCTCGCTTCGTGCAGGTCTGCGTTCAATTCTCCGACCGTCCAAGTCGTTGGGCACCATTCCTTTCCGCCGTCCCATCCCAAATCCTTATCCTGACCCCTTCCAAGTGCTATAATAGTCGAAATGGCTTGGCACTTTCCTTCCCTGATATGTCCTTTCCTTTTCTTTCCTTCCTCCTGTTATCTTTGCTAATAAATACTTCTCATTACTAAAAAAATCTTTTATGTCTGTCATTTCTTCTAGCTTCTTCCTGGTTGAAATATTTGACTCGACTTCTTGAGAATTATCGTTTTGTGTTATCTGGTTATATTATTTATTGTTACAAATTTAGTTTTTGACTATGACAAAAAATTAAATTGCTTGTACATCAATCTTGCTATCGTAAATCTTTATAACCGCTTCTGTGCTTCACGCTATTTTTTTTTACCTAAATTTTTAGCCCTTTGTTTGTTTTGCTATTCTCGTTTGTATTTTCTTAAAAATTCTTCTGCAATCCTTCCCTATATCTGTTATTGCCTTTCTTGCACCTCTAGTTAAGCTATACGTGGGATATGCAGGCGATGAGTCACACTAACGTGGCTAAAGCAAGTTGACCAGATCACACACTAGAAGGTGAAGGGACGACGACGTTTCGGTCCGTCCTGGACCATTCTCAAGCCGACTATTAGAACTCATGGTTGATTAAATGTTATGTTCAAGCTAGATAAGCTTGATATCACACCGAACTTCTCCTTACTCTCAACACTTATAACAAACAACAAGAGTGGTTGGTTGCCATTCATGTCACTAACTACACTTACAAGCAGCCCTCATTGAGCCTCCTTTATACCAGGTGAAAACTATCATTCTAAATCTAAATTTTAATTACGTTTGCTGACAAATATAAGGGTCAGAGGCTAGGCACGGATGCTAGAGTTACAGGATATCACCTGGATGGCGATTAGATTGCAAAGTCGGATAGCGAAAAATGCTATTTGGGGACTAATGAACAAGATAGCCTTCATGAAGAAGATAACGTACCACGTGTGGCTAGTTCTTTACTACACCGCACAGGTATGGAATCCCACATCTGAAAAAAATTTCAAAAGAAAATGCGTAAAGGTTTTTAGATATGCGACGAGACGATATTTGGGGCTAAGTATACTAAGCTACGAGCAAAGACTGACAACTCCATCTTGACCACACCTGACCACATACTGAAGAGGAGAAACAACAGTGGAGACATGATAACGACATATACAATCCATCCTCCTGTTCAGATAGTACTCGTGGTAATGATGTGGCCCAACGTCCATATATTGACGTAATGGGCAATTAGATAGTAGAATTATTACTATTGAATTTGAACAACCCGGAAAAGGTTTTGAATTTATATTGCTTATAATACCTATATTAACCATCCTGTGAGGCCTGTATATCGTAGGCCTTATAAACACTGTATGAGGCCTAATATATAAATATATATACTAGAGTTATGCTAGAGTTATTATAGAGCTTTAATATAACAATGTGCTTTAATATACTTACTAAGCTCTCTCATCTCATTTTTCTCTTGCAATGTATTTGATATCATTTATCAATTCTGATAGAAATTACCTACTTAAAATTATCTGTTAGATTAAGGACCTGCCCGAAACGCTGCGCGTACTAGTGGCTTTACAAGATTGTAATTACTGTACTATTCAATGTATTCTCACAAACCCAATGTACCTTCTTGTATATAAATAAATAAATAAATAAATAAATATATGCTATACACGGCCTAGGAATATTTAAGTTTGGTTTTAAGCTTTAATTTTTCCGGGCTCTATAAAGTGAATAGTACCAAATGCTACTATCTAATTGTCCACTACGCTAATATATGTACGATGCTCCACATAGTTACAAAATGTACTATATAAAGAGAAGGATAAGTTAATATATATGATTCTAAAGACGACTGACTAAGTACGGAAACATGCAATGTTCAAAGTGAAGAACAACATAAGCTGAAGGATCACAGACGGAAACTAGTAAAAAATATATCACAGAGGAAAGAACTTCTTGGGCCAGATTCACGAAGCAATTACGCAAGCACTTACGAACCTGTACATCTTTTCTCAATCTTTGGCGGCTTTGTTTACAATTATTAAACGGTTAATGAGCTCCGAAGCGCCAGGAGGCTGTTTATAACAATAACAACAGTTGATTGGCAAGTTTTCATGCTTGTAAACTGCTTAATAAATGTAACCAAAGCCGTCAAAGATTGAGGAAAGATGTACACGTTCGTAAGTGCTTGCGTAACTGCTTCGTGAATCTGGCCCCAGGTGCGTAAGTGCTTGCGTAACTGCTTCGTGAATCTGGCCCCTGATCCCCAACTCTCCCCAACACACACACACACACACACACACACACACACACACACACACACACACACATACACATACACACACACACACACACACACACACACACACATCAATGCACCTCAGACCTCCAGTCTGAAGCTTCGAACTTGCGTAACTGCTTCGTGATTCTGGCTCCTTGACTGCAAGTGATGAATATAAGAAAGCTGCACGAGACATTTTAGTTGCAGCAACATATGTAAAAGGTTCGAAAATCGGGGCTTTGGAACTGGCGCTTAACCCAAGAATCTCATTCAATTAGGATCATGTTATTGCACTGTTAGAGACAAGAATATTTAGACTGACTTATCCTCCCTCGCATCAGTCATCACAGATGCGGTCTTTGAACAATAAACAAATCATACATTCACACAAATGTGCACATACATGTGTATTAGTCTGTGTAAACAACGACAATTGAATACAATTAATTATGAATTCGATTTTCAATACACATGCAAAACGACAACTGGGAAAGCATTAATTCAAACGAGCACACACACACACACACACACTCACACACACACACACACACACCACACACACACACACACACACACACACACACACACACACACACACACACACACACATATCCCCAAACTACCCAAAATCAAATCAGGAATTCGTACCTCCACCAAGTGTCGTGAACTGCTCACTCGACAGGAGACGTCCCCACCTGAGACGATTCAGAGCTGACAAGTTCAACAAGGACAGTTAAAAGTGAAAGTTTTCAATTCGGCTTGTAGAGAGAACAACTTAGGAGCGTCTTCAGATCAAAAGCTTTCATTTTCAAGACAAGTTGTGTTCGTGTGGTAAGTTAGGGGACATTTGCATATCATGGATGCTGGAAGGAGTTTCTGTCGGACGTGGTTGGGTGGAGGAGATGAAGTCTAGGAGGAGAAGAAAGAGATTATGATGGAGGTTATGGAGAAGGAGAGGGAGGAGGAGGAGGGGTAAGATGAAGGAGGTGGACGTCTACTGTTATCATCAGGCTGCAACAAACACAGGGTCCAAGATCTAGAATTCGATCCTGCAAGCACAAATAGGTAAGTATACACACACTTGCGAGGGCGCCTGGTGGTGGAGTGGGATAGCACACGAGATCTGTAGTTTTGTGGACCGGGGATCGATCCCCGGCGATGGCAGAAACAAATGGGCAGAGTTTCTTTCACCCTGATGCCCATGTTACCTAGCAGTAAATTGGTACTTGGGAGTTAGACAGCTGTTACGGGCTGCTTCATGAGTGTGTGTGTGTGTGTAAAAAAATCCGCTGATTGATTGATAATTGAAAGGCGGGCTGAAAGAGCCCGCCTTTCAATTATCCTCAACCCTCCGCAAGAACATCTAGGTAAATACAACTAGGTGAATACAGACACTCACACCAACGCAGTAAACCTGTACCTGTTTGGCAACGAGGCGAGTTTAGCAGGTGGCAGCGAGCGCCTAGCTGAGGCCAGCTGAGGCCAGCTGAGGCCAGCTGAGCAAAGTGGTCTTACCTGTAAGTGGGTAAGTACCACCCACCTGTGGTCCACCAACCACCTACTCTTAGTCCCATTTCCTTCGGGTGGGGTGTCGGAGGCGTTGGCTCTGTGTTCCCGTCACGTCTTTACTGTTCCTTGTTCTTTTTCACTTTGTGTCTATGAATTCTGTCTCTCTCCTTTGTTTATGCCAGGTGTTGCTGTCATAAACTGGTGTTCCTTACTCGTGTTCTCACTATGTCAGTCATGTATCTGTTTTATCTGGTTCTTCTTGCTTACTACGGGATCACCATAGCCGGTGCTATTTGGAACTTTTTGTTCCAAGTAGCGAATCTTAAACAACAACTTCTTGCTTTACGTCAGGTGTTACTAATTTCTTGACACGTTTAAAGCCATGCAGTGTATATATAATATTAAATATATTTATTTATAGATTGGATAAGTTTAGATTCAGGAAACACCTGGGTAAATACTGGTTTAGAAATAGGATTTTATATTTATTGAATAAATAAATGTTGGTATAAAGTCAATCAACCTCACAGCCCGTGGTCGCAAGCAAAGGCCATCTGTTCATTAATCTAGCCACAGACCCCCCCACCCCTCCCCTTCTGTTTAAACAAGCCGTCTTCAGGGTATATGCATTCCATCCAGCGGCCGACCCTAGAGATGCAGTCATCAATTTTAACATGCTGGTCATTCAAAATTTTGAGAAAATTCCCTTTCTGAATGAACAGCATGTTAAAATTGATGAATGAATATGTGGGGTGGACCACTGGATGTAATGGACTTGAGTCGAGGACGGCTTGAAATGCTTCACCCACATACTAAATTTACAAATAATCGCCAACATAACCTAAACACCTAACCTAACCTAACCAATACCTACATATGCACAATATGCTAATATTTAATAATATTAGTTTATTTTTGAGAAAAGTTCTGTTTTGAATGAACAGAATGTTAAAATTTATGAATGCGTCTGTGGGGTCGACCGCTGGATAGAATGGACTTGGTCCGAGGATGGGTTGAATAATGAATGCTTCACCCACATACTGCAAACACTAATAATTGTCAAGAGAACTTAGAAACCTAACCTAACCGACGCACGACTGCATACAAATAAATTTAAATTGGGCAAAATTCCTATTTTGAGCACACAGAATGTTATAATTGAGAAATCACATTCCCTGATGTTACAGTGGAAGCACATTCATCTCGCGATTCAGCCCTGGCCAGAGAGGGTTATCTGGGCGTCAATCCTGAACTGTTCGCCCAGCTGTAATTGGATGCCTGGTTGTTAACTTACTGGCGGATGGTGTTCCGGGTAAAACAAGAGGTTAAGGCTATGAGCTATGGGAGGGGAAGGCTCACAGCCTACAAGCCGGAGGCCGAAGACGTCTGCTCCTGTACTCAACTGTGCAAAAATAATATCTCTTGGGTTGATCTCCGGATAAATGAGGATAGCCTTTGGACGCGTTGCACCCACGGGATAGTTATCATTTCCACCACAATAGCAAACCAAACAATATTGACCAAACAATACACCGCAATATTGACCAAATAATACGCCACAATACTGGCCAAAGAACAAGTATACTTCAACTGTGAACAATGTTCAGAACTGGAGTAAAATAGAGTATATATATTCACCAAGAATATACACACCTCTCGGTACATATATTCCAGTGTGTGTCTAAGCTTCAGCGGACCCTAAAATTTACTCGTAAAATCCGACGCACCGTGCATTGAAGATGGTTACTCCATTTAAAATATAAATCAACATCACTACATGTTGCTATTCCTCTATTGTTAGACGTCAACTGGGTTATGTGGGGATGTTTAGATTCTGCTGGCAATTATTTACATAAACAGTAAGTGGGTGAAGCATTGAGAGAGGTGTGTGCTTCGATCATAGAAAATTAAAGAGAATCATACGAACGTCATCAGTTGTGAGTCGTGTATAAAATGTTTTCCATTCATAGACAGTTAAGGAGTGTAGAAGTTGGATTAACGTGCGTTTGGCCACCGTTTATAAGGACCAGCTGAAATATTTGGATACAAATCACGTCGTGACGAATTTTGATCATGTTTTGAACATAGGAAGTGAGCGAAGCATTTGTTTAATGCTTTGAGGCTGAGTTGGCTCGAAACACTTCAGGGCTAAACGTGGGTTTATGAACGATTTCACTCGAAACTCGAAAGGAAGAAGTTCTGAACCCTCTATTTCCTAGTCCGTCCTCGTCAACAAAGTGTTCATTATAACCAACCGCCTAATCCCCGCCCCCCTTCCCAGTTTATGAATAGAAAAACGTTTCACACACGATTCACAACTGATGTTTGAACATTTCTCGAGCAGTGCTTCACTGTCGTCCTCTGCTCGAATCCCAATGCAGGCAGCAGCCATCCCTCATAAACAAAGGCCTAAGCTCGTTAATCAAGTCGCTGAAACCCCCCCCCCTGTTTATGAATGAAAACCGGTTTACACACGATCAACTCACAACTGATGACGTTCGAACATTTCTCGAACACTGCTTCGCGGATGTTTTCTGTTGGAACCACAAGTCTATAAACTACTCACCCACGAACTACAAGCACACATAATCACCAACGGCGACTAAACATCTAACCTAGTCTATCCCGAAACTACGAAATTATTTTATTCATTAAAATACTATTTATGTATGATAACAAACCTTTTTATTGCACTGTTAAAGTAATGAATGTGTCTCGGGAGACGACCTGGAGAGACCTCTAACGACCCAGGCTGGAGGCTTGTTACAATATAAATGATACACAAACTAATCAACAAACACTATAATTGTCAACAGAAACTAATCACCACGCCTTCGCCCGAATTACAGTGTATAGACATAAAAATAATCTAATAATCAAATGGTTTCGATGTAATCTACAACCTCCATTCTTGGCGGATTTTACTAGTTGGCGCCCCTCGTTATTATACCCCGCAGGGGATCCCCCAGTTACTCTGTGTGGGACATTGTGGGGGGCATACAACACTTAGTGTGTTTGTCTGATGGCTCTCGTACTCGTTGTTTGTGGGACCTGGTGCTCGTTGCTTGTGGGGTCTCATTAATGATACCTCTATTCACCAAGCAGTAAAAAAGATATGTGGGTATTAGACAGCTGTGTGGGTTGCTTCTGGAGATCTGTGCGTGTGTGATGTGACATAGTAGATATAATGGAGGAAAATAGTCGAGAGATAGTACAGTAGACAATCAACGGATAAAAAGGCGGGGTCCAAGAGTACAACAGCCCTCTTATGCACGCACATTTACTAAATACAAGCAGTAAATACGCTCCCGTATTCGCATATTTGTCAAGACCATTTAACATAAACTGCCATAAGTTCTACCTTTTCCTTC
>WNGS01161107.1:6239957-6257148 GCA_020271785.1 Procambarus virginalis
TTGCAACAAACAGGTTTGCAAAAAACAGGTTTGCATCAAACAGGTTTCAACAACATTGTATATTAAGTTTCTGGCAGCTTTTGTGCCATGTTTCATGCCCTACCTCTTGAGTGTAAACAGTAAACACCAGTGTAAACAATGACAGTGGTGTAAACAAGGACAGTGGTATAAACAAAGGCAATGGTGTAAACAAGGGAGAGAGCGGTACAGTGGTGGTGGCGCCCTGAGATAAGCAGTTGGGCAAACAATATCAGAAAATTAGCTTCCGGCTATTATTTTGTATCTTTTTATATCTTTTTGTGGACCAAACACGTGTTGGAGGTAGACCTTGTCAACAGACCCCGGTAATCCTGCGTGCTGAATTGGATTTAATCCATTCAGTGTAACTCCATAAATTGTCCATCATCCTACATGAGAAAATTACATCAACGGATTATAACTCGTTTGGAGTGGATTGAACAAATATTATTCCATGGTTCAAATGTGCCACTGTCAAACATCGCCTGAGCGATGTTCCATTGAACATCAGTTGGGTGGCGTACGATATTGCTCTGGTTGAAAATAATGTTTAAGTTGACCAAAACACACACACAAAACCAAATCAATTCGGACCGAACTGGACCGAAACGTCGTCGTCCCTTCACTTTCTAGTGTGTGGTTTGGTCAACATATTTCAGTCACGTTATTGTGACTCCTCGTCCTCAAATGTTTATTTTTACCTTTCTCCCTGGCATCTTGGCTCGTATGTGTTGATCTCTGAAACCCCCAGGTTCGTATCCTCATCCTTCTCCTTGGGACCTAGGCGGGATCTTCCTCCGCTAAAAGCAAAGATCGAGGTTCTTGCTCATGGATTGTTTATTTCTATAGTGGAATATTTACTAGTATTATGAATTTCATTGTTGTTTGGCTATATATATACATATATATATATATATATATATATATATATATATATATATATATATATATATATATATATATATATATATATATATATATAAATGGACTGTTGTATATACTTAAGTCGGTGAGCAGCTGACTTGATCCTCCTTTCATCCCAATTCACTTTCATGAAAAGCTTCCGCCTGCAAATTGATTTGCAATATAAAAATATGGAGCCTGCAGATTTTTTTTCGTCTACATTTTTGGTTTAAACCCAATTTTGTATTAAAATAAATTCACTCGGAAATCTATTTACGAGTGGAAGAAAATAGCATAGATCGAGCAAAGTATAAGACACAATAAAGTATCTGAAGAGATATACGTCAAATCCACATTTCTTTTTCATAAAACAAATGAAAGTCACAACCCTTCAACATGCCTCCTGAACCCGTAGTTATTGGAGTAATTCGTGACAAACTTTAACGAGTTTCTCTTTCTCCGTTTAAATGAATTTGGATCCGACACAAGTTTTTATATAAGTTGTGCAATTACCCACAACTGCTTATAAGACTTGTGTGTGTATAATTCACTTCACGTGAACACGTCAGATGTGCGTCTAGTAATTACCTAAGTGTAATTACCTAAGTGTAGTTACAGGATGAGAGCTATGCTCGTGGTGTCCCGTCTTCCCAGCACTCTTTGAAACTACTGACGGTCTTGGTGAGAGTCACCACGTGCGTTGACGACGTAAAACTGTTAATAGGGGAATATATATACATTATTATATCTTCTCAGAGCAAATAAATGTTCGTTTAGATACACCTGCTTCTTTGCTCTCCTTGTTGTTCTATTTTCGACTCTATGTGTCTGACACGAACTAGTTGCTGTCTTCCTGGACGCCTGTTTTCGCTTTATGCAGGTCGGTGTTCAATTCCGGATCGTCCAAGTGGTTTTTGCACCACTCCTTCCCAACCATCCCCCATCCCAAATCCTTATCCTGACCTCTTCCAAGTCCTATATAATCGTATTAGCTTGACGCTTTCTCCTTTCTTATATTTTCATCCATTTTTGCTAAATCTCTCATTTGCCTTTTCCCTATTCTTATCTTTTCCACACTCTTATCTTCCGCCTCACACACCTGCCTTCCCCAACACCTGTCTTTTCTTACATATTTTTCTTCCTCCACACATTTGTCTTCCCTCCACACACACACACGCACACACACACCTGTCTCCCCCCACAGACACCTGTCTTTACCGACACACACACCTGTCCCACCCCCTCCACACCAGCCAATGTACTGACTATTTTTCGAAGTATTGATGAAAAAACATCCAACATTAAAGTCCACATATAAGCTTCTACGATTCAGAAAACGTGACCAAATTACTAGTTCGTCCCACAGACTGTTTGAGAACATACAAGCCTGGCATACCTTAGTATACTCGCTTGACATACTTTAGTATGCTTTTTTTGACATAACCTAATGCATCGTGGTTTATTTTGGTTTTTAATTAAGTAAAAATGCTTAGTGTATTGCATGTCTTTCGAGGAACTTCAAGTCGTTGTTGACTCTCAGCGTTGGACTTGAGTCTTTCCAGAGGAATCGGCTTTTTTTGCTGTGTGTGTTATTACCTAAGTGTATTTATCTAAGTGTAGTTACAGGATGAGAGCTCCGCTCGTGGTGTCCCGTCTTCCCAGTACTCTTTGTCGTATAATGCTTTGAAACTGCTGACTGTATATGTGTATGTATGTGTGTGTGTGTGTATGTTTATGTACTAAAGCTTAGATTCAGTTCTCTTTGGTGCGTTTGTGTAAGTTTGCCTTCCAGAAATGTCAGTTACGAAAACGCAAATAGGTAAAAAAGGAGAAACATGGTGATTAGAAGGTCTTCACAGGACAACAGGGAATAAAGAAACAGAAAGAAGGTTTGACCAAGGTGAACGAAGATCGACTTACGCCGTTGTGCTTGAGCCCGTTATTGTCTAAGAGGTTATTGTCTCATTCTCAATCGACTCGAGAATGGTCCAGGACGGACCGAAACATCGTCGTCCTTCACCTTCTAGTGTGTGGTCTGGTCAACATTGTCTAAGAGGGATTTAGAAATCCCTAGAAAACAGGCATTTTCATTGATATAATTAAAAGTTGCATCTACAACTCTACTTTTTTTTCCTAATTTGCACAGAAAGTGCTCTAAGCTTTCTCAAGTTGGGAAATTTTCCAAATTTCTAAATTTCCCTTTCTAACTAGGGGGGAGTTAGGGAGAGCTGCGTAGCCAGAGAAAGGGAGAGGGTAAGACAGACAGACATACAGACAGATAGTGACAGTGATGGGGGGAGAAGACATGATGAGTGAGAGACACAGACAAAGTGACGACACAAAATGGACAGTAATTATAACTAAAACTTGTGCAATTTTTTCTCCTCAAGTGGAAACTCCGTCAGTAGTGGCGTGATGCAAAGCAGAATTAATCCAACATAGGAATTTACTACCAACAGGGAATTCTCTTGAAGGTATAGTTTAGAAACTGTAAACTCCTCAACACAGACAGGTGAACATTGGATAGTTGATGAGGGCAGGTGAATGTTGGATAGTTGATGAGGGCAGGTGAATGTTGGATAGTTGATGAGGACAGGTGAATGTTGGATAGTTGATGAGGGCAGGTGAATGTTGGATAGTTGATGAGGACAGGTGAATGTTGGACAGTTGATGAGGACAGGTGAATGTTGGATAGTTGATGAGGGCAGGTGAATGTTGGATAGTTGATGAGGCCAGGTGAATGTTGGATAGTGATGAGGACAGGTGAATGTTGGATAGTTGATGAGGACAGGTGAATGTTGGAGAGTTGATGAGGAAAGGTGAATGTTGGACAGTTGATGAGGACAGGTGAATGTTGGACAGTTGATGAGGACAGGTGAATGTTGGACAGTTGATGAGGACAGGTGATCGTTGAACAGTTGATGAGGACAGGTGAACGTGAACAGTTGATGATGACAGGTGATCGTTGAACAGTTGATGAGGACAGGTGATCGTTGAACAGTTGATGAGGACAGGTGAATGTTGGACAGTTGATGAGGACAGGTGATCGTTGAACAGTTGATGAGGACAGGTGATCGTTGAACAGTTGATGAGGAAAGGTGATCGTTGAACAGTTGATGAGGACAGGTGAACGTTGGAGAGTTACAAAGTTCAGCCAGTTTGAACTGGCTGAACTTTGTTCAGTTGAGTTTGCCAGTTTGAGTCTTTAAGACCAACTGGTTAGGGATCAATGCTCCGTGTGCACAAAGTAAATAAAGGAACTTTACCAGTTGCTTGCCTAATGGCAGAATGTGTCATCTCACCTACATAATCAAATTTATCATGTGAGATATCACGAATACGTAATTCGTTCAGTGACAGATTCCTCCGGGAACATACATATCACGTTACACATGCTTGTTGGTTACTTTAGGGGGACATAAGTCTGAAAACCCCACATATGATATGTGAGTTACGGTAGCGTCATTAAGAGGCTATGTGGAATGGTATTAAGCCATTCATCTTAACATTAGGCACCAAGTAAGTCAGTTTACCTGTGTGATTAATTTGTGGGACTGCTAGCTTTTCTTGGTAATCAATTGTTAAATCTGGATCCTCATATATTTTCATGTAGTAGATAGTGTAATTAACCAAAGCATTTAAGATACCAAAAACCCTAATTTAACCCTTAATATACGTGATACTATTCGATCTTCCAGGAAGATTCTGAAAGCAAGATTTACTAACAACCAGAGATGGTACAAGGCATGGTCATTGTTACCAGTCGCCCAACGAGTTGAATCCGACATAAAGAGGAATAAACCTCATATTCGGGCACCTCATTGATCTTTATTGCGTCTTGCAGAGTAGTTCCATCCAATGTGGAGCCTGAAGCTACACATGTGGCACCTGTGTTGAAAGAGAGAGAGAGAGAGAGCAAGAAAGAAGAAAGAGAGAGAGAGAGATGATGAGAGAGAATAGAAGAGAGAGAGAGAGAGAGAGAGAGAGAGCGTGAACGTGTATATGACGTCGAAGTGAATATTCATCCTAACAAATTACTGGCTACACATTTCATCGATTTATTGGCCGCATTCACTTTGTATTCACGATACACTTAGAGCTAAAGTTAATTATCAGCCAGTACACACAGAGACCCGCTATGAACTCTGTAATCCACCCACGCCATGACGGCACCCATAAACCCATTCGTATCGCCTCTGTAATTATTATTCAAAATAATCATAAACTGTTACTATCTTTATATACGAGCTTCACGGGTTATTTGTTATGTTCCCGAATGTATAATGTAATATTCAGCATGTATAATGTTACGATCCACATGTATAATGTAAGGAACCACATGTGTAAATTTTACTGCGATTTAAATTTTACGATGCCCCTGGGAAGGTGGTGGAGAGATGTGGTGAGGGGAAGAGAGAAGGGAGGGGAAAGAAAAGATAGTGGAATAGTGGAGGCAGAGAGAAGTTTAAGAATGAAAGAGGAATAAGGAATAGCGGATATGGAAGAGAGAGAGAAGAACAAAGTCCTATATTCACTCTGTAGTCATTGTTAGGTCATCACTACCATCACCACCTCACCACATCACCACCACCATCACCACATCAGCAACTACCACCTCAACCACTACTACCACCACATGTCTGCATCAGACTAAAGGCCGCGTGTTCATAATAACTATTTTGCGTTTTACAGAACGACTCTGTGAATAGCTGAAGGGCTTCTTTGGTAACTTTTATGATACTGCAGTCATGCCGGAGGCCTGGATATTGTGTTGTTTATGGCTGTCTCACACTGGTGTGTGTGTGTGTGTGTGTGGTGGTGTGGTGTGTGTGTGTGTGTGTGTGTGTGTGTGTGTGTGGGTGTGTGTGTGTGTGTGGTGTGTATTGTGTGTGTGTTGTTGTGTGTGTGTGTTGTGTGTGTGTTGTGTGTGTGTGTGGTGTGTGTGTGACTCACCTAGTGTATTTTACGGGGGTGAGCTTTGCTCTTTCGGCCCGCCTCTCAACTGTCAATCAACTGTTTACTAACTACACTAACTACTTTTTTTTTTTTTTTTTCCCCACACCACAACACACCACACACCCCAGGAAGCAGCCCGTGACAGCGACTAACTCCCAGGTACCTATTTACTGCTAGGTAACAGGGGCATTCAGGGTGCAAGAAACTTTGCCCATTTGTTTCTGCACGGGTGCGGGAATCGAACCCGCGCACAGAATTGCAAGTCCTGCACGCTATCCACCAGGCTACCTGGCCCCCAGAGAGTATGGGTGTGTGTGTGTGTGTGTGTGTTGTGTGTGTGTGTGTGGGTGTGTGTGTGTGGTGTGTGGTGTGTGGTGGTGGTGTGTGTGTGTGTGTGGTGTGTGTTGTGTGTGTGTGTGTGTGTGTGTGTTTGTGTGTGTGTGTGCTGGTGTGT
Organism: Procambarus virginalis; assembly: GCA_020271785.1. Taxonomy (NCBI): domain Eukaryota; kingdom Metazoa; phylum Arthropoda; class Malacostraca; order Decapoda; family Cambaridae; genus Procambarus; species Procambarus virginalis. The sequence goes on from WNGS01161107.1 coordinate 6,246,289, forward strand.
GTGTGATGTTTGCTGTGTTGTGTGGTGTGTGTGCGGTGTGTGTTGTGTTGTGGTGGATGTGTGTGGTGTGTTGTGGGTGTGTGTGTGTGGTGTGTTGTGTTGTGTGTGGTGTGTGGTGTGTGTGTGTGTGTGTGTGTGCTTGTGTGTGTGTGTGTGGTGGTGTATGCTGGTGTGCTGGTGAGCTCAGTTGGATACTTTGTTTGTGTGTGGGGGAGTGTTGTGAGTGGTTGGTGTGGTGTGTGTGGTGGTGTGTATGTGTGTGTTGTGTGTGTTTGTGGTGGTCGTGTGTGGTGTGTGTGTTGTCGTGTCTGTTTGTGTGTGTGTGTGTGTATTCACTATTGTATTCACCTAGTTGTTTCTACGGGGTTGAGCGTTCTGCTCTTTCGTTGCCCGCATCTCAACTGTCAATCAACTGTTTCTAATACACTAACTACTTTTTTTTCTCCACCACACACACACACAGACCCTCAGGAGCAGCCGTAACAGCTGACTAACTCCCAGGTACCTATTTAACTGCTAGGTAACAGGAGCATCAGGGTGAAGAAACTGCTTATTTGGCTTCATCGACAGAGCAGCCGGGAATCGAACCCCGATCCACAGGATATCGTGTCCAGCATGCTGTCCACTCAGCTACACGCCACGTGTTGTGATCGTGTATTCACCTATTTCGGTGTCAAGGATGAGCTTTGCTCTTGAACAACCTGCCCTTCTAGCACATGATTGTCTACGCAATGTAGTAGGCATTCTTCAAGTCTCGGGAACTATGGGAGTTTGCTACTGTTGCATCTGGTTGTCAATCCTGGTTGTCAATCCTGGTTGTCAATCCTGGTTGTCAATCCTGTGCAGTCTGGTTGTCAATCCTGGTTGTCAATCCTGGATGTCAATCTGGTTGTCAATCCTGGTTGTCACCATCCTGGTTGTCAATCCCTGCACCTGGTTGTCAATCCTGGATGTCAATCCTGGATGTCAATCCTGGTTGTACCTAGTTCAATCCTGGTTGTCAATCCTGGATGTCAACCGTTCATCCTGGTGTCAATCCTGGTTGTCAATCCTGGTTGTCAACCTTTGCCGTCTCGGTGTGTATCCTTCACCAGTCAATCTTTGAATCGAGGCTTGTGTGCGTAGGTATGTAACGTGAATCCGTGTCCTGGATGTGATGTGTCAATTCTGTCTGCACTCTGGTTGTCAATCCTGGTTGTCTCCTATTTCATCCCCTCATTTAGTCAATTGGTTACATCCGGATGTCAATCCTGATGCCTGATGTCAATCCTGGATGTATTGGATCATCCTGGTTCAATCTGGTGCAATCCTGGTTCATGGTTCAATCCTGTGCAATGGTTGTCAATCCTAGTGTTCTGTTGGTCAATCCGTAACGCAATGACATGTAGACATTTCTTCCCCCCCCCCCTCATTAGGTAGGGGTGTGGAGAGGAGAAAATGGGACGGGAGACAGTAAGCGTAGGGCACAAGGGAATAAATCACCTTAATTAAGCTTTATACCACATGAAATGCGAAGGTGGGTATTGGTTCGTTGGGAGATTCAGATCGGGGTGTAAATGCTTCAGAAACAGGTTTCTCGAAGTTCCCCGTCCGGGTTTCACTTTTAATATTTGCTCCGGAAAGAGAAGGACGGTGAGAGGGGGAGGGAGGACGGTAGAAGGCGAAGACAGGAAGAGACGTGGGAAACTAGGGGGGGAAAAAAAGTGACAGAAAATGGAATTGAATCAAGAGACAGCAATAGGTATAGTATCCTTTGATTGACAAGATAAACTTGTAAAAGGAATTGGAATTCTTGCAAAAATTATAGACGGAAACAGTGACAGGAATCGAGATGGCGTCAATAAAGTAGGACAGTGACCAATTCAGGGAAAGAGGTAGAGAGAAGGCCATAGACAGAGACAGGTCAAATTACATAAGGAACGAAATGAAACAGAATTTTAAAATGGAGAAAGAGAGATATGGAATGTAGGACAGGGACAGCACCTGATGTTACGGAAATAGACAGAATTGAGACAGAGATCGCGAGAAAGGCGGCGAAGGAGGAGAGAGAGAGGGGCAGAGGGGATAGAGAGCATCGAGACTCCGAGAGAGAGAGAGAGAGAGAATCGAGAGAGTAGAGAGCGAGAGAGAGAGTGAGGACGAGAACTTGATGAGAGGATGAGCTCGATGATCGATGCTAGGAGCGAGAGAGACTGACAGACAGAGACAGAGACACAGAAAATGGCAACAATGTGCGGAGTCCGCAAGAAACTGAGACAGGAAAGAAGACAGGGAAAAAAAGGGACAGGAATTCCAATGATCCAGCCTGCAGAGAACCATTACGCCATGCAAAAAGTCACTATGTTATCGTGCACCTTTTATTCGATAATACACGTAGACACAGCTGATAGCATGCCGATGTGTTAGATGTAAACAGCTGGCTCCGTGCACACAGCTGGCTCGGTGCAACACAGTCTGGCTTACCGGGTTATCATCCATGGCTCGGCTCGGTGCACATGTCACTGAGCTCGTGTGCACCAGCTGGTTAGTCCTAGAATTGTGTCGTTATGGGCGTATAAACTTATATAAATACTCACAAATTTTTCACTAATCTATTGGACACAGGATCTGAAGTAAAGTGCTCCCATAACGAAGACCTCAAAAGAATTTTTCCCAATAGTTCCCTGAGTCCCTGTGGTGCAATTGGAGCACATTAGCAAGAGGAGAAAGGGAAGAGATGAAGGAAGGGAAGGGGGGGAGGGGAGGAGAGGAAAGGGAGGGAGGGAAGGGGGATGGAGACGCCTACGAGAGAGATGGGGGGGAAGATCATCATGTGATCTCATATCTACGCTGTGGTCGTACGCAATTAGCGTCAAGTGATGACAATGCTCAAGTGAATTACTCCTCCTGTTTAAAACCCTTACTTGTCATCACAAGTATGTGAGGTCTTCCAGATGATCCTACGCTTCTGGAGGTGTGTGGTGCTGATGATTGTGTAGTGCTGATGATTGTTGTAGAGTTGATGGTTCAAATGTACTAGGGTAGCCCTGGGGGCTGCTATTTAGGTAAGGATTTCTTTATATAGGCCTAGATTTTGTTTATATAGGTTCAGGATTGGTTTATTTAGCCCTAGGATTGCTAAATCCTAGGGACAGGTTCGGTTACTTTAATGGTTACTCCCTTTAACTGTTACTGTGACCTGAACCAGCACAGTAATACACAACACCAACTTTTTTCTTAAGTAACAGTGTTCTATAAATAGGTTCAGTAAGACTCGGGTTACATTATAGGATGACAATTAACCGTTCCACCAACAGGTTTGCAAAAACAGGTTTGCAACGTTCAACATCCACTTGTGATATGTAAAGTTTCTGGCCAGCTTTGTGCCATGTTTCCATGCCCTACCTCTTGAGGTAGAACCGTAAACACCAGCTGTAAACACTGACTAGTGGTGTAAACAAGGACAGCTGGTCACCCTACAACAAGGCAAGGATGGTGTAAACAAGGGAGGATGCCAGCGGGTAGCAGTGGTGGTGGCGCCTGAGTGATAAGCAGTGGGCAAACAATATCAGAAAATTAGCTTCCGGCTATTATTTTGTATCTTTTTATATTTATTTTGTGGACCCACAAACCACGTGTTGGAGGTAGACCTTGTCCAACAGACCCCCGGTAATCCTGCGTTGCGTGAAATTGGATTTATCCTTCAGTGTAACTCCATAAATTGTCCTCAGATCCTACATGAGAAAATTACATCAACGGATTATAACTCGTTGGAGTGGATTGGACAAATATTATTCACATGGTTTCAAATGTTGTCCACTGTCAAAGCATCGCCTGAGCGATGTATTCCATTGAACATCAAGTTGAGTGGCGTACGATATTGCTCTGGTGAAATAATGTTTAGTGACACCAAAACACACACTACAAAACCAAATCAATTCGGACCCGAACTGGACCGAAACGTCGTCGTCCCTTCACTTCTAGTGTGTGGTTGGTCAACATATTACAGTCACGTTATTGTGACTCCTCGTCCTCAAATGTTTATTTTTACCTTTTCATCCCTGGCATCTTGGCTCGTATGTGTTGACGTACTGAAACCCCCAGGTTCGATATCCTCATCCTTCTCCTAGGGCCTAGGCGGGATCTTTCCCTCCGCTAAAAGCAAAGATCGAGGTTCTTGCTCATGGATTGTTTATTTCTATAGTGGAATATTTACTAGTATTATGAATTTCATTGTTGTTTGGCTATATATATATATATCATCTATATATATATATTATATATATATCTATATAGAGAGAGAGAGAGTAGCAACCATTATCATTATATCTGTCCATTAATTTGAAAAATGCTTCCCTTCAAATTTCCCGACACCTCTCCATTAACCTAATCTTTGAAGAAAGTTTTGAGGGCCTTAATGGGAGCATGTGAGTGTTGCAGCGGTGAACATGTGGCTTTATGTGCAGGTGTGTAGAATGGTTCTCCTGGTACAGGTGTACAGAATGGTTCTCCTGGTACAGTGTGTAGAATGGTTCTCCTGGTACAGGTGTACAGAATGGTTCTCCTGGTACAGGTGTGCAGAATGGTTCTCCTGGTACAGGTGTACAGAATGGTTCTCCTGGTACAGGTGTGCAGAATGGTTCTCCTGGTACAGGTGTACAGAATGGTTCTCCTGGTGCAGGTGTACAGAGTAGGTCGCCTGGTACAGGTGTACAGAGTAGATCGCCTGGTACAGGTGTACAGAGTAGGTCGCCTGGTACAGGTGTACAGAGTAGGTCGCCTGGTACAGGTGTACAGAGTAGGTCGCCTGGTACAGGTGTACAGAGTAGGTCGCCTGGTACAGGTGTACAGAGTAGGTCTCCTGGTACAGGTGTACAGAGTAGGTCTCCTGGTACAGGTGTACAGAGTAGGTCGCCTGGTACAGGTGTACAGAGTAGGTCGCCTGGTACAGGTGTACAGAGTAGGTCTCCTGGTACAGGTGTACAGAATGGCTCTCCTGGTACAGGTGTACAGAGTAGGTCTCCTGGTACAGGTGTACAGAATGGTTCTCCTGGTACAGGTGTACAGAGTAGGTCTCCTGGTACAGGTGTACAGAGTAGGTCGCCTGGTACAGGTGTACAGAGTAGGTCTCCTGGTGCAGGTGTACAGAGTAGGTCTCCTGGTACAGGTGTACAGAGTAGATCTCGTGGTACAGGTGTACAGAGTAGGTCTCCTGGTGCAGGTGTACAGAGTAGGTCGCCTGGTACAGGTGTACAGAGTAGGTCTCCTGGTACTAGTAGGACCTGGTATAAGCTTCAGAGCCTCGCCCTTCAAGTTGTCAGTCATCAACTGGAAACAACTGTCCGATTTACATATCATATCTGCTTTGTAATCAAATAATGGAAATAGTCTGTTCAATTTTTAATAGTCCAATTTTTCGCTCTTCTCGGCTATAAGAAAAGTGTCGCGCCTCGTTATGCAAAATGGAAATCTGTAATTACCTTCGTTGGGTATTTTGTTGTTCGTTGCGGCCGCAACTACTGCTTCAGTAGTTACCTCTCCCCCCCCCTCCTCCTGTGTCTAATTGAATTCGGGAGTTAGGATTCATTCAGGCATTGACTTGCTTATTTACGAAACCTCTGCATCTCTCCTCGATCACAGCGGCTAAGTGTTTTATTGATTAAATAGTTTAAGAGCTGGGAAACTTGATAACTCTTGGTTATTATTGATATAGACAGCCTCGAAGTGCTTCGTGGCTCATTGGTTGTTTAAATGATACTAAGCTGCTGTGACTTAGATATACAGGTTTCGTCAGTGGTCATTTAATTACGTTCTTGAGGGTTTTTGGCTGAGGTTCTTAAGTCTTTTCTAACTGCCTAGTCCCTTCAGTTCTGGAACCAGTTTTGCATCTATTGTATAAATTTATTACTCAACGGGTTTTCATGTCACTGACAAATACACTAATGTTGTTTACACAACAACATTAGTATCATATGATGTATAGGCCATTAGCTTGGCGTTTTTTCCTTATGATTCGTTATTTATATTTTTAAAAGTGGCCTTTTCCTCGTTGATATCGTCCCCTCAGCCCTCTCGTCCAGTAGACCTTTGACAAAAATGTTAAACTCAGCTTCCACAACTTCTTAAAATCATGAACAAATCCACAAGCGCCGTGACGAGGATTCGAACCTGCGTCCGAGAGCATCCCAAACGCTGCCTTGATCGACTGAGCTACGACAGTGTTCTTAAATTCATATTTCGTCACAATAAACCTGTTGTTGAAGGCCCGCTTCCCGCTCGTCTTCTGCTCGTCTTATAAATGATTGTCTATTGATCCTTCCTCAATAGAGAAAGAGAAACTGATTTCATTTTTTGTTATCTCTATTTCCAGGCGGACTACACAGAAGCAAGGGCTCATTCAGGGGGCCCAGGAGCTGAAGGACGACCTCCCTCTCCCCCCTGGCCAACCCATTTCATCACAGTTAGGTGAGTACACATATGCACACCACATTTTTAATGGTAAATAAGTGGACCAAGGATTTTAATGAATTTTTCAGGACTCAACATTCATTAAACGAATTACAAACATTTGATATTTATCCGTCGCCTTTGAGTTCGTATTTAGTATAAATGGTTTTGTTTGAGTGAGGAAAATAGTAATATAATTGGGCCTAAATATTGGGGAAATAATTTACACCCACGCCAGGTGCTGATAAACATGGAACAGGTGAGGACAGGTGAACATTGGATAGTTGATGAGGACAGGTGAATGTTGGACAGTTTATGAGGACAGGTGAACCCTGGACTGTTGATGAGGACAGGTGAACATTGGATAGTTGATGAGGGCAGGTGAATGTTGGATAGTTGATGAGGACAGGTGAATGTTGGATAGTTGATGAGGACAGGTGAATGTTGGATAGTTGATGAGGACAGGTGAATGTTGGATAGTTGATGAGGACAGGTGAATGTTGGAGAGTTGATGAGGACAAGTGAATGTTGGACAGTTGATGAGGACAAGTGAATGTTGGACAGTTGATGAGGACAAGTGAATGTTGGACAGTTGATGAGGACAAGTGAATGTTGGACAGTTGATGAGGACAAGTGAATGTTGGACAGTTGATGAGGACAAGTGAATGTTGGACAGTTGATGAGGACAAGTGAATGTTGGACAGTTGATGAGGACAGGTGAACGTTGGATAGTTGATGAGGACAGGTGAATCATTGAACAGTTGCTGAGGACAGGTGAACGTTGAACAGGTGATGAGTGACAGGTGATCGGTTGACAACAGATTTGATGAGGACCGGTGATCTGTGAACAGGTTGATGAGGACAGTGATCGTGAGCAGTTGATGAGGGGGGGGGGGGGGGGGGGGGGGCAGTGGCAGGTGATCGTTGAACAGTTGATGAGGACAGGTGATCGTTGAACAGTTGATGAGGAAAGGTGATCGTTGAACAGTTGATGAGGAAAGGTGAACGTCTGGAGAGTTACAAAGTTCAGCCAGTTTGAACTGGCTGAACTTTGTTTCAGTTGAGTTTGCCACGTTTGAGTCTTTAAGACCAATGGTTAGGGATCAATGCTCCGTGTGCACAAGTAAATAAAGGAACTTTACCAGTTGCTTGGCCTAATGGCAGGATGTGTCATCTCACATACATAATCAAATTTATCATGTGAGCATATCACGAATACGTAATTCGTTCAGTGACAGATTCCTCCGGGAACCTACATATCACGTTACACATGCTTGTTGGTTACTTTAGGGGTACATAAGTCTGAAAACCCAATATGATATGTGAGTTACGGTAGCGTCATTAAGAGGCTATGGGACTGGGATTAAGCCATTCATCTTAAGATTAGCACCAAGTAAAGTCAGTTTTACCTGTGTGATAATTTGTGGGACTGCTAGCTTTTCTTGGTAATCAATTGTTAAATCTGGATCCTCATATATTTTCATGTAGTAGATAGTGTAAATTAACAAAGCATTTAAGGGGGCATACCAAAAACCCTAATTTAACCCTTAATATACGTGATACTATTCGATCTTCCAGGAAGATTCTGAAAGCAAGATTTACTAACAACCAGAGATGGTACAGGCATGGTTCATTGTTACCAGTCGCCCAACGAGTTGAATCCGACATAAAGAGGAATAAAACCTCTAATTCGGGCCACCTCCATTGATCTTTATTGCGTAAAAATGGTGTCAGAGTAGGGTTTAACAGCAACAGGCCAATGTGGAGCCTGAAGCTACACATGTGGCACCTGTGTTGAAGAGAGACGAGGAGGAAGAAGGAGGCAAAGAAAGGAGAAAGAGGAGGAGAGAGAGAGGAGGAGAGGGAGGATGATGACCGAGGAGAGAGAAGAATGGAGAGAGAGGAGAAGAGAGAGCGTGAACGTGTATATGACGTCGAAGTGAATATTCATCCTAACAAATTACTGGCTACACATTTCATCGATTTATTGGCCGCATTCACTTTGTATTCACGATACACTTAGAGCTAAAGTTAATTATCAGCCAGTACACACAGAGACTCGCTATAAACTCTGTAATCCATCACCCCTTCCTTAATGTGGTCTCAATTGACGGCCCTCCATAATCTACCATATCGTGCACATCGCCTCTGATAATTATTATCAAATAATTCAGAAAATGTTAATATCTTTATATACAGAGCTTCACGGGTTGGTTTTTGTTATGTTCCCGAATGTTATGTAATATTCGCAGCTTTAGCCTATAATCGTCTTACTGATCCTGCACTCCATGGTAATGTAAGGAACCACATGTGTAAATTTTACTGCGATTAAATTTACGATGCCCCTGGGAAGGTGGTGGAGATGAGATGATGGTAGGGGAAGAGAGAGGGAGGGGAAGAAAGATAGTGGAATAGTGGAGGCAGAGAGAAGTTTGAAGAATGAAAGAGGAATTAAGGAATAGCGGATATGGAAGGAGAGGAGAGAGAGAACAAAGTCCTATATTCACTCTGTAGTCATTGTTAGGTCATACACTACCATCACCACCTCACCACCATCACCACCCCATCACCACATCAGCCACTACCACCTCAAACCACTACTACCACCACATGTCTGCATCAGACTAAAGGCCGCGTGTTCATAATAACTATTTTGCGTTTTACAGAACGACTCTGTGAATAGCTGAAGGGCTTCTTTGGTAACTTTTATGATACTGCAGTCATGCCGAGGCCTGGATATTGTGTTGTTTATGGCTGTCCTCACACTGGTGTGTGTGTGTGGTGTGGTGGGTTGTGTGTGCCTCTGTGGTTGTTGTTGGTGTGTGTGTGTGTGTGTGGGTGTTGCCAGTGTGCCATGTGTTGTTGTGTATGTGGGTGGGTTGTGGTGTGTGTGTGTGTATGGGTGTGTGTGTGTGTGTGTGTGATTTGTGGGTGTGTGTGTGTTTGTTACCCCCCTATTCATCACCTAGTTGTATTTTAGGGGGGTTGATCTTTGCTCTTCCGGCCCGCTCCTGCCAAATGACATCTAGCGTAGTTGCAGAATCAACTCTGCATGCCTATTCATCCATATGCTTGCCCGTAACTACACTAACTACTTTTTTTTTTTTTTCCCCCACACCACACACACACACACACCCCCGGAAGCAGCCCGTGGACAGCTGACGCACTCCCAGGTAACCTATTTACTGCTAGGTAACAGGGGCATTCAGGGTGAAGAAACTTTGCCCATTTGTTTCTTGCCCCCGGGTGCGGGAATCGCACCCGCGCAACAGAATTACAAGGCCTGCACGCTATCCACCAGGCTACCTGGCCCCCGAGAGTATGTGTGTGTGTGTGTTGTGTGTGTGGTGTGTGTGTGTGGTGTGTGTTGTGTGTGGGTGTGGGTGTGGTGTGTGTGTGTGTGTGTTGTGTGTGGTGTGTTGTGTGTGTGGTGTGTGTTGTGTGTTGTGGTGTGTGTGTGTGTGTGTGTGTTGTTGGTGTGTGTTGTGTGTGTTGTGTGTGTGTGTGGGTGTGTGTGTGTGGTGTGTGTGTGATGGGTGTGTGTTGTGGGGGTGTGTGTGTGGGTGTGTGTGTGTGTGTGGGTGTGTGTGGTGTGTTGTGTGTGTGTGTAGTGAAAAAGAGAGTGTGTGTGTGAGTGGCTGTTTGTGTTGTGTGTGTTGGTGTGTGTGTGTGTGTGTGTGTGTGTTTGTGGTGTGTGTGTGGTGTCACACTGTTTTTGTGTGTGTGTGTGTATCACATAATTGTATTCACCTAGTTGTGTTTGCAGGGGTTGAGCTCTGCTTTCTTTGTCGCCCGCCTCTCAACTGTCAATCAACTGTTAGTAACTACTAGTTTATTTTTTCTCCACACACACACACCCAGAAAGCAGGTCCGTAACAGCTGAACCTAACTCCCAGGTACCTATTTACTGCTAGGTAACAGGAGCCATCAGGGTGAAAGGAACTGCTCATTTGTTTTCGCCATCGCCGGTGATCGAACCCCGATCCACAGGATATCGTGTCCAGCATGCTGTCCACACTCAGCTACCACCGCCCACGTGTGTGTATGTGTATTCACCCTATTTGTGTGTCCAGGCATATAGCTTAGCTCTTGAACCCTGGCCTTACTAGCCATGATTGTCTAACCGCAATGTAAGTTGCATCCTTCAGTCCCTCGTAACTATGGAGTTACCTCGGGTTGTCAACCTGGTTGTCATCCTGGTTGTCAATCCTGGTGTATCCTGGGTGTCAATCCTGGTTGTCAATCCTGGTGTATCGTCTGGTTGTTCAATCCTGTTGTCAATCCTGATGTCTCCTGTTGTCATCCGGGATGTCAATCCTGGATGTCCATCCTGGTTGTCAATCCTGGTTGTCAATCGTGGTTTCATCCTGGATTTCAATCCTGGTTGTCATCCTGGTTGTCAATCCTGGTTGTCAATCCTGGTTGTCAATCCTA